>BGPR01000190.1:129197-387584 GCA_013235015.1 Araneus ventricosus | reverse complement strand
ATTACATCATGTTTTGTTTGTTTCGATTTTCTGTTTGCTTACGAGGGAGTTTCAAAATGGCTCATCAGAGTTCATTTATATTCATCCTCTAATTCTCTTATCTAAAAGACAACTTGCCTTTTGTAGTCGGCAACTTCAAATATTTTCTTCAACTCGAAAAAATCTTAGAGTAAATGTATGTTATCATGTTTTTGTAAGATGATTCTTTCAACAAATCAGTTCCTTATTCTTTTCCGTTACTTCTTTTCTGACAAAAAGTTTTTACCATTAAACGCGGAGATATTGATAGTTGAATTTTCAGTATAAGTTAAATTATAAAATTCTTTTAAGTGCATTATTTATTTATTATTTATAATTGAACATACCAAACTCCTCGTGCACTACAAATTTACAACATGAGGCTTTCAGAAGTAAGTATACAAAACAATTCAATCTGAAAACAATTCTTTACACACAAAAAAAACATGGAAGAAAATTAAAAGAAGTATTGAAATCAAACAAATAATGCAAAATAATTAAAAGAATTAGATAAGACAAAAAATAAAAATAATAATAATAATAAAAAGATTATACTGAACTCCATCAAGAAAAGAAAGTCAAAATTTCATTATTCAACGAATCAATATTTTACAAGAGTATACAAAAGTATAAGACACAAAATACCTTCAAATGCATTGGATTGATATATTATGTTACCTGTTATGCTTCTAATTTTCTTAGGAAATATAAGTTTCAATCTTTATAAAATTTGACTGGGTATAACTATGATGGATTGCAAAACGCTTGTACTTCCAATGATATATGGTATTTAGCAAGTTTCTAAAATGATCTACTCCTATTAGTACATTTTTAATGCTTTTCAGATTGAGAAATAATTAGCAATGAAGGGGAAAAAATAGATCGTGCAGAAAATGATAAAAATGTAAGCATAAAAATGGGAAATTGAGATATTTCCTTGTGTTCTAATGCATAATTCCATATCTCAAACGTTTAACATTGGATAACGCATAAATTTTCTCATTTCTGTTAAAAATAAGATGTTTAAAGACTTGTGTAAAATGGTACAATAAATGAAAATTGCTGCATGCATACTTTTATAGAACAATAATATTCTGAATTAGTTTGTGGTAGTGTATCTACTTTAAAAATTAAATCATTTGAATATGATGGCACGGAATATAGTTCCTTTTTTTCCATGTGCTTTGCTTCTTGTTTTCGTCTAATGGACGTAATTTAGTGGTAGAAGTGCTTTAAAGTGTAAAAATCACCTATAATTCGAAAAAAGGATTTTAATATAAAAACCAGCCGCCTTTGGCGATCTGCTTGCTCACTAGGAATATTGGTAGCGTTTCATATCAATTATATTTATGTTGCTCTTTCTCTTCAAATTTCTTGAACAAAAAAATTGTCACTTCTGATTATGATAGGTATTTAATTCGTACTATTTTAAGACTCTTGTGCCTGTTCTGTTCATTGTGCTCATTCACCTGCCTAATTACAGTTCTGTAGACCTCCTGAAGTTTGAGTTTGATGAAAATTGTACAAAATTCAAGTAAGCTAAGTCTACACTTGCTCAGAAAAACACAGAGATTCGTCGGGAATACTAATCGTATTTCATTTCAATTGAATCTGGGCTTAACTTCCACTGTATAGTTCTTAGAACTAGGTATTTTTTTAAATCTCAAATAAGACGCACTATTTGAGAAGCTAAGTTTATTATCTCATCTATTTAAGATTTTAAAAAATAATTGAACTCAATTTTTAAGGAAAAGTGCCAAAATCTCACTTGATGAAAATTCTAATCAAAATTTTTTAAAATTCCTTTGAGGCCGACATTCTCACCCTCCAAAATATGTCTGCGTCAAATTCGATTGCTCTAAGTCTAATGGTCTGTCTGCCCTGTAGAGAGACAACGCATACACACAGAAACATACATGCGCTTTTATTATTAGTAGAGATGTGCAACATCTAAGTTACTGAAAACGTTTATGTGTTTCCCTCTTTGAATTTTATCTATATACTCTAATGATTGAGCTTTTGGATTTCATTAGTTACTTAAAGTTTACATTTCTTGAAAATTTATATAACACGAATGGTATTACTTCTGCAATCGCGACTTTAATTACTGATTGGACGATATTGAATTCAATATACTGATAAACAAAGATTAATGTACAAGTATTAGTTTTAGTGATATTTTTAAAAATATTTCCTGTGAAAGAAATCATATTTTCTATAACAAGCCATACTTTGGTAATGGAATATTAGCAAAATGTATTACTTCAAATATAAAACAAATTAAAGCAAAGGAATAGCTCTACTGTCAGAATATATAATATACGAACAATAGAAAAATTTCTTTCATGCTCCGAGATTCCGTGGTTAAATCCTGGAAACAGACTCAACGAAAATATCATTAAGGGAGATGTAACTCTCTGAGATTCTTGAGATATTGAAAGAAATATCGTGTTTTACAAAATAAATTCAATTTTGATATTCATAAACACCTTTTATAATTGAATTGTGAATATATGAACAAACATGACTCTTTTGAAGTGATCTTTGATAGTAATTCCTGTAATATACAGCGGTAGAAAACGTGAAATATCAAATATTTAAACAGCAAAATTTTGAACCTAATAGCCGCATATACAATAAAGGATAGTGAAAAACACAATTAAAATAGACTTTAAATGAAATGACAAGAAAGAAGATGAAATTTAGCCTGTTAAACTTCGCAAACTCCCGTTTCTCAATTTTCTTTTGAAAATAAAACCGATAACGTGGTTCCCTTCATTCATCGGGAGCATCAATCAAACGCTAAACGCACTCATTCGAGATTATTTTATTTCTATAAATTGTGTTGTTAATTAAAGCAGAATATATGTGCATTGATATCGAATAGTGCGTTGACAACTATTTTCATAACCTTTAAAGATCTAATTCATACTGCTTGAAGAGAAGGAATTTTCAAACCATGCAATCAACATTCATTCAAATTTGGCCTCTGCTTCCCTCCATGCCAAAAATTGTATAGCATAAATACTCTGATACTTTTAAATCTGCAAATTTTTCTGGCTCATCACGGTAAGAAGTATGCACTTTTCCATAAATAATCTATTGCTACAATTTATCAAAGTTCTCTTTACTGACTTAATTCAGTAGATGCAATTGAAAATTTCCTAAGCAAAAAGCACGGATTTAGAAGACGCCATCCACTAATTGGTACGTAGCCCTGACTTCCAAGCAAACAAAATAAGAGATTTTTTGCTAACATCAATTCCCACTTTAGATTAGATTTTATGCTTTCTATAACCTTTAAGACTTTCAAAATACCGATGCATTAACGAACATGGGTATCGAACAAAACAAAAAGCAGCAACAAAGAAAGAAATCTCATCTGCCTGAAAAGAACCGGTCGCTTCAGCTCTGCAATTTACTGATTTATGTACCGGATGAGATTTGAATCCAATTCCAATTTACTGCATGACCCCTAGGATCGAGCATTTAGCTCCCGGTGCTCCTTTGCTTTGCTACGCCCACTTGCAGCAAGCAAGACTGTTTGGAGTTGAGGAACCTTTTTCTTGCAGTTGGTTGAGATGCAAGATGAACTTGCGTTGGACGGTGGCTGCGCTGGGGAAGAGGTGGATGATAACGATGATTTCATCCAATACGATCTGCAGGTATGGATATGCATAGCAAGAGTGGGTAGTTAATTGCATTTCCACTTCAATGATGGTACGACGATAGAGTCGCAAAGATTCCACGCATTTAATGCGAAAGACATGCGTCAGGAAGGAGAAGGTTGATTTATGGCTAATAAATAGGCATTTGGGCTCTTTGTTTTAGATTACGAAGGTATTTAATGAGAAAAGCACAGCAGAATTTTAAAAAGCGTCGACTCCTTCGTCATCTTTTCCAGGGAGAGTCAAAGGAGAATTAGGGTTGAATTTCTAAAAATTGTGATGAAAAGGAAAACGCCAAATCATTTCAAAATTTAAAAAAATTAAATGGCTAACAAAAATTGTAAACTGAAGCCTCAGTTTTCATGTATTGCAACTTATTATCAACTTGCAAAATTAGGTAATGCATGTGCATCACAATAGCTGATTACGTAGGTAAAAACTTTAAGCGGTGAAAATGGGCTCCGTTTGGGCATCACTAAAATAGTTATTGTTTTTGTTTTTTACGTTTTATTATCTTTTTTAAACTTCAAAGCTTGCAGTACAAGGATTATAATTTACACCGAAAAATAAAAAAAGATTGTCAGATAATACTTATTAATTCAATTTTTTTAAAATGAAAGAAGCAAAATTCTGTTAGTTTCGTTTACTTTAGCATTAAAATACGCTGAAGTAATGGAATTTTTTTTAGTTTTTATACTTTTGAATATGTAGGAAAAATCACTAGAGATATAAAATTTTGGACACTGTATGACATTTTTGCTTTTTCATAATAAAATTTTATATTTCAGAAAGAATTTCTTATATTTCCTCTGCTCAAAACCACTTTTGGAGACCTCACAACCTTAATACAACATATTCGCAAGAAAATAAAATAAACACTTCAGACTATAAATACAGATAATAAATAAAGGCCGATTAAATTTTATTAAATGATTTGGTAAATTTTATATAAATAAGGTGAAGTCTCAGCTACTTTTGATAACTCGTACTAAAGAGTGCGACGGAACATTTTATTTAAATGTTTTCTCGAGCCCAGCTGAAATAGCGATAGAGATTGATTCAAATCATTTTCTCTGAGAAAAATTATTTAAGCATTTTCTTCTTAATTTGAATTAATTAAATTTAATAAATGCTAAAATTTTCGTTTTAGAAATTATTTGTTGTTGGCTATCTCATTTCAAAGAAATGACCACTGCCAACTGTTTCGTATAGCTGGCATTTACTTCCTGAATCACCTTTATTTATTATTTCTGAAGTCAATACCATCTTCCAATTGTTATATTTCGCATAAAAATAGATTTCTGGTAGGAGTGAGAACAAAAGCACTTCTTAGAAAAGAAAGGTCAACAACAACCTACTACTGACAGACACTCGGAAATGATTTTAAGCGAGAAAGAATCCTGACCTCTTTATATAATATTTTGGCCAAAGTATCAAATTTTTACAATTCATTAAAAATTAATATTTTGGTAAATTTTAGAGATGTAAAAAAACCCAGACATTTATTTGTCCTTTCTATTTTAGCAATGAAATGAATGTCAAGCTTTTCGTTTTAATGTTATAACAAAACCATCCAAAGAAGCGACCATGACCAACTGCTTCATATCTTTGACATTTGTTACATATGTCACCTTTATTTATTACTACAAGAGTCAATGTCATCCTGTAATAGATACATTTCATTTAAAAATAGATTTCTTGTAGGAGGCAGAACAAAAGCACTTCGTGGAAATGAAAGGTCAGACAACAGTTTCCCACCTACAATCACTCGGAACTGATTTCTCGACTAACAACGTAGAGCAGTTTTTGCTTATCAGAATATCAGCAGGTCTGGGAAATAAAAGATTGGTTTTTATAAATACTTAATCTCTAAGATAGAACAAATGTAGTTCTAAAATTAGTTTTTTTTTTCTTCTTCTTTCTTTTCTTCACAAATCGAAAATTCTTTTAGTTGAAGGAATTACTCTTATTTGCATTCAAAACGAATGGATAGGAGGACTGTAACAATAACCCATCACACCTACACTAGAGTCAACATTCAGAAGACTTAGGAGAGAAGAGGAACGCAAAATAAATCTAATTTCTTTTCATATTAAAGGTGAAAATTAAAACTGTAAGATAAAAGACTAAATTCTACAATATTATTTTCATTTTCCAGCTATGAGAAAGGAAAAGTAGAAGAATACACCCAAACAAAGCATAAACAAATTTAAAATTTAGTGTACAATCATGTCTATTTGCGAGTCTTGGTGAAAAGAAGTAAAAATATTTGAATAATATGATTTTGTATTTTTCTGGAATTTTACAATAAAAAAATGGCTTCGGGAATTCTTGTAAACATGAAGAACTGAATCATTTAACCTTCCGTTGATTCTATTCTCTTAAATAACAAAAGCAATATCATGGATATCCGAAAGCTCCTCATACTAAAATGCTAAAAAGTATTTCTGTAGCTAAAAAAAAAATTGACATTACAGTATTTTTTTTTATTTTTCGGTCATTTGGGTACAGCATTTCTTAATCACTTGAACGACATTCCTTGCCGTCCTATCTTTCTTTACCATCACATGGGATGATAAAATTTAGTTTAGGGGATGCGTTTTAATTCTAACCAAACTAAAAATAAACAGAAACACTCGATCTATTAAAGATTCCATGCGATTTTTTTTATTGTTGACAAAGGCCATGAGTGGATTAATTCGAATTCACAAATTTAAAAATGCAAATGCATTTTTCTATGCAAATTCTTATAATTCTATATTATGATTCGTTAAAAGAGACTAGGAAGTTGATTTATACATTCTAATTTGAACTGCCAGAAAAATAGCGATCCATGGCTGATTTAGAAGAAATAGAGAAAAGAAAACAGAAGCTGCAGTTTGGCCTTAAGAAGAGCGAACAAGTGAGATCAAAGAAGAGGATATATTGCATTGAATCCCAAGTTACAAATGAAAACGAACATTTAAGAGACTATTTCAAAACCAGCGGAACTGTTATCGTTAAGACTTTCTCGTAAACTTACTCTTTTTGTGTTTAGCTTCATAGTATAGAAAAAAGAATCGACTTGATATTTTAGGACTCTTTCCTTTAAACGATTGAGTCAAAAATTTAATACTGATCCATAATTTGCTGTCAATATTTTGTACTAAAATGCTCCCATCTAGCTTGTTGGGTTTTTGAATTAGAGCATTCACATGCACACAAATGGGGAAATCGACCGTTTATCTATTCGTGGACCTGAACTGTGCAAATTTTGATACAGATCTACCATTCTAATAATAAAACCATATGCCAAATTTCATCTATTTAGCTTGTTGCGTTGTTGATTGACCTTGTTCACAGGGTGAAAGATAAACAGGCATAATTCAATGAATGGGCTTTACGGTTTTAGAGAATTCGGATATTCATTAAAATTTTAAGATCGAACTTTTCGACAATACATTTTCTTTCTATATTTTTAGAGAAATAGAAAGCAAAAAAGTAGCTATATTCCGTTTTACTTACATTTGATCTTAAGATATGAACTAGGAGTCTGAGAAGGAAGTCCCCATCATAATTCACCCCTAAAGAAAGTAATAAATTGGAGTACGGAGAAAGCAATTTGTTTTTTCTTTATTGCGTATTATTTGAAACTAGTTGTCATCAAGAAAACCGAGCCATTCTTCATTTTTAAGGTAGAAGAAGAGATGATAAACGGAATTCGATTCTTCAGGGAAAGAAAATTTATGTTCACTGTTTCTTATCTTGGCGTTTATGATGAGATTAAGATTTTGCTCAGATATCTCTTTTCACAGATCTCCCTTCATTTTTTCAGGGGAAAAAACTCTTTTATTTTTATTTTGTCATAAGAAGGTTAGGATCTTAACTATAGTACAAATATTCATCATGCGAAAACTACGGTACTCAATAAATTGTTCATTTTTATCATACCTCCTATATCTAAACCTTTCAAATTTTCCTATAATTCTTTTTAAAGAAAATAGCAACACCTGTGGCCCTTTTTCGATTTATTCGGGATCGTCGGCAGATTTTTTAAGCTGAATTATTCGTCATCAAACATTTTAATAGTTTATTATAAAGTTAATTAACCAGTCAACACAGAAACATTTCATATCTGACATAGGAAGTGAAAAGGAAAAGATCTTTGAGTTGCATAAAGTAAAATATGCGCAACTCGTAAATCCTTTTCCAGTTCAGAAAACGACAGAATGCGAATAACTTCCGTATTCTAATTTTTAAGCAGAACATATATTTTTAATTATCTTAAAGCTCTTTTATTTTAATTCTTTGAGACGTGATTTTAACGAAGAAAAAACAAGCTGCCTATTACTTTTTATTATAAAAGAATGGTGAAAAAACCGTACATTTAACTCAAAATATTACTCAAAATGTCAAAAAAGATAAATATAAAAAGAAATAAATCAAGACAAAAGCCACTATACCAAACAATTTTTAATCCCAAAAGTTTTAAAAACTTGCTAACGCGCTTTGATTTGAGTATTCATTTGTATGTCTTTGCATTTTTTCGTATGTGTGTGGATTTAAAATTCTGTTCTCACATACATAAAAATTATCCATGAATTTAGAACACTGCTAACTGGATTCAAACCCTAATAACACATTAAAGTGTATATTATGGATAATTTCAAGTTTCTAAGGCAAATCAGAAACCTTCCGCCATATATAAAAAGGTAAGCAAACGGTGGGGCAGACATTTAACTATCTCATTCGACGGAACTACTTATTTTAACCATCAGTAAAGGCAGTTTCATATGGCCATAACGTGATAATAGTGATGTCCTCTGGACGTAATAATGTCTTTATACGTAATTGAGATATACAGTTTAGTTATTTGTAAATCTTTTATCTTAGTTCAAACAATTTTACAATCCAGTAAATTAACTATAAATATTCAATATTTTACATCAGACCTCAAATTTCAAGTGTCTTTTTTTTATTCTTTTTTCGACCTCTATTTTTTTCTTTAACACTTTATACACAATCGTCATTGTCTGTATTTCTGCAAGTATAGGAGCTAAAGCTAACAAAGATTGTTTCTCTTGGCCGGAACTACGCGATTCATATAATACATACCCCGCGATGAATAAATTAATTGTATTACAACGATTCGCCACTTTTTAAAAGATTAATTCAGCTTTTCAAAGACGAGATATACCAAAGCACTGCGTTTCTCAAGTGTTAACTCGTGAATTAAATTATTTTTAAACTTTGTATATTTCTAAAAAGGCCAACCAATGCTTTTGTAAAAATTAGAAGTTCATGTTGAAAGCAGAATTGAATGAGTCATTTTAAACTAACATGCCATTTAATTTGGAATGGGGAAATGCAGAAAAATTGGATTTTTATTCCAAAATTTTGGAAACTGTATTTTCAATTAATATGAAAGTTAGGAAATGATCTAAAAGAATTTTTTCTTATAATTTGGTGCACAGAATAAGTAACTTTCGGAAACATATTTCACTATATTTAAAATCATTCTTTTTGATGATGCTGGTATTATTTCGATATATTCAATCTTTTTTTTATTTCTCATTAGATCTAAATACACCGCTAAAATAATTTCCAAAATAGCAAGCTCTTTACCATTAACATTCATCGGAGCTATAATATTAGCATATTTCATTAAATAACTTGAGTAAACGAAAAGCGATGGGATTTATGTCCGAAACGAGCAAGAACCTCCGATTTATATTTAAAAAGTTTTAAGAAAAGTAGCTTTAAAAAGAATACTGTACTATTCTTACAAATTCCCTTACAACCGCTTGAATCCTTTATAGATAATTCATTAATTCGAGACGATTGCGTGAAGTTTTAGTTGAAAATAAAACCCTTTCGTGCGAAACTAGTGGACACGGAATCGCAGCAAAAAGTATCGTCAAGATAACAGTGTCCTAAATAGTGCCTTTGTGAAAAAATTCTAACACAGATTTACGATCGAAAATTCAATTTTCAAGCAAGTTCATTGGTTTCGCAGTGAAACCACACATTGAGAATTTTTTAATACGCATGGGAGAAACGTAACTTCTTTTATAACTTAAGAGCCAGATATATATGTCAACTTCTGTAAAACATTCCAGTTCAATACCGTTAGCATTCACAAAGATATCGGCATTTCGAAAGCTAAACTGCTTTTGATCTCCAAGAGAAACAAAATGATGAGGGTTCTTGCACAAAATGATATTTTTTAAATTGAATCTTCGAAAGTAATATTGAATTTTATGAATATTGAATATCATGAATACTCACGTATACTTATAAATTAAATGTATAATTTAAATTTCATTTCGCTCATAACTTATTCGGAGGAAAAATAGCCCGTTACCGTTCATTGGTTTCACTGTGAAACCACACATTTCTTGAAAATAAAAAATGCCGGAATTTTTTTCTTTTTAAATATTTATAATCAGCTGCATGTCTAATACTCATTTTTGAAATAAATTTAGTAATTTTCAAAACGAAACATGTAGTGAACTGTAAAGGTTTAAGGAGCAGAGAAACTTCGTACAGAACAATTACCATATAGGCGGTATTTTGTGCAAAAATTTTCTTGTGCATCGATTGCCGCGAGACGCCAGTTTATATCACTAGCTCATACTTTGATATGTTAAGCAAAGTAACTTTAAAGAAGTTGGAGAGTCGACGACAGGTTAGAAAATGTAAAAATACATCTTAAGAATTATACTTTACAATATTAAAAGTAATTTAATAGCCATACCATAAAAGGTTCACTGGAATTCGAAAGAGAGTTTGATGAAAAGGTAGAGTAAATATTAATAAGTGCACCACTTATTCTGCAGTTCTCAATATTCCTTACACATATTGATGATAAGAGAGAGTAATTTTCATTAATTAAACGTACGCTTATGCTTTAAATATTAACGCAGTTGAGCTTTTATATTGAGAATCTCTTTGGGATTTCGCTTACAAAGAAAATTTTTTGATAAATCCCGAAATTAACAAATTCGTTGAATCTACTCCAAGAATATGCCTCTTAAATTTATACCGTACATCACCAATTCCTTCCTTTGTTTTCAATGTATTTGACAAAAATTCTTAGCCAGAAAATTTTCTGAATAATAAGTACGTAAAATGCTTAGTGGCTGTATTTTACTTTTTACCTTACATTCAAAATAAAATGCGAAATACAATTAAAATTTTACATTAAACGAATTTAGAACTGTTTTTTCCAAATCAGCGAAAGAAAGTGTCGTGGTTCTTGGTATATTTTTCACCCTGATGTCATTAAAAAGTACGTTATTATATGAGTTGTTTCACACCAGGTAATAAAAGCTTATGAATGTATATTGTAATTAATGGAAATTAAACAAAGTTGCTTAATTTATATTCAAATTTTTTCCGTTTTTATGTAAACTGTGAATTCCCACATTTGATAAACAATTTTATTGCAATTCTCATTTTTTGAATCCTTAGTTTGATATTGTTTTACTATTATTTTTAAAAAAATTCTATGTACAAACATATTGTTACTCACGTTTTGTAATACTAAATAAATTCCCTCGCCTTTATGATGAAAAAATTGCTAAAGCTTTCTTTATAGCTGTTTAAATTATTTTATTTCATGATAAAAATTATTTATACATTTAACTGTTATCAGCATAAATTAAAATATATTCTTGATACAGGAAATCACAAAATACACATTTTCTAGTAATAAATAATATTTCACAAAACTTTTTCGTCACTTATGTACTGTTTTAGCAATGAAACGCACTATTTTTATGAACAATCAATAAAGCGCTATAAATTCCGATTTCTCAGAATTTTTGATACGCATGGTGTTGATTTTGTTATTACACCTTCATTTGATTTTCCTAATTACAAGAGTTTCGAAAATTCCATTCGCTAACAGTTTTGTTCTGCAGTTTGATAAAGCATTTTTTAAAAATTTATATACACAATTAAAAGAGTAATTTCAACATTTAGAAAGAAAATTATTTCATTTGAATAAATTGGTCTTGTAAAGGAGGGAAAAAATCAAGGAAAAAACTAAGCAGCGAAGATATAATATTCTACGAATTGTTTCTGTGTAATTTTTCCAGGTACTAATACTTCGTTAAATGACTAATTGGTGAGATTCTCATAACCATTCAAAGTCGTCTCTGCTCTGGAAACTCAACAAATTTCTATATTCTATTCAGTATGGAGGTATATGCGTCAATGTTCGGTAACAGCTTCTTTTGTAACAACTAACTCATTTCTATTTCTGTTGAACTTTAAAATGGAATTATGCTACCTCATGAAATTAAAATGGAAACGACATGTTGTGTAATTCAGAAACTAATAATTTTCGTTATGAAGTTAGAGCATGCATTCCAAGATACACATGTCTGGTTCTTAGAATTGTGCTGTTTTTAAGCTTTCTAAAATCACCGAGGAAAGAATATCAATTCTTCAAAGACTGCTAGGTTATCCTATAGTCAATGGCTAATTTGGAAAAATATTTTAAAATTTATTAACATAGAAATTTAGGATTCAAAAACACCAATTTAATCATGCATTGTCTAGTCATGGTTCAAGGAGTATTTTTCATTAAGAGGGATGAAAAACATTTTAGAATACTTTTATAAATATTTTTCACAATCAATGGTTCTATTTAGCTTGAATTTCGCTCTGAATACATATTCCATGTAAAGGACGATATACGGTTCAGCTTCCAGATAAACAGGCTCCTTCCCCAAAAACTCATTAAATAATTTTAAAAAAATAATGAGTTAAAAATGAGCAGAAGAGGAATTAATATGAAAATAAGTGTTCCAGTGTGTAATATACAGATAACTCTATAGAAATAGTGTAACTTACAAATATTTTTTGCTTATAATGAATTGAAGAGTATTGGAAATGTATATTTATGGTAGCAGAAGATGAACAAGATCCCTCCTGAAAAATTTTAAAAAATTAAGAACTAAGTAGTTCAGCGGAATAATCTGAATAATTAATATGCTTATGCATGTGCAAATTGTAACTTTGCACATAAATAGGTAAGTTGAATAGAAAGGCAATGTATTGTCTTTTGAAAAGTTTTCGCTATTTGACTATTTTTTGATAAGGCTTCACATAAAAGCTTCGTGGATTCGTGATAAAAACATAATATATAGTAACAAAATAAAGACGGAATTATTTTTTTTCAAATGTCTTCAAAAATGCACTTAACATGTTGCGACCAATGCCAGTTTCAGAGTATTGTATGTAAGTGGGGAGTAATATTTTGCTTAGGTTCGACATCTTTTGAAGCCGACGTCATATCAACGTTTTATCAAATCTTTCCTTTTCACATTTTATTGTGGAAATTAATTCCTTCTATAGCAAAGCATTTTCATAGTTACAAATCTATACAGCATCCGCAACACCAAAAAACGGATTACAAACAGACGCAAATTCACATCAGAAGTAATCAAACACAAAAAACTGAAATAGCGTGAATTTAGCGTCGCAATTGCTATATTAGTGATTACAGTTAATGATGGAAATACAAATTGATCGAGTTCTGCAAATTTTTTATTGTTTTTTCTGACATTGTTACTGAATAAATAAATAAATAAAACACCAGTCATTCATTATTAATAAAACATGTTTAATGGCACTTTAGAAAAATCATAACAATACAGCTTTTATTTCGCTTCGTGAGCATTTAATAAAAACACAACTGAATTCTCTGCAGGACTGCATTACAAATTTCACAACCAATCATTCATGAATACATGTATATATAAGGCACTATTAAATAAAAAATCATGAGTGAAAAAATAAGGCACAATAGAAAAATTATACATTGTGTGAAAGACATTTTTAGTGCAATTTAACATGCTTTTGCATGCGAAACCTATAAACACGTGAACATGAATTTACACGGTAAATCTAAACAATAACACTGACGATGTTTTTAGATTAAAACAAATTATTGATACAACAAACAACGTTTTTTACACATGAAAATTGTAGTTAAAAGGAGACGAGTAATCAACGAATAAATACTTTGCACAAAAGATTTGAAACTTTACTAACGAATAGTTTTTGTTAACACTGAACAGCGACGAATTATTAACAAAGATGTCTTAAAAATTCAAAAACTTTTAACCATAGAAAAAAACACTTCTTAAATCATTAAATAAGATGGAAATGTTTTTTAAAAGCTTATTTTGACAGATTCGATTTGATATTCAGCAAAAATTCAAAATTTTCTATGATTCAAGATCAATTCGAGTTCGTTAGCTTAATCTATAGGATACATTGTGTCCTACCTACCATTCCAAAACGAAAAATATTTTGGCTAAAATTGTTTACATTAGATTCAATTTTTAAAAAAATTAATTATGAATTGTAATAATATCATAACTTTAGACCTACCATTAATACGACGAAATTTTTTCACACAATAGTCTAAAAGACATTTGTTAGATTTCTTTATATAAAATATTTATAATTTAAATGTTACAATATACGTATGGATGGAATCTTCAACACTATTTTTGAGAATCACATTCAGTATATAATTTTTATTTCAATAAATAGAAATTTTTTCGAGATATCTTTAAAAAAATTTTATACGTTTCATATCATTAACCCTCCAATCTCAGGCGATTTTTCACATTTGGTGTATAAATTCGAGGGCTATTTTTATTCGCAATTTATATACAACGCCTGCGAATTAGTTCTATTGCTTCTGCAGTAAAGCGAAGATTTATTTATATGCAACGCTAGTATAGCGTCGCCCACCAAACTGTATGAAATAATTGTGACGCAATTTCTAAGGCGCCAGAGGCAAGAGGGTTAAAGCATTCAACATGAAATTATGTATAAAAAATCTTTCAAAATATTTATACATAATTTCTTTGACAATGCACTGATTTTCGGAAAGCACAACATATGAAATTCAACGAATTTTTTAATAATTTAAATCTATACATTTCTTACTTAAATTTTTATTTTTACGACGTGCATTTGAAATGTATGAAACTACATCATTTTTTACCATCAAATAATTATAAGAATTCTGTTATTGAATTCATTGCATGTTTCAATATCTTGCATTATTTTAAACAAATATAATTTTTTTTATATAAATTGAAATAATTATTATCAGAATATTAAGAAATTCATTCTTACAACAGTCAGTGGTTGATTAAATTTAAAACTATTTTGAAATTTGTATTAAAAGAACTTTTTTTCAATTTAGAAAATTTGTAGGTAGTTAACTATAAAGTCTCATATTCATGTTTCTAGCCTTCCTCTAAAATTTCATCACAAAACATTGAAAGTGTTCATTAAAATTTTTTCTTCAATATTAAATATATCGCTAGAATTTTCTAAAAATTCATAGGCACTATGGTACAATAAAACTGCTTCATACTGGGATGAAAACAATAAAATAAAGTGATTTTTTATATCGCTTACCAAAATATATTTTGGTTTTTCATAACTGTAAGAAAACTTTTTTTGTTTCAAGAAATAATTCAGACTTTAACATTTCTGATTCCAGTAATTTGAATGATTATGAAGATGACCTCTTCGAAACAACCTGACTAGTTCAAACTAGTTGCTACATAACTATTCAGACGATTGAAAGCTTACTAACTAATCATGCAACGTGTAATCTCTTATGAATAATGATTACAAATAGAGAATATATTTAAAACGTTATTCTTGAAAATGTTAAGTTACGTGAAAAATGTCAATGTGTCGTGGCGAGCATTTTCAAAACGAACTCACGTACATAAATTATTGCAAATCAGTGCGAAAGTGTTTAATATTCGTGCTGTAGGCTATTAAAATAAAGCAAATCGTGTATATTTTATATATGCAGAAGTATGAAGTGCTCATCTAAGAATTTTCTACAAAAAATTACTTTATTTGTCATTTATATAAAATCGATTTTAACAAGAAAATAGGCACTTCATAACACACCATCTATAATAAAAATGAAAACTTTTTTTAACTAAACTGATTAATTTCAACAACCAATCATTAAACTAACTATTGCAATATAATAAATCATATTTCAATGTAAGGAAATACTAGTTTTCATAGCATAACAACCAGAAAATTCAACTTACTATTTTTCTCAAATAAACTTCGTTCTAACAATCATAATATGATGTCCGAACTGAATCGCACAAATAATGAGAATTCGGTGCACCAAAATTCAAAAATAAAGAGTTCTCGCAAAATCCATGGCATCCATGAATATGGATTTCACACAGAAACAATAAAAATCAAGGGAAAAATGCCTCATTTCAACCCATACAGTTTTTACGTGAAATATCTACATACTGTATGCGAAAAAGCAGAAAGTCCTCTTGGGAAAACTTTCGTTGCTTCTCGATTTGTGAAATTTGTATATTTTGGACGGTTTTGCATCCATTTCACTGATAAATCAGCTCCTTTGAGGTGAAGATGAGCAATATGTTCAGCTGTCACCGATGGAACGCAACTTAACGGATACCAATCCTTATGAAGTTGAGCTTCTTAAGCTGTAGCTGCGGTAGCTGGCCGGTTGAGCTTGGGCTGGTGTCGCTTCATGTGCAAAGCCAGATGATCCGACCTTGCGAATGCCCGCTCACAGACGCGGCATTTAAAGGGCTTATCGCCTGTGTGTTTTCTCGTATGTCGGGTCAGCTCATCGGACCGGGCAAAGCGCCAGTCGCATTCAGTCCACGAACATTTGTAAGGCTTTTCACCTAAAAATATAAAATGAGAAATTAAGACTCTTCTGGTTTTTAGAAAGAAAGAAATATATGGATATAGAAACACAAATACAGTAGAACTCCGGAAATCCGAACAAATTGGGGCTGACCTCTGTTTGGATTCCGGGAAATTTGGTAAAATACTCTTGATATACCAAATGCAGTATAATTTGGGTACTCTGTGAAAGAGTATGGAAAGAGTTGGCTGCATCGTCAAGCAGTTTAGTTCCTTACGTCAAAGGAAAATAACCGATTTTGTTATCTTCTTTTAACGTAAGTAAGGTGCTGTATTCAGTCTTAAATACCAATTCTAATGTTGTTGTTTTTTAAGTTTGGAATAAACATTAGCCTTGTTTCTGATTTCTAATTGGTAATTTTCTCCATTTTTAATAAAACTTTTTCAGAAAATAAAAAAAAAGATTTTCGGATTCCCAGGTTCCACGGTATATGGATATAAAATAAAAGACAAAAGTTTGAAAAGTAAAATACAACTGTATAACTGATAATTTTGAAAAACCAGGAGGTAAAAAAAGAGAAAGAACTTTTATCTGATTTGGTATTATTATTTTGTTCAATGATTGCACTATATCTCTACCTCAGAGATAAACCATTGTATGTCCAATTTTCCCGATTTTGATGTTTTTATAGTATTTGAATTATCTCGATCATATCTTTAGATGGACAAAGTGTCGTAGCCGTAGATCGAAAAGAACAAAAGATAACCACTCTCAAAAAACAAAATATTGCATTGCAATACATTGCGCTTTGCAATTTATTTTGGCTCTCCTGTAAAATGCTAAAATTATTACTTAAGAGAGTTTAACTCTGACGTACAGGTATATTAGGGTGGATACGTGATACACTTCGGGACCATGGGAGTAAAAGCAGACGGAAACGGGAAAATCTTTATAATGAATCAAAGAATATGCTTGAAAATCAAGAAGAGGAAATAAACATCAATTTAATTATAATCATACTCTCAGAGAAAAATTAATATCCCAAAAGTAAGGATTTAGTAATATTTGATTTGATGTTATCAATTCAAAAACAGATAATGCCATGGATCTTTTTTCGATATAAATAAAAAGTGCAAAAAGTTTGAAAAATAGTTCTTTGTAAGATGGATTATAAAAGAAATTTTCAAGAAACGAAAGGCGAATTACATTATTTGACCTGATGCCATCAGGAAACAACGGATATAGAACACATGAGAAAAAGTTTTTTAATAAAGGTTTATACAAAATAGGAACGGAAAAATAAATCTGAAGGAACAAAATCGAAAAAACTTTGCATCAAATTCAACGAATCTAAAGCTTACGCAGGATCATACAATATTTTCATTTACTAGTCAGACCCGATTTCTTTCTTTTAAATATATTGTACACATGCTCAGGGAATAAATCATTCGCAAAATGTGGTATAAAAAGTTCTTAAAGCTATCCAATACACATTTTATTTAAAAATTCTTAAAATATATTTCATAAAAGAATATCACTACTGTAGCAACGGTTGAAACGCAAGAATGAAATGTTTGATGTATAGCTTATATATAAATAGTTCCATGTGGTACTATAAATATATGAATCGACATCTTGAAACTATGAATAGGTACAATATTTATAACAATGCAGAATTCCGCAAGAATGTCTAATTTAAACATGCGACTGATCTCTAAAAAGATTCAGTTTCATATAAACTGGAAACACAAAATCGTCTCTTATCCGAGAAATACATCACTTACGTAACATAAGTGAATGCATATTCTTCGAGCTAAATACATTTTGTAAACTTTATTTCAACAACAAATGAAATTTAAGTGTCCTTAAAAGTTAATCTTGAAATTATTCGATACTAGAAATCATAACTAAAAATGTACATATCATTAAAAATCCATCTATGTACAGCAGAAATCTTCTGTATATGAACTAAGAACGTACGGTGTCTACACCTCGATGTGAAATATACCTACTCGCAAAAAAGTAAACCACCGAAAAATTGTTAAATATGAGAACAAAAGTGCTCATCTCACGCAACAAAAGTGTAACAGATTTTAATGTATGTACGCCAACCATTTTATGATAACGCATTCTTCTACTCTTTGTTGCTTTACTAGAAAGACTGTGAAGACAACAACACGTTTTGAAAAAAAACTACAAACCTTATTTAGCGAAGATGCATTTGTTTCAATCAATCCCTGCCCTAATTTCTTTTGTTCACTATTACAGTTCATTTTTCATTTTCAAGCTGCTTTCCGTGTATGTTGCACAGTCTTCAGTTTTTTAGTAGTTGACCCCTTTTACCCAATCGCCACAAATAATATATCATACTTATATCTGAGGATTGCATCCTACAATAAATTGTATTTACACCTTGAGTGGATCCGCACCTAATTTATAATAAGACTTGTTTCATCATACTGGACACAAATAGGCGCAACAAGAGGAAGAAAAAGACGCGAGAATCAATCATAAAAGGAATTAAACGCTTAATCGGTCCAGCTGGTGGAAATAGGGCTTGTTTTGTGGAACATAAGATATAAAATGAGTTTCATCATAATACGAATGAAAAACTATACAGAAATGTTTCTTGTAATAATAATGGGAACAATGGAGAAAGGGGGTTGCTCTGGTTTTAACGTATCAGTTAACAACAAACAGTTGCGGCCATGCTTCAAGATTTCTTCACTACTTGCCGACTGTTAACAAATCATCTTTGTTCTAATTATTAATGCTGTAATGCGCCCTTTAACATTTTTTTAATTGTTTAAAAGAAATTTCAGATGGTCTAAACTTAATTCAAAAAAGGATTCTTTTGCTTTCATTACAGTTATTTGTTACAGATACAAGGGCTGCTTTCTAGATTTGGATCTAAAAAAATCGCATTGCAGTAATTTACATTAAAAATAATTTTGCGGCATAATACATATTAGCAAATCTGCAATTTATTTTATTTCTATTTAAGATTTTTTTCTGAAATCAAAATTATCAGAGAGAGTTGTGACATCCAAGGCATTTCAGAAAATTTCATGGATCTTGAGCATAAGACAGAATACCGTCTAAAAATGTTTCTGGTAAATGTTTTTCATAATTTGCAATGCCACGATTCATAGTAATTTTATTTTAAATAAAGTAGTTGTTAAACCACTAACGTTCGACTGAATCAACTTCATGCAGATATGTACTTTTGATAAAAGCCTTCTTACTAAATTCATGAACTATCAGTTCAGCAAATTAGACCAATCTATATGCATATAATGAATTCATGGATGAATCAGAGTAGCTCTCTATTTTTTTCTTCCAAAGGACAAGCATTCTTTTTATGAGGTCAAATTACCATAAATCCTTGAAAGCAATTAAAATGAATCTCATCGTGAAGACAAAATACATTTCAATTTACTCATAAAAATTAGTAAATAAGAGTTTTATTTGGTGCTGAACAGACTCTCATTCATTCGTTCATGACAAATTACTACTCTCGAAAAATGAAAATGCCTAATCTACAGGAAAGTAGTTCAAGATCCTTAAATCATGGTAACTCCTTGACATAAAGGCAATGGACGATAATAGTCTTTCTTTAAGAAAGTAATTTAATTTACAGAAAATTCCTTTAAACCAAATTGTTCGAGTTCTTGAGCGATTTGATTGGGCAAAAATGCATAAACAATGATCAGTGATTCTTGCAAAATACAGGCAAAATAGCAAGTTTTAAAAAATATTCGAACAAGATGAATTAATGTATAGAAAATAAATGTTTGCCTTGTCTCGCCAAAAAGAGACAACAAATATTTTTTTTATAAATGCAACGATTAATTAACTGTGAAAATCAACATTAAGTCTAAACGCAGAGTTCAAAATTAAATTAGGCTTCTAAAGGATCGATTAATCTAATTTAAATTCAGACGAATTACTAGCGATTACAATAATGAGAAAGTAGCATCTGATTTTACAATTCTGTTATGGCTTATAAGTTAATGTTTACGGGGGAAAAATGTAGCTTTTAAACGTGAATTTTTCATCTGGAACTTTGGAAATTCAATAATAGTTGACTTAAAATCCCAAGAAAAATCTGTTAAAAAATGGCCTTTCTTATTAACTAGATAGTATTGTGTCTACAGGTTATGCAAAAACATTAAAAATTATCTTTAAATAATAAATAATATAGTTCTGAAAGCAAAAGAAATCAATTGGCAATTCATTTGAAAATCGGCCGTTCCTCTTTCTCTTCCGAAGGCAATGCTTCAGAATGCTATTTTCGGGATATATGGATACACTTCGTTCAATAAAATCTGTAAAAATGTTTAAAAGGATATTTGAATAATAAGTAATGTAGTTCTGAAGGCCAGGACACCAAACCGGCAATCTATTTTAGAATTGTCCATTCCCCTTTCTGTCACGAAGGCAATGCTTCAGAGTGCTATTTTGAGCTATTTCAGGTCTCAATCAATAAGATCTGCAAAAATGTTTGAAAGAATGTTTGAATAATAAATAATGTATAGTTCCAAATGCCACGACACCAAACTGGCAATCCATCGGAAAATCAGTCGTTCCCCCTTTTTCTCCCGAAAACAATGCTTCAAAATGCTATTTAAAGATATCTGGACTGATTTCACTCAATAATATCTGTAAAAATGTTTAAAAGTACCTTTGACTAGTACATAATGTAGTTCCCAAAGCCAGGACACCAAACTGGCAATCCATCGGAAAATCTCCCGAAAGCAATGCTTCAGAATGCTATTTAGAGAAATCTGGATAGACCTCACTCAATAAGATCTGTAAAAATGTTTAAAAGTACCTTTGAATAGTAGATAATGTAGTTCCGAAAGCCAGGACACCAAACTGGCAATCCATCGGAAAATCACCCGTTCCCCTTTCTCTCCCGAAGGCAATGCTTCAGAATGTTATTTTCGGGCTATTTGGACAGGTCTCATTGATGCCTTATTGATGAATGAATTAGGGTTGTTATTTTAGGTGGCCCAAATGCAAACATTCGTTGAAAGAAGCCTAATTTCTCATCTCCTCTCCTGGGAACTGGTGTGAGGAGATGCGACGAATCCCCGGAAGAGACCCTGAGATTGACAGTAAATCTCTTAGGCCAACTTCCCTTCCCCCATCCAGAAAAAGTCCTCCTTTTTTCTTTTAAAAAGTCTCATTCAGATCGGAAAAGCAAATTTCCAAACAAACTTTGGGAATTTGCCTTCGATAATATTTTAAGGCTAACAGGCAGGAAGCGAGGCAGCAAACTTCAGGATTTCTAGGGTACGGTGGGGAGATGGGGGATATTTTACTTTTTAAAGGTCGGTAAGAATCTCCGTGGGGTGCCAAGTAGTTGGCGAGTGTTCGCAGTTTTGGAATTTCTTACAGAAAATGCGGAACTTCGATATCGGCTTCAGCCTGAGAGCTAAGGGTAATAAATACGAGAAGTGTGCTTCTAATTCCTGAGAAGTTCAGAAATAAATTGACAGATACTTCTTTCTTTCTACAGATGAGAGGCTTTAAAATGATCGATTGTTTTTTATCAGGATTGTTTAATAATACTAAACGTTTTAGGTCAGAATATATAGAGGACAGTATATGGATTATTTATTTTATCAAAAGCGGAAAGAGATGGTTTCCTGTTCTGAAAGAATTAAAATTTACTTCGCTTTTTATTTTAAAATAAAACATCTGTAGAAAATAAAAACTCACTGGTTTCAATTAGGAGGAAATAAATACTAAAATATGTGTAAAAAAATACATTACAACCACGTGCCTTTTCAAGTACACGTACGTAACTACTATCTTTACGAAATTGTTTCTTTATTAAACATTTTTAAATATAACTTTTTGGCACAGAATGTTAAAAATATTATAGTTTGTGTAGTTTTATTATTTCGTGATATCTGTGGTATTTTAAATAATATTAAGAGCATAGCTATAGATATTGCGACACAGTTCTGTCAATTTCATGCTTAGTTTAATAAAATATGAATTCAGATTCTAACTATAATAATAAAAAAATCAATAAGCACAGTGATTTAGTTGCACATTAAATGAAAAAAAATGATGCATTCAAATGCGCTTCACCAGTCATTGGTATATGGCGTTTAATATTAGCATCCGAAACTGAATGCTTTGCTAAATTACCTGCAAGAACATTTTAATACTATACCACCAATAGTTTCTTACGCTTCTTCATTTTGAATTAAAGGCAATATCTTTAATATGAAATCACTTATCACAAATTCTTCTTAACGGTAAATACATAACTTTTGAACTCTTAGAATTTTTGTTTGTTTGTTTGTTCTGATTGCTATTATATATAACATTCATCAAATGAAAATATGACCTTTAACTTGTAGAAAAGGCATGCAATTTTAATAACACGGAATACTTCCGCTGTAGCTCAATTTGTCCCTTACAAATTCCAGAATGTGCAATTTAAACAATACAAAACAATTTAGTCTCTTGGCGATTTCTGAAAATTCCATAGTGTCATAATTCACCCGTATAAACCAGGTAACCCAAAAATATAGCTTCTCATTTCCCTTCCCCGAGGAAAAAGGCGAAAAAAATATTCGGAAAAAAATCCTGAGGGTCTACCCAAAAACAAGATTCACTCGACACCACAGAGTCCACTGATTAATCGTTTTCTGCGCGACCCCTGTGGTCCCCCCCCCCTTATTTGTCCTAAAAGGCGACGTGCACTGCTTTATAGCGCGAGATTAATGGACAATTGATTGCTTTAGGGGAGAAGGGATGTGTACGCTCTTATATATGTATAGAAAAGAAATCGGGGGTTTGAGACATGGGCGCGAGTACTTTTTGACTACTACTTCCTCCCTCCCCACTGCTGAATTTAGTTCCCGAAAACTGTGCTTTTCATTTTTTCGTTCTGGGGCTTTTAGTATCTCCTCCGTAAAAGTAGTGGTCACAATATATCCGATCATTTGTATTCGATATTCCCATAAGTGTCACTTAAGAAAAGGAAATGAGCCTTCTAATGTTGATAAGGGGTCTTCCACTGGATGAAAATTCTCGCACGGTTTCCGGACTTGCGGAGTTTACCCAAAAAGGGAGTATTTTGGTTCAGTGCGTTTCACCTGCTTGCTATCGTACTCGGAGAACATACTGCATTCACAATGCTTCAGTTTGATATCGAATCTCATTCCTCGTGTCGGAAAAAGTTTTAAAAAGATGTGCTTTGAGAGTTGCATGGCATAAATTGGTAATAAATATTAAGGTTTAAAACTCTACTACGTGAATTGATGGATTTCAAGTGCTAGACGCAAGAATTCACTAGTTATTCTGACAGATGCTTATTTTGCAGCATTCAAATCAGTTACGGTTACAAAGCACCGTATTAAGCAAACATTAATGCAGATAAAATTCACCAAATTACGATTTCGATATTATGACATTTTAAGGATAAAAACTTGATAAAATCGCTGGTTTCCTCCTAAGTTTATTTTGAAAGGGATGGGCGGAGACACAAATTCATGCGTTTAATTAAATATTACTTTTTTCAACTTAATACAATAAAAACATGGCTCGAACACATTATACAGTGTTCAACCACTTAACTTAATAATTTTCTTTGCTATCTAATATGATGCTCCCTTCTGTTTTGGAAAGGGGCTGTCGTTTTCATTCATCTCAGAAGGCATATAATACTTGAGATGTTTATAGATTCTGCATAATTTTTGTGTAAAGTTATAAAGCTAATTAATGATTAAATTTTAGTTATAAGACTAAAACTGCGATAATTCCATACACGAATATTCTCGGGCTTTTAAGTTAAGCGGATAAACAGGTTATACATTGAAAATTCTTTGCCATTCCTAAATCCTAGTCTCATGTCTCATCTTACTAATTATCTAACCAGATTTTGGGTCAAAATTTTATTTCCTAATTACTATCAATACTTTAGACTGTAATTTATGAGCTGTGCTACTTGAAATGTATTTGCTTGGTTAGGAAACAAATTGTAGGATACAAAAATAGCATAAATGTTTACCCAATGTAGTGAGGAATTTTGCCTAATATCTATCAGCAAAACGTATTAATACATTAAGGAATATTCACTCTGAACTTAATTTATGTAGAAGTGCATAAATTAATTATAAGTGAATTTGCAGTTTTCTGATCATACTACATACAAATTTCAATACTTTCTATAAGCGGACAGATCTTATATGCACGTGTCGCTTCAGATAATTCTAAACAAATTTGGCTTACAACAGTTTATTAGCGGTAATTAGATGAATACAGTTCTTAAATACGAATTATTTCGGTATTTTAGCACTTCAGTCTGCCGACAACATTCCAATTATCTAGTATAACCATATACTATTATCCAACAGCTTTAAACTCTTTAAGTCTCTATAATCTGTAATAATAAAGAAATGAATGGAACAATTTAAAAGATGTAACAAATATACTAGCTTTCCTATGGAATGCAGCGTCTCTCATTTGAAAGAAAAAACATAGAATTCTCTTTATAAACGGATGTGTGAGCTCGTGAAAATAGCACTTTTACCAAGTAACTGAAAATTCAAAAATGCGCACAGAGATACAGCAAAATTTTACTCAAAGTTAGCAAATTTAATCATGTTAATATCGTCAAAGTTAAAGAAAGTTACAGTTTCAGTTCAAATTTCAATGAACAACCTCTAAATTATTGATAACTGAAAACCAACACACAATTTTTAATTTTTCTAAGACATTCCTTCGTAGGAATGATGAAAGCCTCTTTGTGTTTTAAATACTTCAAAAATATTAAAACGCAGTATAAAAATATAGAATAATACGCCTATGTTAATAAATAGTAATAAAAAATAATTAAGCACACTTCTAAAATTTAGTTATGTTCGTTCGAAGATCGAAAGAGAAATCTTGAATCCGATTTCATCTAAGAATTGAAATATAATAAACCTACATGATTCTCAACACTGATATACCACCACACTCGTTATATAACAAAGAGACCATAATTCAGTTTTTTCACATACTCGAATCTTGAGTCGTCAGTAAAAAACAAAGCCATAGATAAAGACTATTATAAATACTTTATTACATAGAAAAGCATTGATAAAGCACGATTCTAAAGATAGTACGACAGGAAATAAAGATATGTTAAAGGGAATGGTCAGATAAAGTAAACATGTCAATAGATTATCACGGCGAAATGAGAATAAATTTAGATAATCGTACGATAAAGTAAATGCTCACGTATTGTGAGATATCGGAGTGAATAGATTTGATTCCGCCCTGGATAACATCAACCGCATCGCTTTCATCTAACTTCAAGACCAAGTTTCTACTTTAAGCATTCTCTATCCCAATCGGTATTTTGCCAAATGAGCATTTACAGATCATAGAAAACTGGTAAGATTTTAATAAAAAATGAGTTTACACAATAAAAAAGGAGTATAATAAGTTTTTTCTAAATTAAAAATAAAATTTCTTCTTCATGTGGCATCGATGGCAATCAAATTTCTTAAGAATACAATCTATGCAAATGAATTTTAAAAATCGGAAGTGTACGCCCCACGATTTCAAATGTACTTCAACAATATGGAACGTTTTGTGTTTAGCTTCGTCGAATAGTGAAGAGAAGAGTTTGGAACAGTACCTCTTCCCGTCGATCGATTTGGTCCAAAATTTGATAAAGGTCTGCAATTTTGGAGTAAGTCCACGTAACAAATTGAATTTGTCAAGCTTATTGCAGTTTTGAACTATCAGGTTCACATACACACGGATAGACAGTGCACCCTTTGACGAATCTGGTCCAAAATTTAATAAAATATAGAAAATTTTTATAAATACCACCTGTAAAATTTCATTCATTTCGATTCATTTTTTCATCATTGAGGAAAGTTGGGGTTTTTTCCCTTTTCTTTCAATTTCTGGGATAAATCAAGTCACAGAGGAACCATGTGTTTGACTTTTTTTAAGTCGGTTTTCTCTACAGAAAATTATCCCAGTTCTGAAGTTTTAGAAACCCAACAGCGAACCTCTGAGAAAGTTCTCTGCCGGATTCTTCTTTTAATATTTGTTTTTTTTTGTATATATTACCGTTTTGTTTTTTGTCCTATGATAGAATTTTTATTCTGTTAGTTAATTTTGTATTATTGTCACTGCATTGCCGGAAGCTGCTGCGTATACGCGTACCAGATGCATTGTTTGCATTTTATATTTTTTGTCAATCTTGCTCTTTTAGTTTCAGCTATTTTTTCCGATTCTAGTATATTCATTTAGCTCGCTATTTTTCTAAATTACTGAATTCCGATAGACAGTCTTCCTGTCACGGATTTCATCCGAATTTAAATACAGACCTACAGTTTAGGTGACTGAATTTCATTCTTCTAGCTAGTTTCGATTTTGAGTTATCTTGTTCACATTTTTAAAGCGGACAAGCAGACACATAGACATAATTCCAATAGTGTGTTTACAGACTATAGGAGATCTAAAGTGTGAGGATTCATCAAAATCTCGAATTTGAATTTCTTCCGGTTGTAATACTTTATGTATGTATTCGTATACGGGGATTTTTGAATTTTTAATGAAATGAGGGCAGAAAGTTAGCAAGATAATATAACAGAATGAATTACGAAAATACAGCTGTATGAATAAATTAAATCAGCTGTTATAACATAGTTGCATATCATTCTATCTTTAACGATTCGGATAAGTGGAGAAAACATACTAAAAATCTAATTTTCATAGTTGATGTAATTTTCGCCATATTAGGAATACTTGGAAATAACATAGAAAAACTCCGCCATCTAATGTAATATAGTTAGACCATTTTTAGGTAAATATTTTATTATTTTACGCAAGTTGTTTAAGCAATGATTGAACTTGCAAGATATGCCATTTTTCTTATAATTTTAAAAAATAAAATCTATTTTTCTGTTCTGAAATTAAAAAATTAAAAAAATGTTATCAAAATAGTTATTGGTTACCTGTTAATAAAAATCTTCCCAACATTTTATACATGGAACCATTTAAAGTGGCGAAGAAAATTTGTGTGAATATATCAGAAACAGAGGAAGACTGCTTAGAGCTACATAGATATATCTGTTTATAATGTCGAAGTGAGAAATCAATAAAACACAGCAAAATTCTACTGGAAAAGCTAAACGACAATAAGGGGACGGACTTAAAATCCAGGACTTATGAAATTATAGATTGAAATCTCATATGGAATGGTACAGTAGTATTTGAATTCGAGAAAACTAAACCAACCAGTCATAAACTCTGACAACGCGCCGGTGATTTCTAACAATTATTTCATCTATGACATTCATCATTTAAAACTATTAATATTAAATTAAAATTACAATCTCGAAATGGAGAGATAAAACAATGACATTCATACATCAACTTTCTTTATGGTTGTAAAGAAAATTTTGAGAAAAACCATCAGTTTTCAAAACTTATTTAAAATTTTACACTGAGGCTCTTTTAGTGAATTAATGATGCTTCTTTAATTTCTCGTGAAATATAATGCTCTACTGAAATTAATCATATTTTTATATGAGAATCTTATTATTATGTGATAAAGTTTAAAAAAAAGTCTAATTTTTGCAAAAGGATATGCATTAAATCATTTGCATAAAAATACCGATCTGAAAACAATGAAAACGCTTTTGCATTGAAAAGTGACAATGAGAAATTATCAGTTTCTTTTGCCTTAAAATTTCTTTTAATGTTTAGAATAAATTTTAAATAATTTTAGCTTCTTGTCAGATAAAAACTATATAACTTCCGTCAGCAACATTTATCACTTAAATAAAATCATTAACGATCGCAAATTATGAAATCCAAATTTTTCCTGCATTTAAGTTTGATTTGCCGACAGAAGATTGAATTATGCATGATGATAGATTTCAAGTTTCGCATTACATATGTTTTTAACTTTTGGATTTTGTTTTACTTTTTTATTTTGAATTATAGTTCAAAAATCTGGGGAAATTCTGACAAGACGTTTTACAGTAATTTTTACTTTTAAGATACCGCTAGTTTTTCTCTAAGAAAATACTGAAAAATGAAGCCAAGCATCTAAGGAAAATCTTTGATTAAAATCTTAACGGATGCAAATCATGTGAAGATCGTAGATCTTATAGACAGGGCTGATTTTAATATTTATTTTTGACAATAACTCTGTTTTCTGCCTGAATATTCTTTTCGGTATAAAGTCAACCTTTAAATGCATATATGTAACTTTTTTTTCATAAATATTTTTTCATAAAAAATTACAGTAATTCTTCTCTAAACCGTAGAATGACAAAAAAAATCCATTATATGACTGATTTTCATCATCTTTAACGCGATACAAGAAAAAGTCGATTGTTACTTTTATATTTACGTTCCTTTTTCAATGCATTACACGGGAAAGTAAAATAGGTTATTTTTAGAAACTTGTACTTTATACAAAACCATAAAACGATCTTTTATCCGAAAACCCTAGAATACAACAAAACGTAAAATGAAAAACCGCGTAACTATACCGAGAGCTACAAAACTTGGAAAAAACCCTCAAAAAAAGCCGAGAGATAACCATCTTCTAATCCCTGTATCCACCGATAATCATCTTATTTTATATCATCTCCGTAATGCCTATTCATAGTTCAAATAGCACAGCACACGACGAATGCCACCTAAGCACAGAAGTGGTGTAATTTATGCAGGTCCCTTAAAGACCCAAAAGTCACATTTTCAAGGAAATCTTTAAAGGACCTAGACAACTCGGAAGTAGAACGACATCTTATCCCCCCCCCCTTCGAAAAAAAGGACCAAAAATAATGAAAAAAAGAAGCAAGAGGGGGAAGCTTAGCACAAAGCCCCTAAATATCGAGGCGTGAGACTTTTAGGCCTGCACATACATATTATACATATACATATATATCCAACTTCCACATGCAGAGACATTCATACACATATACACAAATGCATCCCCCCTTACCTCAGCACCGTCTCTCTTTTTTAACAATAATATGTAAAAAATGGATATTGTTAACAAAAAAAGTGGCAAAAAAGTCCTCGGCACGCGAATTTCCACAGAGATTAGTGTAATCTCCGCTAAGTCCCATTTTGCGGCAATTTCGGGAACTTACAATGGAGGCTTTGAGCGGTTTCAGAAAAGATATGAAAACATAATTTCTTTCACCCTCCTTCAGTAACAAAAGGATTAAAAAATCCGGTCCGCCAGTGTTAATCTCCATGCTTGTGCGCTTTTACCTGTGGGTCATTATGGTATTGTCAGTATTGTAACATTGCGATGAGTTCAGATCTGTTGAGCACCACTGCTGAAAGGAAGCGTTAAGAATGTGATGAAAAGATAACTGTAAGTCAGGTTTTTAAAGGCGTATCTAACACACCTATGTTTTCGCTTATATGGATGGCGTGTTCTAGAAAAGTTAGGGGATGAAAAAAACGATGTCGTGTCGTGTTTATTGTGAAGTGCTTCCAGTACATTAATTTTAGGTGACAAGCTTTTCATCGAACTGAGGAGGCGATTCTGGCGTTAAAAGTCATTTTTCAAGCTACTAGTCCAAACTTAACATTTTAGGTTTTGAATATATAACAGGTATTTTTTGCCTCGTTTAATAATAACAATGGCATTTAAAGCGACGTTTAGCGGGATAAATTACACAAGAGAAAACTTTCTCACGGTATCTTAAATGTTACGACAATCACATTCTACATCGAAACGGAAGCAGAGTTATTTATTAATAACATTGACATTTTTGACAGGGATTTATATATGCCAGGGATTATAAGACAAAGTACTGAAAATCGTCGCTTAACAAGCAATACCACCTATCTTAATTGTTTGAAATTTTAAAGAGGAAGGACATACTCAATTTTTCGCAACCAATAACGGATATTTCTGAATTTTTTTTAACATCTGTTATAAACATAAGACCGCATGTTCCTATCAAATGTGAAAAAATTCAGAAAAATTCGTTATTCGTTGCGAAAAAATTGAGTATCTTCTTCGTCGAAATTTCAAAAAATTGAGATAGGTGATATTGCTTGTTAAGCGACGAGATTCTTTTCGGGAACTCATTTTTTGACGCAACTTTAAAATCTTAAGCATTTTCTTTGCTTGTAGGTATACTATGTCTACTTCTATGAGACAAAGTAATGAAAATTCTTTTCGGACCCTCATTTGTTGACGCAACTTAAAAATCTTCGTACTTTCTAGGCTTGTAAATATATTTGCTGCAGATATTTCACATTTTCAAAAGTTTGCTGCTATTTTTATTGGGATAAAATTCCTCAGGTATTGTTAATAAAAACCGTTTAATACAGTTCAGCGTGTGTGGAATACAGCAGTAAAATTAAAAATAAATGCGGAATTTTTACAAACAAAGAGGGCATAATAAGAATTTTTATTTTGCTGGTTAAAAGCAACTTACAAAGATGTATCTTTAATTAAATGATTCTGAAACACTTTAACTTATGTAGAATAAATTTTAATTATCTGCAATCACTTTGCTCTTTGGTATTGAGATTGCTATTGTCTATGGCCTGCAAACGTAACTTAAAATTACGATTTTTATAGATTTCCTTTCGATTTTATCATATACCAAGGGCAGTTAATGTTCACTATGCAGAACACTCTTTGTTACTCGACGTGTACTGTGAAATGAAGTTCTTATTAACTGCATTAAAAAGTCGCTCATGAATCCTAAGAGATAAACAATGTGTTTCTTTAATAAAACCTTTCACTTCAAACAGGCTTAACAGCGTTCAAACAGCAAGCGTGAAATACCATCTAACGCCAGAAAATCCTTTGTTACATCTTGATCAAAATACTCATGGATTATACTAAATCAAAGCTAAGTAATAACAGGTAATTTCATGCCCACTTAAGCGTATTTGTTCCAATTATAACAAGGTGTACAATCAAAATACTACACTACTAATGCTACTACACAGGCAAAATTACTGTAAATATCCTTTTTAAAAGGAAATGTTATCAAAGATAAAACAAATATTTCGATACTGCCTGTTAAAGCACAACACAAGGATTATTTTTTCATTAATTGATAAAAATACGTAATAATTTACCTGTATGTATCCGTTGATGGGCTTTCAAATGTGAACTTTTTGTATAAACTTTATTGCAACCTAGAAAAAAGATAAGTTTATATTAAAACTTAAAAACAGGTATAATAAATATAATTTTCAATACAAAAATAAAGTTATGGACGTTAAAACCACAAATACAAAATTGAGGCAAATTCACTACTAAAATCATTTTAGTTATAAACTTGATATTAATGCACTAATAATTTATTTCTGTCTAAAGTCGTTAATTGAAAGAAAGTATTCGTACATTATTTATGCTATAACACAAGCTGTGAACTCAAGGTATGAAAATCAAACTTTTGAAATCGATTACTTTCAACTTAATTCATTAAATATCTTGAAACACACACATATTATAATGACTACTGTGTTTATATTTTTGTACGTATGTATATACATTTTTGAGTGTACGTATGTATTTTTTAACAAAAGGTATAAGTCGAAATGCATAGTATAAGCACATGTATCATTTAGTTTTAATTATTTTAACTAGTACGTCTGTGAAAAGTAGAAATGATGGAGGAAGTGTTTTTCTCATTTCTTATTATGTTTATTAGAATCTTACCTTACGCTTCACTGAAATTCATTACTTAATAGATAGTGAACTAACTAGTTATTATCAGATTAACAAAACCTCTACTTAAATAACCGAAACAATCATTAACAAATAATTTTTACTACAGTTTAATTCCATATAAATTTGTTTTAAAAACTGAACTTCTGCTTAACTACTGCGCTCGTAAGCTTAAAAGGCGTATCTCAATTTTCAGATTTTTCTAACATAGTAATGTTTGCGAGCAGCTCACAAACATTATATTTTTTCCTTAGTGGTTTTCTACTATTTCTTAATAAGATACGCCTTTTTGCTTAGGAATAATGCCGGGCAGAACCAAAAACATTACTAAGTAGGAAAAATCTGAAAATTAAAAAAAAAAAAAAATGAGACACTCCATTTAAGCTTAGGAGGGCAGGGGCAGTATAGCGCTGCCACAATTTTGTTCTACAAACAGAGGGAAAACTGAACATCTATTATCGAAAATGTATCTCTTCATAATTAACGAAACATATATGATGTGTTGATGTGGAATACTTGCTTTACACTGGCCGTATATCAAAAGATAAAGGTAAGACTATGTAGGCATCCATTAAGTTTTCCAACAGTCTCTCCTTCACTGGCTACCCTTTTTAACCTCTTTCAACCCACAGTCTTTCACCCCTATTTCATCTGCCTACATCTTACCAGTATCTAACGAACATAAACAAAAAGTAAAATGCCCCGTTCCACCATAACTTAAAGTAAAAACACACAGCCTCATGATTAATAGTAACACGCATTATTATTATGCTAGATGAACTGACGTTTTTATGCATGTTCGTAAAAGCGTTGAAAACCACCTGCAGTTCGCTTCATTAATCGTAAGTTCACAAAATCGCGTTAGAGATGAGAACCACAAGGGATTATACAAAATATTCTGGACAAGGTAAGCCTTAAATTACAAGATGGCTTTAAGACTTCTTCCTAAATAAATTAACGTTTTGGGTACAGATGGTCAGCTATTATTCCGAGTCTTCTAAAGCAAAAATGTTTCACACACCTATACTGCCGTTCTAAGCATAAAAGGCGTATATAAAAAAATATAACTTTTGGCTATGAGCATTTTAGCTAATGAACATTGCACAGTTTTTGAAATACGCATTTTTTTTTCTTTAGTGGTTTTCTACTATTTCTTAAGACACGGCCTTATTGCTTAGGAATAACGTCAGGCAGCTCACAAACATTACAAGATGTCTTTAAGACTTCTTCCTAAAAATCTGAAAATTAAAATAATTAAGATGCGCCTTTTAAGCTTAGGAAGGCAGTATAGTTTTCTGCTATTAGTTCTTCCGTAATAACAATACAAGAAAAGAATAATAAGTTTTTTAATTTAACTTTTGCTTTCGTGTGAAGAAATATGACATGCATGAATGAGGAAAACTAGCACAAAACAGAATACAAATGAAATAATATAAAGTAAGAATATGGAAATATTGTAAAGCAAGAATAATTTGAAACATTCATTAGAAAAAAATAAGGCATATCATGTTTTTCTCAGAACTGATTTAGTTATAGGAATTAAAAATAAGTTCAATGGAACTGAATCATTCTACTTATTCAGATGTCGCTTTTGAATTAATATTTAACTGACATTCTGCTAAATATTTAATGCAGTTTTATTTTTGAAAGTGATTTATATTCAAAATACCACGCCATATCCAGGAGAAGAAAGGAAAAAAAAAAATCAAAAATAGAAAAACCTTTCAAGAACTATTTCGTCACCATTTTTTCCTCGTCCTTTAGTCGAAAAAAGTCCAATGTTATTAACTTAACTTTTCTTATTAAATCAAACGCCCTTTTGTGCATGCAATATACTTCTATCTCTGCACAAAATGATGAAACAATTTTTGCTATCGGTATAATTATTAACATGCTACAGATAACATAAAATAACTAAAATCGAAATCAATTTCAGAACAGTTTTTCATATCTTGTCATCGAACAAAGTACAAACAGTAAACAAGTAGGCGGGAAATTGAAACGCAAGAAATAGTATTGTTTCTTTCACTTGTCGTGCATCAAAAGTTAAACGCCCATCAGTATGCTTCCAGCATGTCAGGCAAAATGTTACAAGACAAGTAAACCTATTAAAGACTATCACTTAATCAACACCTTTTTTATTCCGACGCATATCCAATAAAACAAATTAATCACTCGAAACTAATCATAAAAACTCAAAGGTTTCTGAAAAGGTGTTTGCTGAGTAACTAAATCAAACAAAGAATGAATAGTAAACAAGAGGGCGTGGAAACCCAAAGAAACGAAAGAAATAGAATTGTTTCGTTCAGCTACTGTTTCACTGGTGTCAAGTTAAACGCCCATCAGTATGCGTCGAACATGTCCAGCCAGATGTCACAAGATAGGCAGTCGTAATTGTGTCGCTTACTGTATTTTAAACAGACAAACACTTTTCCACTTCAGTAGCTGTCTCCTTTGTCACAGCCTGTTCCAAGAGTTGACATTAATGATGCATCAGGACGACAGGTTTGTGTCACTTTAGATAGTGATTGATGGAATAGAGTCATTTTCTTTGTGAACTTTCTTTTCAAATGTATTGGACAATATACGGAATGACTTAATTTTAATTAATGCAATGACTTATTTTAGTCGAGAAAGGCGATTATATGTGAATCGGCTGCACCTTGGTCCTAATGATAATTAGTGACTACAAGACTTAGAATAGGAAACTCAAAAAATTAATAGTTTTGGGGGAATTCTTACGTAGATTTGCCTACTGTTTCCTTTCTTTGATATGATTCAATTAAAAGCAAATGAACATTGAAACGTAGCATATTGTTTTAGCTAGTTTCACACATTATGGCGGTTTGGCTGGTATTTAGAAATACACATAAGTTTTTTTTTATTGTACTGCATATGCCTAATACATATTGTACCTAGAAAAGTCCTGATTTATTGCCTATACCAACGTCAGTGAGAATATCGAGTTTCTTTTGGATTCCAAATGAATGTTTTGATCGATTTAAGCGCCGGACAGTTCTTAACGATTTTCTCCTTATTGTTACCATAGAAATTGCATAAAATTTAAGAATCTAAAAATCCGTAAAATAATAATGATTAATATAATAATGTGGGCAACTTCCACTCACCTCATTTTTTGCTATTTTTGCATTTTGCTCATTTTTTTCTATAAAATTTATATTTGATATGTGTGAATTTGATTGATTCAGTTAAGGACGTAAGGACCTGTATTTAAGATCAAACTCCATTTAAGAACTATGTTTTGTGAAGTCTCGCCTTATACAGATACATATAAAGATGCGTCTAGTATGTTTGTAAAATCAATGAAAATCTCGTGCGATTCAAGAATTTTGAATATTTGAGAATTCTGGTAGAATTAAAATGCATAAATTTATATTTATGCTATACGTTTGCACATTTATTCATATTTCCAAGCAAAATGTAAAAAAATATGTAAACGATAAACAGTTTTATATAATATTTCATTTGGAAACCTACAGTAACCTTTTTTCTATAGATACAATGCTGAAGTTCAAAAGTAGAAGCTCTGACTTATGATAGTCAGGAAAGCCTACAAATCTAACGGTAAAACGTAACAGCACTGATGATTTAATTACTTGAGCCTCAAATTCCGTTATGTTATGCTGAAACATTAAAGAAGTTATTTTTCAAGAAGTAAGACGCAAAATTTCTTTGAATTATACCCACAGTTATTTTCTTATGAGTATCATATTATTCCATTATAACTACAAACAGTTTTCACAAAGAAAATATCAGCGCACGGTAAAATTATCTGGTTAGCGTATTTTTCCAGTGCTACAGTTGAACCGAAATTCAGTTTAATGATGCCAAAAGTACGACGAAATTATAAATACTTTAAATTTAAGAAATATATAATATATGGTCGCTTAACAAGCAACACCACCTATCTCAATTTTTTGAAATTTCAAGGAGGGAGATTCAAATGAATTTTTCGCAGCCAATAACGAATATTTATAAAATTTTTTCACGTCTGGTTGAAATATGCGGTCTCATGTTCATAGCAGATGTTAAAAGAATTCAGATATATTCGTTATTGGTTGCAAAAACTTCATTTGAATCTTCCTCTTTGAAATTTCAAAAAATTGAGATAGGTAGTGTTGCTTTTTAAACGACGATATATATAAATAATTAAATATTGAACTTTACAAATATTGTAAAGTTAATTTTAAAATTTGAATGGTTTCATATTACTTTGAACTAAGAAATTACTTTTTTTTCTATGTGCATGCATAACTGAAGAATATATATATGATATACAGCATCTTCTAGACAAGGAAAACAAGTATTGATGAACAACCTGAAACTAATTTCTCACATCCAAGAAGTAAAGAAATAGTGCTAAGGACATATTCGTTTTTATCTCTCTTTCTCACTCATGCCTGATGATTAATGCTAACAAAATGCAGTTGCTTAACTTCAGCTCAAAACAAACCGTTACAGAGGTTACGAAATGTCACTCGATGTCACCAAACGTAACCTTCCAATCATTTTTTTTAAATACGATATATTACAACATGACGACTCGGTGCATGCGTCGACTACTGAAAAGATTTAAATCAGTTCTGGCTATCGTAGCTTTCGATCTGAACAAAATTAAATGCTTTGAAATTGGCTTACATGATGTAAAGTTCTTCCCCACTCCTTAAACATCAGCCTGCTGGGGAACGCCGAATATCGTCGTAAAAATACAACTAACCCGCTGATATCCACAGCGTGAAGTTCCTGCGTTGCACGTCCTATGTTCCGTTGATGAAATCATTATGCGACCAGAACCCATTAAGAAAAGGTTAACTTTCCGATCAACGTTGAGGCAACCTACTTCGAGATAGGCAGCATATATTACGGTTGCCTGCAAACGTAGGGAGTCTCAACCACAGTCAATTTTGGTGTTCGTTTAACTCGTGGCATACTGGGTTGACTACGAAGTAAATGACTAGGCTAAATTGATTCGTTATTTTGGACAGAGGACTAGACAGGAAACAACGCTTGTAAAATGAAGGAAGCAGTTAGAATTCAGTTTCGTTTCATATCAATCCGAAATACAGCAAGTAAGAATCGTCTGAATATACCGTTAGTTTCTCATTTCGCTTGCATTGCTAATTTAAAATACTTCTACGGCATCGATTAATCGATTTATTCCCGTCAAATGAGTTATGAGTGCAATATGCAAAGTTTTAGTTTAAATTCAGGCTCTCCTCGACTTACGACAAAGTTCCATCTTGACTGTTAAGTCGTAAGTCGGATTTATATTTTTCAAAATTTTCTTTTAAACGGGTTATAAAAATTCAATAAATGTAGTATAATCATTGTATAGAATGTGAAAAATACATAATATTTATGTCCTCTATAGTACGTACTGTAAACAAAATTACAACCTAAAATTACGTTTTATTTTCAAATTCACTTTTTTTATGGTCTTAAGTGAAGACAGTCGCAAGTTGTATAGATCGTAAGTCGAGAAGAGGGCGTTTAAGAAATGTATTTCACAAATTGCACTATTATGATACATGATTTTCATACAGGTATTCAGTTCGTCCCTTTCATATGATTATGATTGCCTTATTTTGTCTCTATGTAAGGAATAACAAATTTAAATGTGCACATCTTATGATGCAAAAGAAGAAATAAAAATTATAAAATTACATAGAAATAGTAGTTTTAAACCTATACCTAAAAATAAAACAAACGAAGGTGTTTATTCAAATATTTTTAATACCTCAAAATGCACATAGTAGCGTATTGTAAAATTACAGAGCAGACAGGCGGCTTTCGGCATGTTTTTACAAAAGTAAAATAAGTCGGTCAGTTTTTATGCAACATTAGAGCAGTTGAACAATGTTGTTCAATAATACCAAAAAGGATTTCAATTTTGTTTTATCTCATGGCTTACTGCATTAGACTTAATGAAGACAGCTACAACTTCCAATATCCACATAATTTGTATTCTAAGAAAATAATCATATTTTCGTACTCTAAATAATTTGATTCATAAACATTCACATCACTTCAAAAAGCAACATTGACAACCAGACCCCTGCCTTGGCATCCGGGTTTCTAAATGACAGCCGCTGCAATAGTTCGAGTACTGAGACTGGAGTCCCAGTAGCCATCACTGGCCATGGCGCAATCCCTCCCGTAGGAAGTGCGTACTATGACTGGTGGAGGGACCCAAGCCCCGCCATTACTATACCTAACAGGGAAGCGAAAATCCGCTTACTTATCCGACGGCTTCTCATCCGTGAACTTGTGGTGCTCCCTGGTGGGATAGGCCACACTGACTGCAAAGAAGCCGTCATTCCTGGTAATGAAATTGGTACTTCGAATAATAAACTATACAGCAACTTATTTTTGCTTTAAATTTGAATAACAAATTTTAACTATCTAGCTAGTTAATTAAGTACTTTCTACCAAACAGTATATGAAAATCAATCTATTTTTCTATATGCTTGAATCTAGACCTATTATAATTGACTATAATAACACCATTGAAGAACTTAATACCCTTAAACTGTCGACAACTGAAACCGATTCGATTTATTTTTATCAAGTCTGGAACATATATTATAAGTCTTTCAAGGTAATTAATAGAAAAATTAACGTGAGATGTATTCAAAACTGAAAATTCAAACTTCAAATGGTGTAATGTCTAATTTGTGCTTTCAAAAGATCTGAATAACAAATTTCCTTTCTTGTTAACTACTCAGCTTATTTCTACCTAACTATTAAGCCGAAGATCATTGTTGTTATTTCTTAATGATTTCCAACAAAGATAAGTATCTCAAAAATTGGCTTTAATGACATACAAGGAAAATCCAATCACATTAAACTATCGTCAACTAATACTGTTTCCACTTATTTTTATCGAACCAAAAATAGATCTTCTAATTTCTCCATGGCAATTAATGGGGCATATTAACGCTAGATTTGCTTTATATGATAAAACGTACACTGGCGGCTCTTACTGCGGCAAACGTATATTTTTACTTTATAATAATTGAGCAACGACGTCATGTACGCTACGTGAATAAGACACATCTCATTCTAACTGATCATTAAAAGATCAGATAAGATATAGAAAGCAATAAAGAAGTTCTTCTCAAGAGTCTTGAGACGAAAAAAATGTAATTAAGTTCTCACTAATCTTCTGAATCGCACACTCAGTAAAAATGGCTCGTGTGGTAACGTATAATTCATGGTCTAAATAATGCCGTACCATGCAGTCACTAACAATGTTTAATTCACGGTCATTCGCCGATTTTGTTAATTCCAATAATAGCCGATCGTGTTTTGAAGGGCGTCGATGTTTAGCTGCAATTTCCATAATCGACATCTCTCATCATTGTCATTATCATTTTTTCACATAAATAATTCACGGAATTCGGCAATCGATTAAATGATCAGTCAATCTAGCATTTAGGTCACATAGAGAGAGAGGAGTATTTATCTTTTCTGATGTAGACAATGTGAAAGGTATTATCATATTTTTTTTTTTAATACTACAATCATTCTTAGAAAGTAACAAATGAAAGTTTTAGAGAAAGACATCTCATTTTCACAGCAATATTGTCAAACGAGAAGCCAGATTCTTTCAAGTAATTTTACTATGAAGAGATGTGAAAGTAGGATCTTAGGTAATTTTTAATAGAAATCCCTTTTGGATCGAAGACAATTTCACGATCTTAACTTTATAGGAAAAGTTTTTTCAGCGGCTCCATTAAGAGAAAATAATCATAGGAACCTAATATAAGCAAACAGGGCAAAAATTAAGGACGAACAAAATGAAATTATTATAGTTATTTAAAGCATACATAACTTGGCAATCTTTTAATTTAAATTAAGGTAAAAGTTAGTATGTAAAATAGACAGCTACATGATTAGTTTTTCGCAAATAAAATATTTACTGAATATTTGAGATTTCAAGACTTTCCCAGGGTTATTATTATTATTATTATTATTATTGGCTGTTATTTAGTTTACAGAGAAAAAGCCAGTGAAAAGATTACAGGAAAATGTATGCCCGAATGTTGTTTCTGGTTTATATTTTTTACGAGATTCTAATTTTAACTTACTTTTTGAATAAATTTTTTTTCTGACTTACTTAGAAACTGATACGGTAATGAGTTACGAATGCATGCATGCAAAAAGCTATTTGAAACAGGCGATGCAAAATTCTGCTTTGTGACTTTACTTGCGCTCGCAGTATTGCCCTATTTATTTAAAATAATGCTTTTAAGACATAAGTGAGAAACATTTTTATTGAATTATTAACATTTATCAATGAACATTTATTGTTTTTAGCATATATTCATACTAAAATGCATCGAAAATGCTAACATCAGTTATTTCCACTTGCAACGATAGCTACTAAAACCAGCGAAAACAAATCGGATTAGTGATAGTCGGCGAAGTACAAAATTGTTATAGATTAAATATCACTGACTATACAAACCTTCAAACATAAACTGAAATTTAAATTTAAACAGTAAAAATTTTGTTCTAATCGCTGCAAATAGTTTAATGCAATTGATTTTGTCTGTTTCTCCTCGATGATTTTTTATAGTTTAAAAAATCTTAACTGGAAATGTTGAAGTACAGGATGTCCGAAAATTGTTGGACATTTTTCAAAAACTAATAATGTTTCAACTACGATTTTTTTAAATGAAAGTGCATTTCAAAAAGTTTTTTTCAGATAGGTAACACACCCTTTTAGTGGTCCAGGGGGTCGTAAATTACTAAAAATAAAAAATCTGTTTAGAGCCATTATCTGCAGAAATATTAAAACAGGAAGAAAAATAAAAGCATGTATTTGTAGGAAATTTTACTCTCTTTAATTTGTTATTTCACATGCAGTGTGAAGACTGAAGAGTTTTCGAGATATGCAAGAAAACTAAAAAAAACGAAACCAGATAGCGCGCAACGGCTTCTGTTGATGGAAAGCCATTGCGAATGGAAATCTGTTACCGGTGATTAAAATTAAACTATCAAATTAGATGATCCCTTCTCTGCTATCTCTTAACTATAGTAATTTACGACCCTCTGGATCACCGAAACGAGGTGTTACCTATCTGACAAAAAACTTTTTAAAATGCGCTCTCATTTCTTAAAAAAATTCGTAATTGAAACATTATTAGTTTTTTTAAATTAATTTTTGAAAAGTGCCCAACAATTCTCGGACACCCTGTATTGTTTTTGTGTAGTTATGAAAGCGATGTGAAGTCTAGCAGTGCCTCGTTCCTTAGAGTTTCTAACCTTTATTCTCAATTCTTCTCAAATCATAACTCCTAAAACTCATCTAAAGCGCAGACGTAAAAATTCGATTACTAATAGAAATTTTTTTCGTAGCGCAAAGAAGTGTCTTTTTCTAGACAACAGCGTAGATTTTAGTTCACATTCTGGCGAAGAAAGAAGCAGTGGACATCATACAAGCCACTTTGCTGCCTCTCACTTTACAAAAAGTGTTGCACAAAATAATATCGGTTTTCCCGGAAAAGCTTTCGATGAGCGAAAGTCGCAACAAGTATTAAAGCCTGTTTCTAAGATTTGTTTTCTGGATAGTTTTTAAAATAAAAAAATAACTAAGATATTTGTATTTGAATAGTTACGTTATTACGCATCATTTCTCACTTAAAACGAACAATCTTCCCAGTTTGTCCCACACTATGCTGTCCTGTGGTAAAGCATAATAAATGATGCTGTGTTTTTATCTTTCAATAAAAGATTTTTATAAGGCACTTCCATTCATTTTCGTCAAATTGTATATTTAACGTTCATTTATCGCAAGTTTCACAAGTAAAGCTGTTTTTTTTTCTCCGATTTTATTTTTCAGACTGAGATCATGTTGTTTGGAGATTTTAAGATTTTATTGCATTTTTAAAATTAATGCCCCATTTTCAAACTACACTATGTGTTATTTGAGTTTAATCTCTTAATTTTAAATACTTCGTTTAAAGAAATTATATAATATGGCAGGCACATTTATTTTTAGAATTTCTGCCTAACAGCAATGTCATGCTCTTGGACACTCGACGAATATATTCTGTATTATCTTCCTCATTTCATTTCTCCTCTGTTGATATTAATTAATCTTATACTTTACTAACCTATTACAGAAAAGGAAGAGATTTACCTGGAAAGTTACAAAAGTGGGTTCGTCTTTTCTCAAGATCGGGATTATTTCTTCTGTTGTACTTTGTCTGAGTAGAGAGTTCTCCATTTTTCGATGCGGAAAACGGTGCAGGATAAGGAGGCGGAGGCGTTTTCCTTGGTAAACTTTCTAAAGGAGGGCTTGTGTTCGGTTCTGATGGTGGTGGGGTTAGTGGTTCATAAGAGCCATTGGCATTTGGCATATTGTTCGTTGATGAAGCATTGCTTCCTACTTTGAAACATGGCTGCCTTGATGTATCAATGAATTGTTGATGAGGAGCAGGATGGTTGTGCTGAAGACCTGGTCCTGATGATGGATAAGCAGTCACTGCGGTGGATGGGATTCGAGATCTATAACAATCGTCTTTGGCTATCGATGATGGGACACTTCCCATAAACATATGTTGCTGATCGGGAGCGTTATAAGCTCCATTGGTACTACCACTTAGATTAAATGGACAGTGATTACGAACTAATTCAGTTTTTACTGAGACAGCATCCTGGCTGGATGGCATTACAGGCCTAGCAATATCAACTTTGCTGCGCACACTCGAGCAATGTTCTGCAAATGCAGCGGGCTTAGCAAATACATCAGTAGAGCAATCAGACTTGGCATTCTGATGAGGCTGATGATACAGAGTGTTATTGAGATGACCACCTTGATGGTACCCATTCACACCTCCAGGGTAACTGACTGAATTAACATCACCGATGGAGTTGCCATTTGCGTTATTGTAACCCATGCGCATGTCCGTGTTGCAGTGGCTGTTATAACACGACCCGGTATTAGGATTAGCAAAATTCGCACTATAGTCTGTGTTTGGGCTATGGTAATTAAGCCTGAGATCATTTTCGTACGTAGCCGCTCTGTTAAAGTTTTGACTAAGCTCGGTTGCAGAAACTGCCATCCTGCAAGACGTATCAGGGTAACTATACATAGATTGGGTGCCTGACGGCTGACCCATAAAATAGCCTGGGTTTCCAAAATGTCCAGGTTGAGCATAACCGTTATTTAAGCCACCCCCTATCATACTGTCATGCGGGCCACTGTTCATTCTACTTTGTGCCATAAACATTTTAGATTCTGGTGTGAAATTATATTCCTTTCGAGAGTTATACTGTTCCTGATACAAGTATTTATTGTTGGATGACAAATATTCTGAACTGTCTTCTAAATCTTCACTTCTGGGGCTTTCGAAGTTTCCGATTATTTCTTTACATGAAAATTCGGCAGATTCTTTAGAGTTGTCTTCAAAGAATTCGTCAGAATCACCATTAAAGTAAGGACTACTGAAACTTTTACGGTAACTTTGAATAGTTTTCACAAAATCACTGATACGCTCGTCACTGTTGATATTTCCTTCTCCTTCAAGAGACTGGTTACTGACAGAATCGGTCGATAATTCGTGTCCGACAAGTCCCTGAAGTTTTTCTGAAGACTTCGCCACGGTAACTTGGACTAGATCCCCTACGTAAGAAGTGCTGTTCTTGTCGTGGACCTAAAAATGAAATAAAAAATCATTATTACAGTATTTTATAGACGTATAATAATGAATATTTAAAAGAATTATAAATATTTTATATGCAAAGATTAGAATATATAAATTTACAAAATGTGTAAAAATAAACCTCCTTTACATTTTTTGGAGAGGTATAATTTCTAGTGATTAAAAAAAAAGGGTATTAATAATCTATGTCGGGGGTTTATATTATACAAATGCTAAACAGAACCATAACTATTCACTTGAACAATTAACTAAATTATACCTCATATACGAAGAAAGGAAGCAGTTGTACTAAGATAAAGGTTTTGCATTCCAAGTAATAGTTTCTTTAAACAAGCCTATGTATTTAGGGGATACTTATGCATAATACACATAAGAGTGTATTACAAAGAAAATTCTGTTAATGTTTTTATGGATTAAAAAATATAAGTATTATATACTTTTAAGCGGTTATTTAGAAGGGGAGAGAACAGCAAAAGCAATTTTTTTTTCGGATGCGAGGCTAGTTCTATTTTTAAATTATATTGTTTATTTTTTCTATGTAGTACTTGATTTCTGTGTTTATTTGAAAAAAGTAATGAAATTCAGTCTGCTTTAAATCCAAAATTTCTATTCCTTTAAGGCAGACTGAATTTAAGATATTCAATTTTAAATACATAGATATTAATATATCATATCAAAACAGCAATAAAGGATGTTAGAAAAAAATTTTCCTTACAAATAAAATCTAATAAAAAATAAATGAAATAAATAATGATACCATCGTCAACATTTGCATTTAATGAAATTTTTTCTTTAATTATCATCAATATGCCTCAGATGCATACTTCTTATTTATCTCTTATTTTACAAAATATTTCAGTGCATATTATTGCAGTAATTCCACTATTGCAACTTTAACATTCTCATGACATATCTTCTTATTCTGGAATTCTAGAGGGTCTTTCGAAGTATCTTGGGGAAGGTCTCGAAGAAAAAGAGCCACCCTCGGAAAATAATCTATAAACTCACCACTTCTATAGGGGGAGGGCATCGTCCGTTTATTAATACACCGGAAAAATGAGCACCAAAACCAATTATACCCGGAAAAGAGCTCCCATATTGCTTCATAACAGAACAATCCATGAAAAAGAAAAATGATCAAAAGAGACAGAAAAAGAAAAAGAGAGAAGATAGATTCCTTCGCAATGTACCGGAGGGGGAGGAGGATGTTTAACTGATAATACCCCCAAAACCACAAAGCACTACTTGTCGTAACTTCAATGCTCAGATCTATACTTAAAGAGGGAAAAAAATCTAGAAAAAAAATTAAAAATATAAAAGTGCCATCAGAAGCAGCAAACGATAGAAAGCGGAAGTACTGGAGATGAGACCGGAAGTTAGGGTGGATAAGAGAAACCGGAAGGAAGCCTGACATCGCAATAAGGTGGACAATCGTCTGCGCGCAAGACTGAATGGGGAGGGGGACTACGGGGAAAAAACATCCTCACAATCATACGGACTGTTTTTTTAAAACAGGGTGCAAAGAACTACGGCGAGTTTGGCATTTTATACGAATTGGGATTATAAAAGAAGGTGCATCGTATATCAGGGGTGTTAGAATTCGAGGAAGTGATTTTTCAGACGGGAAAGTAATGCACTCCTCACTCGCAGGTAGTAGGATAGGAGTAGTCGAACGTATTGAAGTACAATACTATTCAGGTATTGAAAGCGAAGACTTGTATCCAATTGGGGGGTTAAAGAAAACCCCACAAACTAAGAAAGCATGATCTGAAGAATTTGTTTTGTATTCATTATTTCGAAAAAGCTGCCTTAATTGATTTTCCCCTGTACTGTAGAACCCCGGGAATCCGAACTAATTGGGCTGAGCTTTGTTCGGATTCCGGAGAATTCGGATTATATGGGAAATTCGGTAAAATACTCTGGATATACCGAATGCAGTAGAGTATTGACCCTGGGTGCTCTGTGAAGGTGTATGGAAAGAGCACGCTGCGATTCGCACGGTACAGTGGCAAACAAGTTGAGGGTAGAAAGAAGCCATCTGAGTTTTTTTCTACTAATTAAGGTGCTGTATTCATTCTTGAAGACCAATTCGAATACTTCTATTAAGTTAGGAATAAACATCAGCTTTGTTTCGGATTCGTAATTCTTATTTTTCCTCCATTTTTGAGTAAAATTTTTTCAGAAAATTAAAAAAAAAAGTTCGGATTATCCGAAATTTCGGATTCCTGGGGTTTGGATTCCCGGCGTTCTAATATATTTATACATTAAAACTTCAAAAGCAAATAAATAAATTAACTTCACAATTTTTATCGTAAATTTTAATTTTGGAGTTATGTTTGTACTAGTTTGTTTGTTAATATATATCAACACATATCATATTTTCCAAGAAAATGTAGTCTTTGCAAAAATTGAAATAAAACTTTTATTTTTTATATCCGTGTTTGCCACTAAAGTTTTTCTAAGGAGGCTATATATATATTTGGCAGCGTAAATGTCCAGAATTTAAAATTTACCTTTCATATTTTTAAGAAATTTAGAATGAAAATCTATGCAAGAATAATTCATAATTTTAAAGGTTGGGAATTCTTCTGTGTCTTTATTAGGTAGCAACAGACTTTATTTTCAGAATGAATATTCATAGCATTTTGTACTGTAATGAGAATTTCAATTTACATGCAAAATCGCTAGGCGCAACTCTGCAATTTTAGTTTGTTGTCAGATATATTTGAAATAATTACATTTAAAAACCATGCATTAGTTAACACTAACTATATCCCACAAAAGGACTTTCTATAGTAATTTTTCGAAAATTCATTTGTTCAAATAACTGTTCATATTATAATCAATTTCTGACTATCCGCGTAAGATTTATAAAATTAACTATTTCAAAAAGGAATTCACTTCCAAAATTTCTCCATCATCGACTCTTGTAAAACGGTATAATTTAATAAAAATTTATTTGGTCTTTCTTATTCCGAAAATTCGATCGAATTTCTTTCAGTGAATTCATGTATAACCATAAATACAATTATATTTTCGGTTATAGAAGCATTTTTTTACATTAAAACCCTAAAAAATAATAAATTCAAGAAATGTACATTATTCTATTCTTTTCTTTTAGAAAGATCTTCAAAAAATCTCGATACGTTGAATCAGAATTCCACGTAAAAAAATTGGCAAAAATATCAATGTGAGATTTTACAAATACTTTTATATTTCTGCATCAAAGATTTAATCTACAATATATGATAGAAAGCTAAGATCAACCTTTTCAAGAGTACAAAGAATTGAAGGTAAATTAAGTCTCATCGACAACAATGTATGTAACCTGAAGAAAGTGCAAAAGCAAAATTAGTTGAATACATTCATTGTAGCTTTCGTAGCAACGAGAACTACATAGGAATTTTCTTCTGAAGTGTAATTATGAGATATGTGCTTTTGACTTTATTTGAGCTACAGCAGATTCTGGCGTTGGCTTTACCTAAATTACTTCCCTGCATGTGAAAAACAGCACTGAGAAGAATGTGTGAAGAGGTAAAGAAAAGAAAGGTTATCATAACAAACCTAAAAGATACTTGAAGAAAACTTTTCCAATGCGTGAAGCAAAAAGAAAATAGCTAAGAATATGAGTACTTTCTATTCCTTCTAAAATGAAGAAGGCAAAGAAAAACTTTCGTCTCTGTGCTGTCAATGCCTTATTTAAAATAGCTCAGGCATTCTTAAACTGTGGGTCCCTATATAAAGAGGGGTCGCGAAAACATTGCTAGTGCGTGGTTCTATCAGATCTTTAACGATAACAAGTTGAAATTTATGAATCATTAACGTTAGCAAGTTGAAATAGATGAATCTTTAACATTAGCAAGTTGAAATTAATGAGTTTGTAAAGTTAGAAAGTTGAAATTAATGAATCTTTAACGTTAGAAAGTTGTAATAAATAAATCTTTAACATTAGCAAGTTGAAATAAAGGAATCTTTAACGTTAGCAAGTTGACATAAATGAATCTTTAATGTTACCATGTTGACATAAATAAGAAAACTAAGCATTCTTAAACTTTGGTCCCGATTTCAAGAGGGATCGCGAAAACATTGCTAACGTGTTGTTGTGTTAGACTCTAATGCTTGTATGGTGAAATAAATCTTAAAGCTATGTTGATTTAAAACATTTCATTCAACTTTTCTAGATAAAAGCATTGAACAAAATTTATACTTGTTATGTAATAGTCAGTGCTTTATTTTAGTATTTTCAAATTATGTGTAAACTTCAGAACATAAAGAAAATGTCATGTTTAGATAAGATCGCTTCTTTTTATTGTGACCGAAAAGTGTTCGTGAATCGAAAAATTTCACGAAACTTTGAAATGACTCTTTCCTTATTTTTTTCCCCCTTCGATGTAATTGAATTTCGCCGAAAAGAATTTTTAAAAGCTATAACAAAGAGCTTTTCGTTTTTTTGTCATAGTTTCTTTTCTATAGTTAACTTAAGACAGTAAAATACCATAACAATAATGTAGCCTGAATGAGAAAAAAATCTAATCGTTAAGGATTGATGTGAAACAACGTTTTCTCTTCATACTGAAACTAAATAACATTAAAGCTTTCACAATACGGAAAACTTCACAGTTCATAACAGTAGCACAAATAACAGTAAGAAAGTAATTCTCCAGGCACACCCATGGCCGCAACATCTAAAGAAAACAATGCCAGCATGACAATCAACTTGTTATTTCAACACAGATTTCATTTTGTAGAATGAAAAATTAACAAAGAGTTTTGTTTTGGGCATGAAAAAAAATTTAGAGCACACAGTAGATAAGTTTTCTAAAATTCAAGTCATTTAAGATTTCAAATATGGTTCACAGAACAAACCAGAAAAATTGTTACTGAAATATGACAGGGCGTTATTAAATGAAAATATTTTTGCCGAATCCCAACTTTTTAATTAATCTACGAAAAAATTGAGCATTTAATTAGCTTAGGTTGGGGGAAAAAACTCATTGGGGATGAAATTAAGTATCGTTCCAAGTTTCTTGGAGGTTTTTAGTGACATTGACGAAACATATTTATATGAGTCAGCTAAATCAAGGTAGACACAAATGACTCAACTTCGGCCTTGATATAAATCCTTGACAATCTAACTATGATGCGTGTGAAATTACGATACATTAATATAAAAATTGTAGTTTCTTGCCATATTGAGGACATGAAATTCCGTAAAAGAAACAAAGGCGTTTTTTAAACCTCTTTTCAATTATTACCTTCTAAGGTTCCCAAATACGTCAATTATCATATTTCCATGAAGAACGTATATTTTTTAAATTTGAAACATGAACGGGATAAAAAAAAGGCAAATACAAAAATCTGTAACCTCTTATAAAATTACACCAACAAAATTAGAATTTGACGAAACTTTTATAATAATGTTTCTCTTATGTTTTATATGAAAAAAGAGTTACAAAATAAGAGAGAACATGTAGAAGTTTTTGCATGTTCGGATAAATAGGCCCACAACATGGTGCTATGACCTGCTTATAAAGGCAAAAACCAAATCTATTAAAATTCATGAAATTACTTCAAAATAATTATGGGTACTTTAAAAAGTAACAAAACTTATCAATATAGTTGTATTGCATGTGAAAAATACACAACTCAAAGACATTCATTTATATTTTTTTTCAGAAGATGTAATGCAAGTAATGTAAAATCATCTTATTTTTCAAGGAACATTAGAAAATTTGATATGATGCAAGAAATTCTTTCTGTGATGATTACCCTCCTTTCTAAGAATTCAGTATTCTAACTATTATTAAATATACATTACCTTTGTTATCATTTCACTAGGCAATCACGAATTTGAAAAATTCATGCAAAAGAAAAATTTTGTATCATAAAAAAAAGTATAAAAAAAGTATAAAAGTTGTTAAAAGTATAAAGTATAGTTTCAAATCCCTTTATGTCATCATCCATTTCATATGTCATTGTCTGAAGATTCCCGATAATGAAAATTATCAATTAAAACAAAACGATATAATGCCATCCTGATTGTCAATCTTTATACTCCTAGGAATGGCTCTCCATCATAATCTGTATTACTGAACCTTGCGTAGTATGCATATGAAAAGTTGACTTCTTCTAACACAATATTTCTCCGAATCATTTCAACATATGCCAGTATTCGAGAATTTTAGACTTTTACCAACAGAAGATTTAGTTTCCATTTTCTTAAGATATAATATTCCGTAAACTGATCTGTTTTTTATAATTGACACCTTCAGGCAAAACTTTGTTTCGTAGAATTAAAATGGAAAAGAAAAAAAATCGTAAAATACGTATTACATCAACGAAATGTCTACAGAATAATTGTAAAATAATTCTCAACATCTTATACGTAATAAATTTTTCTTAAATTCGAAAATAACTTGATCAAAAGAGATTTCACGAGATTGTAAGTTTCTGAATGTTTTGCAAGCCTTTTTTCAACTAATTAAAATGTTAAAATTTAGAAAGCTGAACCGAGCAGTAATCGCTGAAGTCATCTGAATTACAAAAGAAAAACTCTGTGCCGCCTTTTAGGCTTCCTGAATTTCTGGGGGAGGGGGCAGGGACCAAGGTCATGAACTCTGATCGAAGATTTTCTTCCGATTTCTTTTTTCCTTCTTTATTTTCTTTTCCTCCCCACCCCCCATTCTTATACCCATCGCGGACATTACGTAAAGGACCCCCACCAAATCGGATTCAGCACCGCTGAGCGTTGTCCTCGTCCGAGGGTTATAACGTGCGCTCAGGTTTTGAAGAGACGGATTTTGGCGAAATCATGATTGATGGAGAAACAGGAAGAAAAGAGTGTGTTCACTGCATTCTTTCGGGGGAAAAAAACGGTGTGGATTAAAAATAATAATTCTTAGAATTATATCAAGTCGATAATTCTTTAATGAAATTAAGTATACTGGAACTTGGCGAATTCACACTGGTCGGGAATTCGAATTTTTTTTCGGACCTTTGAATTTCTTACTAAGATAATTTTAAAATGTCATCTTTAATTCGAATTTATTTTGGCTAATTCGTAATCACAATAAAAAAAAATTGTTAAAAATTGTTTGTACTGTTCAGCAACGGATTCCGAGACTATCACTTTTGGACGATATTACACCAGAAAGGGGTGTCAGGCAATGAATTCTTTGTTAGATCATGCTCAGTAAAATGTAAACATCACCCTTCCATTCCTCACTTTCCCCCTATTTTGATAAAAATAACTCCGCCCGGCGCAAGCGGAAAAGCGCGGAAGGGTTTCAGAATCCGTTGCTATACAATGTTTCTAAATTGTTTTCGTTAGTTAAATATGTCATTACTTTGCATCTTTATTGTGTGAATAAATAATTCGAATTTTTCTTTGGATCTTTGAATTTCTTATTAAGATAATTTTAAAATGTCATCTATAATTCGAATTTATTTTGGATAATTCGTAATCAAAATTTTAAAAAATGGTTAAAAATTGTTTGTATTTCTAAATTGTTTTCGTTAGTTAAATATGTCCGTACCTTGCGTCTTTATTGTGTAAATAAATAATTCGAATTTTTCTTTGGACCTCTGAATTTCTTATTAAGATCATTTTAAAATGCCATCTATAATTCGAATTTATTTTGGATAATTCGTAATCAAAATTTTTAAAAATGGTTAAAAATTGTTTGTATTTCTAAATTGTTTTCGTTAGTTAAATATGTCCGTGCCGTGCGTCTTTATTGTGTAAATAAATAATTCTTAAGGCTCTTAATTCTGTGGCACAATGCATTCAATCAAACAAAGCAACAAAAAATTTCTCAGTTTTTAAAAAAACTTTGAAATCATTAGATATGATTTGTGCTGTTTATTTTGAAATTTTATTCTACAACAGCTATATTCAAAGCGCTGCAAACTATATCCTTATTATATTTCTTACTTATTTGTTCAAATTATTTTTAAAATCATTGAAAATTTTTTAATTACAAATATATTTATTTTATTCATTAACAATTATTATTATACAAAAATATCTTAGATCTGATCGAAATAAATTTTTACTGCCACTTTAAATTTAAAGATCGTCTTTTTCTCTGGCCGTACTCATTGTTAGACCCAGTTTTTTTTAATTAGAATTTTTGGATAAATCGAATTTTTATTGTGATTCTGTCAGCTTCGAGTTATCCAAGTTCCACTGTATCCAAAAAAAAAAAAAAAAAAAAAGGATCGGCAAATGATAAAATGATAGAAAAGGAACTTCGTTTTTCATTGATCATTCTTGTTTTCCATGTTGAAATTTTAAAACTTTTCTGATAATTTAAAAAAGAAAACAGACGTATTAGACGCTAATTATTAAGAAAAACAAAAATTGAGGGAAAAAAACAGTGACACTATTGTATAAATTTTTACTAAGCATTTAAAAGAAACAAAATTGCTCTAGAAATTAAAATTGTGACATTAGAATAGCAACATGTAGATATTCTTGCATGTTCGGATAAATGGGCCCAGGCTAAACATAAAATGGTAATTCTGCAATTACAGGCTCCAATATAAGAAGCAGAAATCTTTTCTAGAATATTACACAAAATATTAAAATTACTTTTCAAGAAAATGATAATAATTTGTTATTTATGTAAGAATAATATAATAATATTTAATAACATATAAGAAGAATTTGAATGATAGTCATCGACCTGACTATTTTAATACTTTACATTTCATTTGAGTTTGATGAAATAAAAAGATGTAACGAATTTAAGTGATTAAAATAAAATTATAATCAATGAATTTTCGGTGATTTTTTATGTTCTATTTCGTATTAGTAAGGATACAAAAAGATAAAAAATATCTGTAGCAAACCTAAAGATGTATGCTTTTTCCAAAAACTGTCGCTAAATATGAGCTATGAATATATACAAACGACAAGAGTTAAACTATTTGTAATGCAATATTCCACCTTTTAGTTACCTTTCAACCAAAGAATCTTCACAACTAAAATAAAGGTATTAGGAACATGACAGCTATTTTTATAGAAATATATTAAACTTCCAATCAATGGCATGCAGTCAAAAATTCACTTCTAAGCGAAAAGTTGTGTTTCTAGCAACCCGGCCTGGCAAGTTGGCGACTTAATGCCGCATACAAAGTCTGTTTTATTTTACCTTTCTATTTTTTAATATTATTTATTTTTTTTTTTTGCGAATCCACCTTTCAATCTTTTCGTATTTTTTCAGAACTTTTCTATGGGTTCAATTGCTCTTTGCCCTCGTACAGTTAAATCCCCACAATTGTAATTTGGGGGGCGTTTTGTTGTCGAGGGGGGTCGCAGCAGGAGCCTAAAGACCCCCTCAAAGGAAGCTCCACAGGAGAGGAGATATTTTTTTCTCTTATTGCTCCTTCTTTTTTCTTTCGCAGAATTCGCTTTTTATAAAAATAATACGGCAAAACGTTACAGAGGATTTGGCGCAGGGAGCCTTTACAACATGGATTTAGGCTCAGGTGTTAGGATTTGGGATGGGGGTGGGGAAAGGGAAGCGGCCCTTTTTTGATATTTTTATTGTCTATTTATAAATAGTTTAGTCAGGGTCAGGTTTCAAGCGGTTCAGACAGGTGCTTGTGATGAACGCAACGACAACAGAGGTTCCTTTGAAAGACTCATGCGATGGAAGAAAGGAAATATTGCACGCGTGTTCGTGGTCTATGAGCGCATGCGGTCTCTCATAGGATGCAATACTTTTATGAACGAATTTTTTTGCTCTTCTGAAAGCACTTTCGTTTATTTTTTACCAAACTTTTAAAACATGACTGAAATGTATGTAATAATGTATGCTCGGAAAACTATGCTCTGTGAAGATTACAGAACATATCGTCGTGGTTCAGGCAGAAGGTACTAAGTCCCCAAAAACCTTTTAAGCGACTGCTACAGTCAATTAAAATTTGAATTAATTATTTCGTGATAGAAATTTGCTATCTAACATGAATAAATAAACCGTTGAACTAAAAAACTGCAAAATAATTTTTACTTCTTATCATAACGACTAAAAAACAATAAAGTTTAATCTAAACACATCTCGAAGCTATAGTTGTGGACTTGGTGAGTTTGCCTGAACGACGACGATATATTCATGTGATAAATTCAAATTTCCCGCGCCTTTAAAATAAATTCTTCTTAATGCTGATAATTTTTTTAAATAAACCCACTTCTATTTCAACTAATGTTCTTCTATTTTGACTGGAATGTCGCGTAGATCTTATATCTTTCACAAGTCTCTCAAAAACTAATGACTGTAACTTTCACTATCTGGAGTTAAAACTACCTCATTCGTTAGCATCACAAACTCCATAAATTTGCTGGCTTATAATAAATGAGGGGAATTCCCATTTCAAGTTGATAAAAACTGTGAACGCGTTGTCAACTAACTCTTTCTTTTCTGTTTTGGACATTTACCGGTAACCTGCGCCGCTCTACTCGAAACAATTCCATAATGTTCATGACTTGGAAAGATTTAACAAACATTCGTTAAATTCTTCTTTTAAATTTAATCGAGTTAAGCAATACGTGAAACCCGTATTTGATCATGACTGTCTCTACACTCCAACAACGGAACTTCATAATCATGTAATAATTTGGGTGTAGATATTTTTGATGAGAATCGCAGTCGCTCATTTTAGCATTAGATATCTTTCATTGAGTTTTCTCATGATCTCAAGGATGAAAAGACTGTGGGATTGAATTTTTAAACAAAGATTTCGACTATTGTAGTCCGTAAGCATCCTTTGCACGCTGCATGCAAAGTAAGCGTTTATCAACTGTAAACATAAAGTCGTAGAAAGGGAGCATCAAATTAGCGGATGGATTGTTTAATGCTCAGAAACATGTGAATACCCGCATTAGGAATGACATTGCAAAGAAATTGCCGGCTCGTAATTAAAACCGTGTCGCGAAGATCATCGGGAACATACGATCAAGCTGAGAAAGTGTAATTTAAAGAAATTATAATTTGAAATAAGCCGATAAAAAGGATTTATTACATATATATATCAACACATTAGAAAATTCAAAAAATGAAAAATCCAAATGCTGCGTTTGAGTCGGGTAAAGAATAATTCTTTATAAATTAAACCTGAAAAATATTTTGATCTTGCTAATGAATTACATAAAGACATAAATATGAATAGAAGAAGCATATCTGGTCTTCAATAATGACTCATATTTATAAATGATGTAGAATAGACGTGCCATGAAAATATGATAACGAACATAAAAATGAAATGAAAATCATTTGATTTATGAGACATATAATTCCCAGAAAGCTGCAAAAGAAAAGGCGAATTTCTTTCTTTTAAGATTTGCTAATCAGTATTAAGCTCAAGTTCAAGAGCTGCTTTTTCATCTATCCTATATGAAAAAGAAATCTATTCGTCATTGATTTTTAAATAAATAAATTTATTCGTTAAAAAGCGATTTTCTCAGCCACTTTGATAATATTATACTTTGAAAATAAGCTAACTTATAAACTACTTACGCATAAAGGCAAAATAATAATTATAATAATCCCATTCCAAATATAAAAAATATGTATGTCTTTAGTCGGATTATTTTTGTGTTAAAATTCATTGCATGCACTGTTTAATGACAAGAAAAATGAAGTAATACGGAAAAAAACGTAAGCATTAAAATCACACATTATTCCATTTTTTACTTTATATTGTAATTAAAGTTAATTCAGTGATAATGTGGTCCTTTTGTTAAAGTTATATTACCTGTGCTTTAACATCTATATGTTTAAATACAGTTCAACACCCAAAAAAAACCCACTAATTCATACATAATTAGAAATTTAAATTAAAACCAGCTTTGTTTCAATTCTTATTGGTTTCTTTGAAAGATGTTTTGGATATTATTTATATAAGTTATGGTTCACCAAATCCATGGAAAATATGCAACGATTTTTGTAAGATTTCATAAAATTTTTGAAACTGTGAAATCTTATTTACCTAAAGACCTTATGTTATGCACTAACTATCAAAACGTGCTGTAAGAATTTATAATAACTGAAGGAAGTGTTCCTGAAAAGTTAAGAGAGAAGTAAGCTAGGAATTTTAAGCAGTTTAAAATAATTTTCTTTAAAATAGTTAGTTTCCTTTCAAGTATTCTTTGACACACTCATTTACGGAAGAAACCGGACATTTCATTGTTGAAATTTTATTCCAAAGCTAGTGTGGGATTTTTATTGAAGAAAAGCATACCCACATATAAAACATTTATAGAGCACACCAAAAGTGAATATTAATACAATATAGTCACAGACTAAAAAGGAAATAACAATAACGAATTCATATACATACAGGCATGCATCTATCAACATTTTTTTTCGTTATCTGAGATTTCCTTAATAGTATGCAAAATAAACAATAGAAATTATTTACACATACCTTAAATTAAAATAGCCCGCGACTTAAAAAGCTGAAGAAATTTTTCACTAATTGTTCGCAAACGTCTGCGTAATCATGTTTAAGCGAATCAAGGGCCATTTTCAAAGTATCGATATATTTTTACAGTTCAGAAAAAGGATTGCATAAAAAGATACACAGCTTAAGTTTCACATACCTCATCGACTGATTGTTGCCCAAATAGAAAATGGACTTTACACTTCCTGAGTGTAAAGTCCTTCCATGCTAAAACGATGGAAGGTAAAATGGCGAATCATGGGCCACTTTAAAAGTACCAATATATTTCTACGCATCAGAAAAAGGATTGCATAAAACGATACCCTGTTTAGACTTTACAGACGTCACCGCCTGATTGTTGCCCAAAACGATAACCTTAAGTGTTAAAGTATAGTCTTCATTCTCACCTTAGTCTTCATTGTTGAATGAAAAGGACGGGGAAGCCCACCGGTAGAAAAACATCCGGGCTTGTTTATGCCGTTACCTCATTGTACTTTTCACTTTGTGTAAGCCTATTACGTCAGCACCTGACCATCCAAAACGCAGATGCTGACGAGGCAAAGGACTTTGGTGTGAAAAACAAGCGGACAGGATGCAAGTCCCATCAAAAGGTGGACACAGACGATTCCAGCAGATGTTTCACGCAAAATCTTACGTAAATACGTAAAAGTGACAATCACTCCTGAAGATCAGTGAGATTCATAAGCTGAAACGATTGATAATCTCTAAATGCTGAATGAGATATATACTATAATACACGTAAATAAGATAAATCTCAAAAGAAAATTTAAAAAAAGGATTATAACATATGTAATATAGTAGTGTAGACATCGCTGAGAAGATTTGCAGTCGTTCCAAAGTAACATAGAAAAAAATCCTTTGTTGTAGTCTTCAAATCATTTTTAAATCGATGAAAGAGATAAATATTATATTAAGATTTCTATATTATATTTTAGGTAGAGAGTTCCAGCCCATGGCTATTTTGGAATGTTGAGCGCGAAATGGCTCTTATCATCAGCAAACGGCAAATCCTGACAAGAGAACGACAAATTAACAACTTAACTTTTTATAACTTCAAAAACGGGAATAACCTAAAGTAGGAATGCAACTGATGAGGAATTGCTGATTCAGTATTTTGAAGGGGCTCGCGAAACTGTTCGGGAGCAGATGATCAAGCTGAGAAAATGAAATTTATAGAAATTATACTTAGAAAAACGCGGATAAAAACAATTTATTACATATATATACCACACCAAAAGAAACCACCAAACTCATTCCTTCGTGATAAAGACTTATCAAGAAGTTGAAATAATAATAAAAAAGTTTATAAAATCATCAATATAGGTATATCAGCAAAATATTATCATACTACCGCATATACGCGTCCAACTAATCATAAATCGAAAATATCATTCATTCTTCCGAATTATTCAGAAAATAACAGTTTAATTCAATGTAAAGTTCAATGTCTTTAATTAATGCTTTATTAGTCGCAGTCATATTTTAGGAACAACAAAGATGACATTGGTCAGTATGTAGCACCATACAGCTTAAACATCTTTCGAGTATATATATAATCTCGTTATTTGTTGCACAAGGGGAAAATATTTGGATGCTGTTCTAAATAAGAAACTATTTAAAAACGAAGAAAAGATTTAAATGAAAATCAATGAAATGAAAGTTTTATTAATACTAGGATTAACAATATTAGGAATAAAAATCTTAAATAATGCAATTATCATTGGAAAAAGCTTAATATTTATGAAATTATTTACAGATCAACACATGAAAATAAGAAGTTAAATGTTTGGAAAAAATCATTTTTCAGTATACAAGAAGAATTATTTTCAGTTTAGTTTAGTTTACTTATAATAACGTGCCGTTTCCAAGCAACATTTGGGCTATTTTGGGATGGATTTCGTAATTTAAAACAACGGTCAGATGACGAGGGTGACATCTGAGCTGGCACCCCCTTTTCAAACTACCGCACCACACCAGCATTCTTCCTCTCCACCTATTACCAGGCCTTATACCCGATTGGGTAGGCCGGGGCGGAGTGGGTGTTGTGCACCACAACAAAGGTGGGGGACGATTGGCCCCCTACGTATGATTCAAAGTGCAACAGGCCCACATACACGACAGATCTTGAGTGGAATCGGGTTTCGGACCTGGAACCCTCCGGTCCCGAAGCTGAGACCTCACCAATAGGCCACAACGGGCCCCAATCATTTTAAAGCATTAATGAATAAGAATGTTCACTACTCATCACACAGTGATTTCATCGATTAGTTGCACGTTAGTTTCTTCATGAAATTCCTCTTTCGATGCTATTAAACAAAAATTAGACAGAAAAACTTAGCTGACAAATATAATTCAATCAAGTGGTGAACTAAAAATAATCACACCAGAAACTATTGTTATATAATTTTATCGCTAATGACCGTCTTTCAAAACGCAACGAAGCTTGACGATTTGTCGACCAACCTAGTTAGACGATTGTTTTAAGCGCACAGACACTTTCTTTAGCAACGACTAGCGCTAGACTTCAAGCAGAGAGAAAAAAAACTTTCTTGCACTTTCATACTCATCTTATGCATCGCTGCTTTTCTATGTATTTTAAATTAATGCAAATAATGAAGCCCAGAATTCTTTGCACAGATGTGAGTATAAGCAGAACAATGTATTTGTGTAGATATTCGCCGACTATTTTTAACCCTACACTGTGCAGTGATGCATATTTACATCCGCCTTTAAAAAAATTAATTTTGAATAATTTAATAATTAATGAAATAATCTACTTATTTGCATTTCTTATTTAAGTATTTAAGTCTAGAAAGCTTTCTAATAAAGAAATTAAACAATAGATGTTTATTAATTAATTTTATTTAAAAATTTGAAGCACAAAATTTATTTTCCCCACTTTCTTTATACTCATTTTCATAAATGTACTGAATAGCGTGTGTGTGGGGGGGGGGGATTGCATAGCATGGCTTATTTAAACGCTGAAGAAGTGCGTCTAAAGTAATGCGTAATTTTAATTTGTATTCTTTAAAGTATACAAATTAAAGTTATAAAAACTCTAAATTTATCTCCTCTCACGAACAAAGGAAGTAAAGTAATAAGAGTAAGAATACCTGACCACGCAATACAGAATAATTTAAGAAAATATTATATATCGATATCACTTATTGCAAGAAATAAAGCAATGAACAAATAACATCTGAAATTCTTAAAATATCTGAATTTTGAACAAAAACAGGAGCTAACTAACCTATGTGACATTTTACTCGTTGTTTTATGAATTCGTTTGAACGACCTAAAGAGCCTATCATCAAATAGTTAAAAGTTTATCAGTTAGAGTTTCGTAAAAACGGCGAATGTGTTGTAATTTCATCAAAAATCATTACACTGAAAGAACAAAATAGTACAGGAGTGAAATACTCTGCATGTCTACAATTCCAAATTAAGTCCAAGAACTTGGAAAGTGTGATGTGCTAAGCAAAAAGATACGATTTTCGCGTCACTAAAGTCGCAACTTATTGCATAAAATAGCAAATAGAGATTAAAAAATTTTCGAAATACGTCATGATTTTTAATTTATAGCTTTTACTTTAGAAAGTTCGTAAGTAAAATGTGTAATTTTTTATCATGAATATACCGTTTTATTAAGAATTTCACCACATTTTCTAGAGAAATCTCTGTAAAAGATAAATCACTGAAGAAAAATCTGTCAACGGTTACTTGCATAGAACAAATGCTTTACCTTTTCATTCAAAAATACTATTCGAAAGAATCTTGCATCTAGGATATAAGAAAAAGCACTGACTAAATGAAATGTAATGAAACTTGAAGATCGAAGAACAACAAAATCAGAATTTGTTTCATCACTGATAGAGTTCAAACATCTCAACGGACTTATAGTACAAATTCTTTGAACTTTGTTCTGATATTTTATTCCTTTCAAGCATCCTGATTTCAAGTTCTGAATTTTTTTTCCAGGCATCTAGATAAGAACTTGAAAACAAGAACTATAATTTCTGCTTTGATTTTTCAGTAGTATAAATCTTTTCACTAACCAGTAGACAGATATCTGCGAAAATATTATTCTGATGATTTCGAGTTTCATTCGTCACGTAATAAAGTATTCATATAACTCGTGCTTGTCGGAAACTCTTTTTGATAAATGATCTTCGAAAATTCTCGGCTTAGTGTGCAAAAATGTTCTAGTCTTCATTCCGTTGAAACAAAAGTCATTTATAGAAACATGGATAGGCATTTTTAAGTCCAGATGAAACCTATCATATGATTTCGTTTGTAAATAAGTTGATTTTAATTCAGGAAATGCTCTTAAATCTTGATATTTCTCTGCAATAATCATTTCACCCAGATGCAGTTTTTCGGAATCTTGAACTACCTAAAAAAAAAACGAAAAATCTGATAAGTAAGATATGTAATTTTAAAACAGAATAAAACAAGGAAAAGAAAAACAAAACATTTGGTGCAAATAACGCATATTTGAAAAATATTGCCATAAGCTAAAATATAAATGTTTATTATCGAAAATCTCATTCTCAATTTAGACTAGAAAATAAAGGAAAAGGTTATTGCTTTAAAACATATGAAACTGTCAGCCAAAAGAAAAAGAACGAAAGCAACCTTGAAACTTATAGCAAGAGTATGTATTTCAACTACAGAATTTAAATACCTGATACAACTAGAAATATAACTAATTTACAAGAAACATAACTAATTTACACGAAACTACTAATTTACACGAAATAATAAACTAATTTACACGAAAAATAAAAAAAGAAAGATAATGACAAGCACCTAGCTTTTTTGATCGTTTCCTAACTAGTCGAACCCATTTTTATTAAGAATATGCTTATTTTCTACAATCAGCATGCAATTAAAAAAGAATGAAATAAAGACAATGAAATAAATATAATAAAATAAACTTACCTATTTGTTTGACATTCCTTTCCTTCCTTTCTTCTGAGCTAACCTAAGCGCAATTTCACTCTAAAATACACAGTGAACGAATGCGTCATTACGAATACAATAATATAAAGCAGGTCTAACTTTCCAATTTGAAGCGATAAATTAGTAGACATGTTGGAATTAAATAATCATATAAAGATGTCGATAAAAACAGATGCATCGTGCAATAATTCATAAATGTATTTTTGAAGAAGCCAGAAATTCTAATATTCGATTGTTAAGAGAAACTAAAATTATTCATGGAAGTATTAATTTAGAGCTCATTGTCATTGTTTATGTTGATCTTTTGACAGCAGAAAAAAGTTAACAAAGGATCAACACAAACAATGGCAATTAACAAAGAAGCTGTTTCACCCCAATTTTTTGATACATGAATCAGTTTGCCGAAAATAGACAAATTTTCATCTTTTATATGACACATTATATCTGATGATTAATTTAAACAAATTTTAAATATACCTATGTTAAAATTTCTCAATATGGTACGAATGAAAATTTTAAAAGCTTAAAAAATTCGTATATAGTAAAATGATTTTGTAAAGATTTCTATTGATTCATCCCTGAAATAAATGCAACCATCAAATATAAAAATAGAAACAACAGATATACATAGTTTACTTTACATTCACAAAAATCTAAATCAAACTGACAGACCAATTCTGACAAAATTTAAATATAAGAAAACCAAAAGTAGTTCTTAATTTCCAAACCTTTATATTTTTCTGTAATAACAGATTTAAGCCATTGGCCAAACAAACCGCTCGGAACCATTACTAATTATCGTAAAAATAGACTCACCTGACGGTAAGATAATATACCAACTCATAAAACTGGATTAAAGTTTAGAAATTGAAATTATCCAGCGATAAATATTCCAGAATGGACAAACAAAGAAAACACCCGAGCTCATAATACAAAAAGGAACGAACGAAAAATTTGGGCTAATTGGCTTTAAGGAAAAAGGGAAAGTCTGTTATTTGAAAACTAGATAGGAAAACAAGATAGAACAATTCAATGCGAAATAAAGCTCCAATAAAGAATTGAGATACAAGGATACATGTAGAAAGTGTATATATTAATTAGTGTTATTGACAAACTATTGGTGTTAATGAAGATAATATTCTGCTTTAATGTGTCATTTAAGAAACACAGAAACGCACAAGTAATACTTCAAAAAGCAAAATGAAGCAGAAGAAACACTCGATTCAGAATTCTCATTGGTCCATCTGTAGCGGAAAATTGTGACGTTTCGTTAAACATTAGAAAAAATTAGGCTCATATAAATAAAATTGAAGTCTCCTTCAGCCTTTTTAGAGTAGGCTGATAATTTACCAAATAATTATGCGCGCATTAACGCACCATTCTGAATAATCAGCTAGATAGACTCTTATGTTCTGTAATGCTGATTACAATGTCTATAATTTGTTGCTCCAGGTATCATTATTTGGTTTCACCGAAACCACAAGCTTAATAAAGTGGTATATTTTGCAGCATTCCTTGCATAAAAATTCAATAAAGTCGTAATAACACCTGTATAGCAACAGACAAGCATGTTTTTGCGATTCCATTAAAGCCTTCACCTGAAAAAACATCGTTTCTAAAGAACAACATAAAATTTCAACTCCAAGCCTTCAATACATCGGGGAAAAATAAAATAGTAAGTACTTTTTAAAACGATGCATCTGATTTACTAAAAAACAAGTAATGCACGGTTACTTGATTTCGAAATGTTTGAAACAAAATTCGTTTAAATAAAAATCGATTGATAATAGCTCAAAAGTCCATGCCTAAAACTAAAGAAAACAATTATTATTTTATCTTACCTTAAAAAGGTACAGTGAGGGTATATCCAAATATCATTGGATCGGGTTACTAAGCTATAATAATAAAGATAAATGTAACTTACCTTTATCAGCGTAAACATATTAACATTTACCTAAAGTCTGAAAAATAGTTATAAGAAATTTTTTACCTGAATTTAATATCAAGAGAAGCAAAAAACAAACAATCAAATACGCACTTTTCAATATTAATGTATTTAAATCCAAGAACCACGCAAATTCAGAACATAACTTGATATTATACATTTATTTCAATCTCTGTGCTCGATAATTGCTCTTAAAAGCAGATGACAATGTTGTGCTCTAAATTCTTATATAATCCATCCTGCTTAAACAGGATTAAAAGCTTTTCTTCCACTCAAAGAAGCGTCCAGCAATAAAGGACCTGAAACATCTGTCTTCATCTGCCAAATATCAACGGTTTCCGATGCTCTTGGATTGTTAGGCGGTATCGAAATTTGCCATTGTCTTCAAAATCGAGAAAATGAATAGCAGTTGCGTGCAACTTAATCTGCTAGTATTAGAAGAAAACTTCGACAATTACTACTCGGACATAATAGAAATGATCAAATTTAAGAATAATACGTGTTGAATCTCGTTAGGTTCTGGTTGAAAGTATTCCTTCATCATTAGTTAATGACTAAAGAGCTGTCGATGAAAATCTGTAATATCTTATTTTTCAAGAAATCTTTTGTGATGGGTTTCTGTTTTCTTCGTTTGAGGACCAAGTTATATATAGGCATAACCTGGCAAATATGTTTCAGAAATAAGTCCAATAGCATCTAAAAGAACATTTCTTAGTTAGAAACGACGCTTAAGTTTCAATGCGTTTCTAACCAATCTTTATAGATTTAACCCTTTATATCCCGAATTAACTTACCAGCAACTTTTGAGTATTTATTTTGCATCATTAGATACGTTTTGCAGAAAAATAGCTCCAGGAAAGAGTGAAAAAAATTTAATTATATAAAATAACTTAATTAATTGAATTAATGATTAAGAAATTTTCATTTATACCTTCAGCTGTCATCAACTGCTAACTGTTGGAACTACATGCTACGTGTCCTTGTGAAAAGAATCAGGGAAAACGGTCATATTACGAAGATATAAGCGTGATTTAAGTGGTAAATTTAAGTAACGTCGGTATATAAAGGGTTAAAGTAGCTAACTAAATGATTCATTCATATTGTGTTGCATAGTGTATGATTGTCAAAACGATCAGACAGAAAATAAGAATAGTATCAATCCTAAAATGATTGATGTCATACTCATGTTTAGGATTTGAAGTTATCAAATCTGATTTTTATAGTTTCATCTTAATCTCTCGGGCATCTTTACTGATACACCAACGAAACAGAAGTGCTGCAGAATTAAAGTTTAAATGCATTCAACGTTAATTCAACGCTCAAACTTAGATAAAATCTTTTCACAAATTAACCCTTTGAGGGCGACTGTCACACGGATGTGCCAGCTCGTAGCGACCGTCCTCAAAGGGTGAAACTTGATTACTTTTAAAGTACAAACTTTTTACTTTGATGAATCCAGAATTAAAATATATTTTCAATGATAAAAATAACTTATTATGTTTTAATAAAAAAAAACTTTGCAAGATAAGTTGATTGAACGACTCAGAATTCCAAGTAAATTTCTACTTAATGACTCAGTAGAAATAATGAAAACTGACAGATTCTTCGCATAGAACACTAAAATTAAGAAAATAAATACTTAACGCGATGTTAATTTTTTTATAAGTATACCTATTTTTTATTTAAGATTAAACAACATTTAATATTTATTTGAGAAAAATTATATAAATGGTCATCAGAAATTTTTCCAACTGGTGTTTGTTCCAGAACTTAAACTCCGCTTAAATGGAAAATTCACTACGGTTTTTTCAATAGGTTTTGTCTAAAATATTTGAAGCATTTGTATCACAAGTCTGACATTTAAAAAAAGGGAAACATCGGAGGGAATTGTGAGCATAACTTTGTTTTTAACAAAAAAAGGCAATTTCATTATTTTTATATAATATAAACTAAATATAATATCAAAAAAGTTTTGAAATGTGACCGGGGGGTCACTGAAAAAAATTATTTTCTCAACAAACTGACTCTTGGCCATAAAATCAAATCCTTCATTCTGACCTGAAGAAAAACCAAAAGTAAGAAACTTTCATACGAAAACATGCCATCTCAAACACAGAACTCAAAACTAACGCAAACAGTTATCATCGGAAAACAAGCTAGAGCAGGAAAGCAAATACTGTAATCCAAAAACACCCACGCATGAAAACTACGAAACACGCGATCCGTACTTAAAATAAGTTTTCAAAAAATTCATCGGGCCCCCATATTCTTATTAATATTCCACGAAAACAAGTTTCACGCCATAGGAAAGCAGTCCTTCATTTCAAGTACAAGTATCCCGTGGTTACCGATGTACCCCCAACCGGGACAACTTAAATGTACATACGGAACATAAAACACAGCGCCCCGTGCGTTAGGTGGTCTCGACAGAAATATGAGTTTAGTCGTGAAACGTATATAACCCCATACATTATTTTATATCGAAACTTCTGAGCACAAATAGGTGATGTCTGTCGTTTGTATGCTATGGGCGGAAGAGAATGAGTATCCCGCTAGTTGAGGAAGAAAAAGGGTGTTACTTCCAAAGGATAAAAGGCCTCAACTGATCTCAACTAATCAATTTGATAAGAAAGATTTAGAAGATCATTCAGGACTAATGGCGACTTTCAAAAGTGAAATAAAAACACTGATTGCGCGGTTTGTATTAGAACGGTTGCCAAAAGTGTGGACAATTCTTGACATTTTCACTAGAGTAACTGTATGTTATAGAAAAATGAATTTTGTTTGACCCAAAACTATTCAATAGAATATAGTTTTAAAGATAATTTGGTACTTAATTCAGTATATTCTGAACAAGTATGAAAGCTGTTAGGCGAAACTTTATTTAGTTAAGATAACAAATAATGGTAGCTAAGTTATAATTATAGTGGCTAAACAATAATCACTAAAAGAAGTAACTTAATAATTTTTGTTTGACCCAAAACTATTCAATAGAATATAGTTAAAGATAATTTGGTACTTAATTCAGTACATTCTGAACAAGTATGAAAGCTGTTAGGCGAAACTTGGCTTAGTTACGATGACAAATGATGGTTGCTAAGTTATAATTATAGTGGCTAAACAATAATGACTAAAAGAGGTAATTTCAGTGGCTTTGGACTAAATATTATTTACCGTTATAAAACTTAAGAAAGAGCAGCATATAATACATTTTTCTTATGTTTGTAAGCGTTTTTTACTGTTTGCTCAAATCCGGACAGAGAAAGTTGCAACTGCCAATTTTAGTAAGAAAATCTGCATTTGTCCCTGTTGGAGGCACACAATCTTAGCAAAACTGTTATTTAGATTAAACGTTTCATTTAATCCTGACACCAGAATAAACAGGAATCAAATATTATCCTTATGAAAAATGTTATACATAATTTCGAAGAAAAAAACTGTTTTTGAAATGTGAGGCCTCTTCTAGACAGTAATATCTCTCTTCCAGAGTTTTTAGCACAAAGCAAACACTTGCGTTCAATAAGGTCAATTAGATACTATTCATACAGCACATTCATCACTGTTATTTCATATTGTTTCTGTGCCGTAGACAGTTTGATTTTATTCTTGTATTGAAATCAGCATTAAATTCTCTTTTAAATGAATGACATATAAATATCAGTTTTACGGAAAATTATGGAGTATGAGGGAAAATAGATAGTAATAATAGTAAATAATAGTAATTTTGAAACATAGAAAAAAATTCAAAAGATGCGGTTACTTTTTAAAAAGTCAAAACAGAATTATGGAAGGACTTATTTATGTGTTATTAATAAGACAAAATACTTCAAATGATATCAAAGTTTTGTTCTTTACTGGAAAAAACAAGCAATAATTTTTGAAAAGACGAGGAAGAAATTCTATATTTATGCTAGTGAATGTAGTGATTTGTGTTCGTAATTCTAACGAGTAAATATCATTTCTAACTTGCCTTCGCAATTTTTTATTCTATTCTTTGGAATTTTTGTAGACATATTACATTTTAATCACGTAGTTGTTATCAACTATAAACAACCTCGAAAGTGAAAAGCAATCGTAGTAAATATTTGAACAGACATCACAAAATGAAACTAAGTCTCGTTTAACGCGTTAGTGAAGCATTTGGAATTAATTACCTTATTCGTTGTACTTTATTCTGGGTGGTAACTATAGCGAATAGCTGGACACTCGATTTATGTAATTCTATGAAAGAATCACTATCTTTCACCTTGCTTTTGATAAAAGGGAAATGAAGTTTTCTAAATAGAATTTTGAGCTTAGAAAGAATCTTTATAACGCAAACTTATAAGCAATCTTTATCTAAATAGTTGGTGATAATGACCAAAAAAAGAAGAATTGAGCGTTTTTTATACTTAACAAAAGACAAAATGAAAGAAATTAAATTTTGGCTTGAAAATGTTAAGTTGGACAGATCCTTTCATTGTTGTTACTAATGCTTATTCAACTGACATTTCGGGGGCATACTGCGGCGGAAAGAAAGTATTGTTAATAAATAGTTTTAAACGAGGTCATTTTTAAATTAAACAATCACAGAATAAAATTCCATAAAAGGGAAATCTCCCTTTGAAACTGAAAGTAAACAAAATAAAAACTTCCATCTAGCACGACATGCGTAAAAAATTAATCGCATTTTAAGCGGAAAACCTCAAACAGGTCGTACAAGAACGAAGAGGTCTCGGCAGCTTCACTCTCACTTTTTCGCTACTTTCTTCGCCTTTCAGATTTTTTTATGACTCATTGTTATCAAATTCTTATCTTTTAAGCATTAGCTTAAATCATACTGAAAGTAAAAATAGCATCCACTCTTTGAAACAATTAGTAGGTTTATTTATTGGGTGAATTTAAACGCAAATTTCCAGAATAAGCTGGGATTATCGAATGAAGAATCCTTCCTGGACGGTTGTGGAACATTAAAGAAAATAAACTGCATATGGTAAATAAGAAAACAAACTGTAAACCGTTGAAATCATCGATATTGTTTGAGGTAAGCAATTTTTTTATTCTTTATTTTATTTATTTAAAACAAAGATGCTTCAGTACAGACCACTTATAACAAAGAAGGATGAATTCCAACAAATATGATAAAGAAATTTAAATAAACCATAGTTTTAAATAATTATAATTTTTTTAACTTATTGAGTTGAGATAACTTTTTATAGTTAGTTTTAACTACTTTTCTCTAATATTCATTCTTCGTTAAATAGAAGAATAACGTAAATTATACAATTCCGCAAAGAATTAAACTTTTGTTAACAAAGCAGTACAAAAGTAATTTTGTTCTTCTCAAAAGGAATACCTAATGAGAGAAAAGCGATAGTTCCAATTACTCTTACAATTAAAATAATGACGAACCAATTAAAGACCAATTATCAATAAAATCTGCGTTTACCAAAACCAATCAATAATTCACACTATCCGTCATAGAAACCAAGGTTATTTTATTCTTCGGTCAACTAACTAACTAGCCATACAAAAAGAAAAAATTCTGAAAATAAAAGCTTCCAGCTGCATATCCACATGGATGGTGAAAAGTCCAACAGAGATTTAGACATGGCTCCTCCCCCTAAAAAAGGAAAACGAGCATTTGTTCTTAATTTGGTTCTGTGATCTTATAATAAACATCGTAATTGACAAATCTGACAATGCCTTTGAGGTAATATACTTCCCCAACAGACATTTCAGACTTGGATTGGTCAGATATTGATAAGGCATGTTTCAAACACTTGTCGTTTGAAGAACAGTTGATCCATATCAGTGGCCAAGCCTCGTTGAAAGTAATCTAAGATGACACTAGATCTATTTTAAAATATACCATGTTATGGACTTGTAAAGATATTCTAATCTAGAGATTTTTGTTGGAAAAAAGCTGTCAAGAACGGGTTTATCACAACTTAATCCGAAGTTGGAATCAGGGAAGAGGTTGGGTTAGTAGACATTAGATCTGAATGTCAGATTAAAGACTTGGTTATACATACATATTCTCATCAAATACATTTCAAAAAGCAATTGAATGGAAATTATTTTGCTTGAAGTAATATTAAATCCCAAAAAAAATCTTTCATTTAGTCCAAAGTGTTAATAATTTAAATCCAGAATTTTTGAAGTGCGTTCATATCAGAGAGTAGATATAATCTATAAAATTTAGAAAATGCTATTTCTTATTCAGTTGTTAGTTTTATTAAAACGTTTATTGCTTACAGAAAACTAGAGAGGATGCATTAATTCTTTCTTAAAAATGATTACAAGGTATATTATTTAGGAGTAAATTAAAAATTCCGATACTAAGCCGTAAAGATTAGAAATGGGGGGGGGGAGATTTAAGGGCTTCTAAAAATTGAAAGAACCAAGGTAACATGTATACTTAATTATAAACATTCTGATTAATATCTTGGATTCTTTTAGCACAAATTCATGCATAATTAATCTTAGTATTAAAGTTAAACTACTTGGCAATCGTGTTTTCAGTTTGATAAAAATGCAGCAGCAAAGTAATTTAACTTCTTTCCGAAATTTTTACAAATGCATAATGATAAATTATTTTTGACATAATGTATAAAATATTACTAAAGAAAATGTATCTCATCTATAGAATCAGCAGTTATAATGATTAGACGCAAATTCATGGCATACAAGCAAACGTTATTTTTGTATTTTTTCAAGCAGACCCCACGTACAAATAACAGTAAAGCGGTACTTAATATCAAAATTTAATTTTTATTTTAAAAAACATTCCATCATTCGAAGTGCTTAAAATACAATTTCGTACATTTAAATAATGTCTGTTCTCATAACAGTAACAAAGCTGTATGAAAGCTGTTGCACAAAGAACAAAAATTACGAGTTTTATCGAAATTCGAATAAAAATCTCCCTGACTGCCTATTGATCTCTTTCGATTTCAAAAAAAATTAATCTGTGGAAATTTATTTTAACTAATTTGTTATGAAATAAATTAAAACATAAAGGTAATTTTTGATAGATTAAATCTACCTGATGTTATGAAATACTTCTATTAAAGCTATTGACATCTATAAAAACTTTGAGTTCCATTATCATCAATTATTGTGAAATGTACAGTTTGGTTCAACAAAACAAATGGTATTCCGACTTTTGTATCTGAAATTTTAACAAAACAGCAACATTAGAAATTTGAACAGCATCTAGCCCAGCATTTCTTTTTAAACTGCTACCATTCTTTTTCATCATAAATGTCTATGTTAAAAACCAGAATATTATTCGTACGATACTTAGAATATTACAAAATACTCAGAATATTATAAGTTCGTTGAAAAATTGAAAACTTAAGTAATTACAAATTTTAATATGTATTTTAATAGATTATAAAAAATTATATCCAAAAGAAAGCAGTCTTATTTGCAAACTTGATTAAGTAATTTAAATTCTAAGAGTTCCAATTAGACTTTCTCGCAAATACCAATACGTTTTAAAATCCTAAGTTATTTACCTGTAAACACAGTGCAAACTGCGATAAGATTAGTGATGCTGACTATCACTTACTGATGCGATATTTTTTGATTAGCAAAACTGGTAATGACCGCATACAATGATCTTATACGTTACCTTTATAGACTCATTCTGAAATCTTCTGTATAGAAAGTAATACTGCATCTTGAAAACATTAACTGCAACTGTGTATTAATTACTGAAATATCTCTATCTTTCTGTGCAGGACAAATAATAAATATTTCCAATAAAGAGGTCTCTAAATCTTATCAAATTATATTTAATATAACTACAAGTGATAATCTATAAAAGGATGTTCAACTAAATTTGCAAACATCCCTCCCGCTCCATCCCCACCCACCTACAAACAAAACAAGTGAAAAGTTTTTAAAAATCAAGCCAGTTAAAAAAATACTTATAATAACATCCTTCATACCGAAACCCACACTTTAACCTGTTAACCGGTAAAATCATCTATTGTAAAAGAAATTAGCGTATTATGTTTTTTTTTCATCTCAAGTTGTCTTTTCGCTAGGGATGCCATGCGTCCCGTATATACGGGACTGCCACCGTATTTCACTTCTGAGTCCCCTATTACTATTTGTCCCGTATTACTATTTGTCCCGTTTTCGGATGACTCTCAACCAAGATCCTGAATCTGAAGAAATAGAACGTACTATTGAATATTTATAAGTAAGAAACATCGATACAAGCAACACTGAGAGTCTGTTCAATCAGTTCGCATATCTAAAAGATTATTTAGAGAAAAATAATACCAACTAAAACTGCGAAGCAACTATGAAATTGAGTATGGAAGTAAGAGAAATGGCTGAAGTTTTTTGCAGATACAAAAGTATATTAATCAAAAGTCATGTCTAATGAAACTATGCGAATTTGTATTTGCCATTCCAGCCCACAATACAAATGTGGGGAGAATATTTTCCCTAATGTCAATTCAATGCTCGGACAAAAGAAACAGTTGAGGCCAGTAGCGATTCCAGGATTTTGGTCTGGGAGGGGCTGAGGTCATAAAATTTTTGCATCGTCGTGACCTCATGGTTTATGTAAGTGAAAACACTAACTTTACTCACCTTACAATAAGAATCACAAAGGACACAACAATACTTTTCGATAATTTAATAAAAACACAATGAAATAACTAGCCAAAAAATGTTTTCCACCGGCGTAACGCTACAAGTACGAGTGGAATGGCTACAAAAGCGAGAAAGCAATGATATCACGTTTTGTTTTTTAAAAAAAGCGATTAAGAACAAACAGGTATAGTGATTTGAAAAAATCAAGAATTTTGGTTTAGCTCTGGGGGGGTTGCAGCCCCCCCCCCCCCCCCCCCTGGATTCGCCGCTGGTTGAGGCAATTTCAAAATGACTTGTACCGAACTTTATAATTGTGTGAAAGAAGAAAATGATATAATTAAGACAGTAAAATCACCTTTAAAATATGGCTGGTCTAAAAAAGGATTAGCCTTGTATCTTTTTTATTATTTTACCTGTTGATTTTATTAGATTGCTTAAACTTTATTGATTTTTATCAGAGTAAAATTAACCATTACCTACCTATTTTTTTATATTTTATTTATTTAGCACTTAAATATCCCGTATCAAAGCTTGGCAACTATGGTAACCCTACTTTTCGCAGAATATGTATAAGCATTTTCGGCTAACTTTCTCGTCTCGTCAAAATAAAATTTTAATTGGTCAATATTAGTAATACATAACAACATACATACAAAAATTACAGTGAAAATGCCTGAATAATATTTTATCATTCAAAAAAGAGAGAGAAAGACATGTATTTAGTGATAACTTACTTCCGTACAGAAATATCAATAAAGTAATTTTCAGAAACAATACGATTTGCGTAAAATATCAATGATTATTCTTAATGCTGTTACTCCTCAGGAAGTTTTCTCACGGTTGATTACAATTCAGAAAAGATATTGCCGCTTAAGAAATATAATAATTAATCTAAAACTTACTCTAATTAAAGCTAAGAAGTAGACTCCGAAAATGTATCCCTTAAAACTCTAAATTAAGATTCAGTTTATTTTTACCCACGTATTATCTTTCATAATTTAAAATACAGAAAAGCAATCTTACCGATATCAAAAATCTCCAAAAACTTATGTTGTTATTTATAAAGATCGTCGTTAATTTCGTAAAGAGATGAAAATGTGACGCACTAACTGGAAGAAAGACAAACGTTTGAAGTACAGTAGAACGTCGGAAAACCGAACCCCAGGAATCCAAAATTTCGGATAATCCGAACATATTTGTTTAATTTTCTGAAATTTTTTTATTGAAAAATGAAGGAAAAATAAAAATTACGAATAAGAAACAAAGCTAATGTTTATTCCTCACTTAAAAGAAGTATTCCAATTTAAGAATGAATACAACACCTTAATTAGTACAAACAAAATCAGATATCTTCTTTTTACCCTCAACTTGTTTGCCACTGTACCGTGCGAATCGCTGCTTGCTATTTCCGTACGCCTTCACAGAGCACCCAGAGTCAATACTCTACTGCAGTTGGCATATAAAAAGAATATTTTACCGAATTTGCCGGATAATCGGAGTTCCCCGGAATCCGAACAAAGGTCAGCCCCAATTATTTCGGATTTCCGGAGTTCTACTGTACCAATAAATTATGAATCAATGCTTTAAATAAGAGTTGCAGATATGTGTTATAAAAAGGATAGACAGAATTTTAAAAAACGTAAAAATTTTCCTAAAATAATAATTTTCAGATGATTCTATTTGAATCATTTATAGCTAGAGTAAAAATTTAACTTTCTGCTAAAGCTCTTTACTACACCCGAATTTACAGTATTATTGTCTGACCTGTAGTAATAAAACATTTATTTGAGCATTATCTGCATACACGATAAAATTTAATTTATAAAAAGGAATTAAAAAGATAGCAGCTTCTCCTTCAGATCCAACTTAATTTTCAGAAGATAAATATACTGCTTTAAATTCATTCATCACTAGTATTTCAAAGCGATAAAATTCGAAAAAGGGTTTTTGCCAGTTCCAAATTTTAATTTCTATTTTTTAAAAAGCGGTTATCTAGAAATTATAAGCCATGTGTATACATATTTGTTTTTGGCCTTAAAAAATTAATGTCTTAAAATATTATGATCAAGACAAAACACTGTCATAATTCAAAATGTAAAACGTATATTAAAGATGTTAATATTCTAGAAATTTTCTATCAAATAATTTTTATAACTCGGAGCATTTTGTCCTTGCAGCAGAGAGTGTAATGTTTTTAAAAACTATTTATAAGGGAAGTGTAATCATAAATCCACAAATGTAATCAGAAAGAAATAAAGAGAAATTGCTGCTGTAGCTGAAAATTGACAGAATACGTTTATAATTACAAAGAAAATGTTATAAATAATCCTACTATGCATCACGAAGAATACATTGCCTCCTTCAGAAAATTTTCTGTCATTATGGGAAAATTTAAGGCATTAGGAAGAAAAATTCACTTTTAAGTACAATTTTATAGTTTAACGAATTGTATTGGTCCAATACATGTCTACATTTTTTTAAACCATCGCTTCACTGAAATTACTGAATATTTGCTCAAAAAATTTGTTACTTACAAACACTGGGCGAATTGTAACAATCATCTTTAACTAAGGAACTGTAACAGATTTCCAAGATCGCAGAAATTTTGTTTTCTGGGCTATTTATTCTGTGATCTTGAGGTATACCTGTTATCTTTACTTGATTGCATAAGTATGGAATAGGAACTTTGATGATAAGCAAAATAAATAAGATCAATATTCTGTCGAGGAAAATAACAATGACCACATTTTGAGAAAAAATTAATATGAAGACAAATATGTTTGCCTTGCATGTAGAGTAACATAATTCAGAGAAGGAAAAGAAACGCTTCAGAAAGGAACGCTTGTATCAAAACATTTTACGAAAAGAAAAAAAAATGGATCGTTTTTCAACATTTAACAAGGAAAAAATAGACAATTTTAAACGTATCCCAACCTTGAAGATTCACATATACATTATCTGCTAGAAATAATTTATTCAGAAAGCACGATTCCGCCAAGAATTAAAAGCAATCTAAAAATAATTTTAGTATTAATATAATAAACAACAACACACTTAAGAATTAAAATAATTAATGATGGAATTCAACTCCACAATAAAAATATCGGATACAAAAAACTTTTATTACAAATACGCCTTAAAACTTAATGCACACTTTTGATAGTCATATTTCAGAGAAATAGAAATTATCTTCGAAAAATATGGCGTATTATTATTTCGCTATTCAACAAAAGTTTTACCAATTTGAAAGTGAATGAAAACCGTGTTGTAACTTATCTTTTCTGGAAAAAAATGATATTTAATCACAATTTCCTTTTTTAATTAATAGTATTTAAATATACAATGTGAGAAAATTAGTCTATTTAAAGTAACGTTATTACTGATTTCTCAAAAAATTTAATAAAAATAAATAAAAGTTAGATTTTTTTAACTGTACTTTGTATCTTTTTCTCGTTTAGTTGGGACATGCGACAAATAAAAATAGTTTCCGGATTTTTAAGACTCTGTGACTTAATCTGGAAGTAAGAATGTAACCTAAAACAGAATTCTAACATTCCATTTTTACGAAATCAGCGCCACCGACTTAAGGAACTTTAACTAATCTAAACTGTTGATCTATATCTTCACTTTCATTTTTTAATTTATTTTTTCCTAACAAGAAATATTTATCTAAACATAGAATAAAAATAAGATAAGAAAATAAAATATAAAATACTTAAGGGAGAAAAGCCAGTCTAACATGAGAAACGCATCATCAGAACTGGTAGAGTTAAGCGGAGCAATCAAGAGTTCAAAATATAAAATTACGCACATTAAATTAAAGAATAAATTGGAAATAATTATGATATAGCCATTTTAACTTCAAACTAATAAAAGGACATTGCATTACCTACCAAAGAAGGCTAAGCCATGACAATTTTTCAATCCACCTTTCAGGTTCAATAGAAGCTACCGATATGCATCTGGAAACACATTGCTGAATAGTCTAATTTTTATTAATAAAAAATAACGTCAGATCGTGTTAAACGTATATTGAAAGGTCAAATGTAAATTCGATTTCCTTTTTTGTGCGAAAGCAAATAAAGTTGGAACGGTAGGCGCTCCCCGAAGCCAATATTATTTTTCACTTTTTCTTCTAAATCATTTGAAACTGACTCCTACACAATTCCTTGTTTACACCACACCCAAAACGGATGAGTGAAAGTACGAAGATCGGATTGATACAACGACACTTCTAGACATAACATACGTCATCTAATCAAGCATCTGCTTCATATTGCAGCGCTTTTATGGAACAAAGGTATATTATACAGTTCTTAATTCTTTGCTTGTAGACATGTTGAAAACACTAAATCGGAAGTGTTCGATTGAAAGTGACCTTCTAATACAAATAATTTATCATTACGTAACGGGTTAAAGACAGAAAATAAACTAACTTTTTCATGGAAGATAAATATATTTTATATCATTGTATAATTAATTGTCTTTTTATGTCATTAGAAAAAATAATACGAAATATAGTAGAAAAAACGTCGAAAATCATACGAATAGGATTTTAACTTGTTAGATCATTTAAGTTTTAAGAAATCTAATGAGTATATATACAGAAAATTCGATGCTAATTTAACTTATAAAAATGAGTTCATGTAGAAAATGAGAAAAACTATATTCGAAATAAATTATTGCCCTCACTTTGTATTCAAGGAAAGTATCTACGCAAGGTGCTACATTTTTAAACAAAAAATAAATACGTAAATAAATAAATATAAAGATTACTGAAAAAATGAGAAGTAGCAACTGTACTATCATTTCTTTAATTTAAAATATTTTGATGAAAAAAGGTTTTTTCCAGCTGGTCGGTCAGCAATTTTGATGATTTTCTGAACAAAAATCAGCTACAGTGACGATTAGTACACCATGTTAGGCATTGCTATAGCTGATTTTCATTAATTCTTTAATATAAATTAGTTAAAGAGCCTATATGAAATTAATGAATTTCATTTTATGTGAAAAGATAGAATTGAGTGCTGCTTACATCATCATACATACAGTCAAAATCCATTTAATGATGTGCATAAGTTCTGTAGTTGTTTAATATTGGAGTACATTTTCTCAAAAAACACATCCATATTAATTTATTTAGTTTTAATATGTATAAGAGTTTATAGTTATTTCTTTACTTAGAAGCTTAAAATCTCGTTTTAAAAATAATTTGTTCGCCGGTTTTAAAAATTCTTAGTTTTTGTAATCTAGGCAGCCTGCCTGTATCGAATTCAATGCGATACATTCACAAGCAGACTCTTATCTATAAGAATTGCGTCGAGCACAACAAAATGGATTTTAAATTCCCTCGAACATGTATTTCTCAAGAATATAAAAAATTAAACATAATTTACTATTAGACAATTGCATATAGTTAATGTTGTGAGAATCAGAAATAAATTTGTCTTAATCATTTCTTCTTTAAATTTGCAACTATTGAATGAAAATGGTTAATCAATATCTGCAGCGGAATATGAATATTTTAAACTGACCAGACGCCCGTATTAGGAAAGACAGTCCTGGTTTTTTACTCTTCAGGTTTGAAAAAAAAAAAGCATAAGATCCTGTTTTTTACTTATAAATTTTTCCCGCTAAAAAATTACAAAAAAATTAATAACATTTTTTTTAAAATTAGTCTCTGAATTCTTCTCAACTTTTACTAAAAATGAAATATTGTCACAATAGTTGAAATCCTTAGACAGAGCCACTTTTATAAGAACCACTTTTCTTATTCTAATTTTTCTTTAAATCGTGGATTTTTCTTTAGTTTACATGGTACCAATGCACCTACCTAAAGAGAACGAATAATGGAATTCTATCTGCGAAAAAACTCAGCTAGATGTGAAAACGTTGAAATCACTGTTAATTACCAAATTATTTTTCTGTTCCAAAAAGAGTTGAATTCTACAAATCTCTTTGAACCAGAAAGATCTCTAAGAACAAAATTATAAATCAACGAAGTTCACAATGAATATAAGAATGATGAAAAGATTTGAAGAAAAAGTTTCTGTAAAATATACTTATATATTTTTGTGTCCCTATTTTTGTGCATTTTTCTTATAAGGCTTTTTTTTGTCGGTGGGCGGGAGGAATTTGTATAATTCCATACCCTCACCGTACTAATTTCCAATATCTAGGGTAGAAAATCTGATCATCTTAGAATTGTTTTTACCAAACATTTACTTAATTTTTTTGCATAAATTTGTTACACCTGAACCGTTTTTTTTTTTAAATTATTTTTTACCTTTTAAAGCAAAAATACTCCATTCCTTCACTCTATCCTATTCACGATACGAGCATAGACACTTAAATCGATACCCAAAGCACATGCACTACAGTTAGAATTCAACGAAATCTATCATCGTGAGGGAAGAAGTTAGAGGAAACTGATCACCGCATTAACCTCTGTTGAACAGCGGCAGAAACACCGCACTGGTTTCGCCTTCAAAACAAATGTCATGTCGGGATAGAGAATTACTCAATGGCTTTCTAATCTGTGCTAGTTTTCAAATGATTTACTAAGCAAAAGATAACTGGTTGGGGGGACATACTACGTTTTTTCTATATCAAACATTTTTTTTTTTTTTTTTAATTTTGCGTCTTTCTTTTGAAGTTGGAAGCTTAAACGGCCAGAAAAATCTTTTTCGGAACCTTATTTTTTTCTACGTCCTCAATTTAAATATACGTTGGAAAAAATCAAAACTTTATTTTATGATTAAAAGGTATTTATTTCAAATTTAATTGCCATTTTTGGAAAATGATCTTTAAATTTCAATTTAAAATTTATTTACCAAGATTGTTTCTTATATATATTCAACAGCTGATATACGAAAATTTGACTGAAAACACATGTTGCTAAATTTCCCGCTGCTCCATGTTGGTTTTGTGTTGGCCCAATTCGAGCTTTCCTTTAGTTGAAGCATTACTTAGTTACAATGCAAGTATTCAATTACAGGAATAATTGGAGCTAAATCCTACATGGATTAAAAATCTCTATACATACGAGTTTTAGAATTTGTACCCTATCTAAGTTTGATTTTAAAATTTTGATGTGTTTGAAATTAATATTTTTACTAAAAATTTAGAACAAATGAAACTAAATTTACAAGATTCTGTAATACATGAATATAATGGCGTTTGGTAAACAAAAGAAAATATTAAACACCACTAGGACATTTAAAATAAAAAATAAATGGAAATTAGCATTGTTTTACACATATTCTTCATTTTAGATTACATTTAGAGCTGCATTTATTCGCAGGCCAAATATTGCTATTACCGAAATGTGCCATTATATATCTATTGTATCCAAATTCATAATAACATGTAGGCAGTCAAGAATTGTTGATTAGTCAATCCACAGTTTTAACGCCTTTCTGGCGTTTTAAATGGGATATTTGTTATAAATGCTATGTTGGTTCTCTACGAATTATAATTTGTGATCTCGAATGTGACAGAGTAGAATTCTTTTGCATCGCGAAAATTTTAATGGTAAGCTCCTCTTCCAATTTTTTCAGTATTAATGTAATCATTCAATTGAGTTTACAAAACGCTTTCTTTTATTGAGTGTACATAACTTAAGGTGTTCACGACATTCACAAGGAATTCATTTTTGACCATTAAAATTTTAAAAACATAATAGCAAAATGTCTATCCTATGGAGAAAATGTTTATAAAGTCATCATCAGGATGAAAATGTTTTATGCCAGTGATACAATGTGACGCTCAACTCGGTAAAGGCTAAATAAATGAAGATCTGATAGTATGTTTCGAAACTTTTAAGCTCAGGAACTTCTACTGATTTGGAATATAATTGCTTAGTACTGAATAGGATGGACGTTAGATCAAATGTATGCAAAATAAAGTGGCATCCATCAATGCAAATCTTTTTTATTTATTAGCTATCACACAAGACAAATTCGTAAAATAATACACATTAGAAGAGTAACAAAGTAGCATCAATCGATGCAAAAAATTTCGTTCATTAGCTATCGCATACAGCAAATTCGTAAAATAATACACAACAGAAGAGTATTTTTTAAAGTCTGATTTGTGAATTCGGTTTGTAATTGTTAGAACATACGTCCAAAAGAGATTATTAAGGAATGGTTTTTTCTAATTAAAATTATAAGAAAAAATTAATCGCAGAAATTATATACTTAGTATCTTTCAAATTGCGTTACTTATTTCACCTTAAGTTGTATGAATGCCAAACTAGCTCTTTCCAGTTTTCCGCGAGGCCAATTTCAAAGATTTCAATTATTATTTTAATTTCAGTTACATTTTTCTGCGCAGTTTGCAGAGCATTCTTGCCGACTTCCATAAGAAAAGTATTAAAAAAATCCGATTTATACACGCAGTTTAAAGTATGTAATTTTCTTCAAATATTTCATTCTTCACCGAAAGAAAGCTTTGTGAACTTTGTAATAATAATAAACTGTCTGACCACTTGACACCTGTTACATATTTCATTTTTGCTTAAAACGATAATTTACCAAGCCAAATAATTACAAGAACAGGTAGAATGTTCGGGCCGATCGTAAACAACTTAAATTTTCCAATTATAAAAGATTGACGTTTGAAATCATCCAATGTAGCGAAAGCATTGAGATATCAAAGAGTTTAATTGAATTTGTTAAAAAGATGTGATGGACACATTTCACATTGGAAGGCGTCCTGACCTGTCTGCACTGGACTACTTTTAAAAAGAGGTCGCAAACTCGGGAGATTTTTTACTCGCCTTATAAAGAGAGCGAGACATCGAAATAACGTAAGTGATACATTTGTTTTGATGCTGCTCTTTTAGAGCTATTTTGAAACATTTAAATATAGGAAACTCATTTAAATAAAAAGGTCAGGCTTTTGCGAGAATTACTTTAAGATTAAAATTACTTTAAAAGCGATAAGTTGTTCCTGATGTCCAGGAAATCTAGCTTTAAAATCAATATCGTCTATTCCATTCGTAAGAATAAGAAATCAACAAACAAAAAATTTTGAGGTTCGCAATCCGTTCTACAGATTCGACGATAAATAAAAAGTTACGTAAGATAAAACTAACATTAAATCAAAATAGTATGCATAAAAAATAGTTTTAATAATGGTTCTCCACTTAAAATAAACATGAAATATCTCAAAAGAAGCAGAACTTGAAATCAAGTGATAAACGAAGGGCAATTTTTGAAGATTTTCAAGGAAATTGTTCTGAGCATTTGAGTTTATCCAAGATAAATTTTTGAATTTGTAGATCTGGGTAGATATGGTATCAGAGAATCTAGTTTAATCTCTTCAACTTGAATGAACAATAGAAATTATTGTGATGGCAATTCTACAGAATCAACCATATTTTTGTATGTTTTACATGGACTGTTAGCGCTCATTCGCTGGCATAGTGAGTTTACACAAGGTTACTGCATTTTGTTTCGTGCTTTCGACAAATTATTACGACCAGCACTCTCAAAAGTGTAAGAATAATGAATCAGTATTGTTTTCTACAATGTACTGCAATCTTTCTGCAATGTTCTTCTACAAAGTTTATTCACTTTTCTTAAAATTGTTTCCTGTAACTTTGAGCACTATTAAAGGACTATTGTATATTTCTTTTCAACAAGCCCTTCGATATTTAATCAGCCGAATACTATTTGTAAGATCCATTTCAATCCATTTAAGAGAAGCCGACTCAGTATTTTGTGTCTTTTTTCATAAACTGAAACCAAATGAAACTTTGATTGAATTTTAAATCATTAAAATTCACTTAGTATTGGACTTTGGCAAAATATAATGTATTTTATGATTAAAAATTACCTTATAGTCATTTTAAAATGGTCCGTATATCTACAAGAACACTGCTCCCCTATTTAAAGTCATCGAATCTACAAATCTATTTTTAATAAATTTGAATCGCTTACAAATTAGAAAATATCTTTCTTCCTTTAAATCTATTATTTAATTAAATTAATCATAAAGGTATATGATTTCGATATAATCATGAAGAAGGCATTCATACTTAAATGAAAGCCAGCACTTTTCTGAAAAATTTTATAATAGGAAATTCACGATCACATTAATTCATTCTTTCAGGTTTAAAAATACGATGTTTAGCTGTCTTAAATTCGTTAGTATACTAGGGGTTGAGAACTGGGCTTTCACGGAATATGCGTCATGGAAAGTGTTTGTTGATAGGAAAAGCTTTGAAAAAAGTGTGAAAAAATTATGTAAAAGCTCATCTAAAATAAGTATTTAAAAGTATAATTACGATATATTCATGAGAAATGCAAGCGCAATAATGAATAAATGTTACTCCTTTTCCAATGCCTGAAAATTCCCGATTTTTCAAGATTATTTTAATATCATTCTCCGTGAGATATGTTATGTTATGTTATTAATAGGATATCTATTAACGAAATATTATAAAATGACGGACTTTTCAAAGAACTCTCGACACCTAGAAAAAGATTAATTACACCACTTTCTAAAAGTAATCAGTACAAGCACTTTTTAACAAACAGAATATCGTACTTCATGAGATTCAACTCACAGATATTATCTATACCTAAATATAACTATATGAATAAATTTAGTACACATTCGAATGGGAATCAGACTCAACTTATTATCAAAGTTCCATTTTGTTCTCTAGAGTCAAATAAATGCGGTTATTCATATAGTCATAGAGGAAATAATTATAATTTATAACCTCAAATTTTTGTGATGATCAATTAAAGAAAAAAATGTATACATTTTTTCTAATGTTCTTAAGAATTTAGCGGATTCCGAAAAAAATTTAATTTAACAAATTTAAAAACTGATAAACTCAATTACAAAAACTGAAGGGTGTACAGAAGCTCAAGTTTGTCACTTTCCATACATGAAATGTCGATAAATTTTTAATTTCAAGCTTGCTAATTCAAAACCAAAATGTGAACCATTTCAACTTAGCTGATGATGGTGAAAAATTGAGCCCATCCAAAAGAAATGTGAGCAAAAAATCAAGATGGCGATTCAAATAGCGCAAACCATATAATATGTAAAGTGATAATTTTTTGAGGAACTATCTATGAGTGCTACATTAGTTTTTTCCCACTGTTAACGATAGCAATTAAACTGATCATTTATGGTTCTTCAACTCCGTCTTGAATCGTTGTGCTGGCATGTATAATTCAATTATAGAAAATAAATGCACGCAAATGAATGATTTTCTACTTAAACAACTCTTAGAATAAGCTGCATTTTCAACCGTGAAGTAATCACATAAAAGAAAGCTGTAGAAGATGATCACTGTTGCAAGCTTTCTCTTTAACTTCGAAGAGTACCTAAAAAACAATGAGCATTGTATTTAAATTAAACACACGATTACGGTTTAATATAATTAGTAGAGACCTTAATGTGACCGTGCTTGAATCACTCACAGTCTAAAAAGTGAGTGGGTATAACATGGGGAAGTATATTAAGTAAAAATTATTTTTATTGAGAAGCTACCATGCAAAGCTAAAAATCTATGAAACATGACTGACATCGAATCAGAGCCAGATGTCTGTTTCGACTTTGGTAGTCAAAAATGAATTCATTTTTTAAAGTATCTTTTTCACGTTTTTAAATTCAAACTTATCACATTGTTAATATAAATAATCAATCATTCTTCCTGTATAACAAACATTTCAATTAAATATTCTTTGTTGGTCATGATTTTTAAAATTCACTTTTTTTCAGTTGAGAAGACTTCTTGTTAGCTTCAAAAGAACATGAAATTTTTAATTCGTTGTTTTAAATGCAAAAGGCTAATTTTAGCATGCATACTATAACCTTAATTTCTCTTACTTTTCTGCAAGTTCATTTAAAAGGAAAAGCTAGCATTTTGGAACACTTTGGTGGAACATGAACAATCAATTGAAGAACGAATAACGAAAAAAATAAATAAAAAGATTCGTTCTTAGTGAAAAATAGACAGAAGGGAAATCCCAATGATTCCAGAATTAGTTATACTTTTTATACGAATTCAAATCTCCGTTGAAAGACAGCGTTAAGCACGTCCCAACAAAGAGTATAAAAGCAAAATTATAAAATAAGAACATCAAAAAATTTCTTAATCTTATTACGAGAGGTGTTAAATCTTTTTACACATGCTAAAGACCAATAAATGTAAGGTTAACCAATGAATTCAAACAGAAAAGCAATAAATAACCTTTCATAGCAAGTAATCCATATTCACACGTTAAGCCTTAAATGTAATAAACAGTTTATTAACCGTGAAAGTGAATTGTTGAAGATGCATAATCCTATTCTTTATAATACTACGAAAATATAGTGAAAAAATTAGGAAGAGTCAAATGACTCCGAAGAATATAACTGTATCAAGATCTGAATCATAACGTAAGACATCTAGAAAGAATATCGGAAAAGTTGAAAAGCTAATCATTCAGGAGAAATGAAAAAGAGTAAATTTATCATTAAAATATCAATGAAAGGTTTTTAATGTTTGTTATCGATTTAAAATATCACTAAAATCAGCCAAATCATGATATTTCGCATAGTTGTAAAAACAGCTCAAGGTTATACAGATGCACATAGTTCGAAAGGTGTATTATGAAGAGTGTAACATCCGCTCTGAAAACCAAAAATTAATTTTTAAATTAAAGAAATAACAGAAATAATTTTATAGACTTATTAATCGATATTTTAATGAAAAACTGAAAGTGTAAAAGTTTAACGCGACAACTGTTGCCGTTTCTTCTGGCTTACGGACAATAAGGCTAAACATAGTAATCTCAACAAAAAAAAACCTCTACTAGAAATCAAAATTAAACTTAACAGCAAAATTAAATTACCCTGAAACTTCACAGTTAGTCATCATGTATAAAAAGGAAAATTGCATGCATTAAATAAAATGAAATCGTTTGCGACCATTTGATGTTAAAGTAAATCGAATAGAGGCAGCTGTTGCTCTTCAGACTACTGCACATGAAAACAGCTGCTAAATGATCGACTTGAAAAAGCCAAATGTTGGAGATTAGTTGTTTATTGAATAACTGTTTCTTCTTATTTTGAAATCAAAAACTTATAGAAACATCCACCTTTACAAACAGCACCTGTAATTAACTCGATAATGACGCAATTCTTGTTTCAAAGATCAACTTAAAGTGTGGCGACTAATTAACGAATTATTACTGTAAGAAAACCGTTGAGATTTAAATAATTTTTTTTTAAATCTATTAAAACTGTCAGTTTGTTACATTCTAAAATTTAAATGACAGAGGATTTTAAATCAGTTTGTATATTTAAAAAACATGATAAAAATACGATATAATCGCTTATATCAGGTTTCTTTAACACTAATTAAGTTGTCCCTAATTAAACTCATATTTTAAATGAATTACAAAAATTAATCTTAAACTTATGCAATAAAATTGGGTGCTTCAAGCTAATCCAATTTTCTGAGTTTAAACAAAGCAGTAGAGATAGTTAAAACTATTGCTGTATTTTGTAAATAAATTTAATTTCTTTGTGTAGCTCTTTGGTGCAATTTTACATGATGGATTTTGAATAAATATAAACTATCTATATTCTACAGTAATTACTCATACGGTTTTTTAAGCCTTATACCTGGCGTCTTCTGAAAAATGTTGCAAAAGTCCTTGAGATGATCATTCAACAGAAATGCAATTTTCAATATGAATGCTTTAAAAATAAGCATTATTAAACTTCTGTCTTTCCATAATACACGATTTAATGATTAATCTTCAAAATAATTATAATATATGATGTATATGAAATTAATTCTTAATGCATAATAAAAACTTTAACAAATTACTTCAAATGTAGCTTGAATAATCTTTAGCAAATTCAAATACATATGTTGAAATCAGGAATGTGAAATATTAATCATTTAGTGTTAATTTCCTATTTTAGAATTAATCGTGAAAGACCGTCGGAAGCAGATTATCGTTGTACATTTCGGATGATAACAAGAAAATACGATTAAAGAATTCATAGATTCTGTTAACAACAAAGGGTTCTGATTGGAAATAATGAAAGGCTATAGCTTATTTTAAAAGCGATTTTGAAACAATGAAATATTTGATGCCTCACAAGATTGGAGTAAAAATTTTTCGTCTTCATTAAGCTTATTCAAAATATAAGATTCTTAAATATAAAAGTTATGCATAATATTGAAAAAATTTTACTGGAACGATAATCAAAAATTGTGGAAAAAAACCTTTAGAAGATTTCTTAATTATATCGAAATTAAGAGAAACTAAGTAATAATTAGGTATAACGTAAGTTAAAGCATCTACTATTCGAAAATTTCTTCTTCGAAGAACCAAATTGAATTCAAAAAATTATATATGAACACAAACGAGCTTACTTTTAATTATACACATAGATTAAGGGAAAACTTCTTTAATGCATAAAAAATTCACAACTGATTCAATGGGGGGGGGGGGTATAAGCTTCACAGTAACCTTTTCTACTTTAAATTTTTGCCTTTTTTATAATTTGTTATGAGAAAAAGTTAGCAAGCATTAATACGTATTTTTTATGACATTACTTTTTTGCAGAAATATTTCACACGTGACTTAAAAGAATGACTTAAATTAAAACGATATCTAATCCCTTTATCAAAATTAGAAAACGATTCGGGAAAGATATGTAATTTCAGAAGCACTTAAACTTAATTTGTGTTAGTTAAAACGAAATATCATAAAAGAAATATTTGTCAAGGAAGGGCAAATATATAGTAATAATATCACAGAAAAAATGGTTATAGTTAAAGGATTCTCCCCCACCCCATACAAAGAATCTTGAATACACATTCCAGGATTTAGACAAATGTGTGCCATGCTTTAATCTATAACAAGCTAGCTTTTTTTCAAGTAGAAAGAAATGGTTTTATTTATTACGAATTTTTCAGAAAAAGGAAACTAGATTTTATAACTTTGAGACGCGATTACCGTTAAAACATTATAGACTTCTAAAACTAAATAACAGCTCGCAGACTTCTTTAGAAAAGTTTGCAATGAAATAAAAACAACTGTAACCTAATTGAAATATTCCAAGGTCTTTTATTGATAACAGACAACGAACCGTCTCTAACGGCCGTCAGACGTCTAGCTATGGAACATTTATAATGAACTAGAAACATCTATAATTTCAAAAAGGAATCATTACACTTCGATGATTTTCACTGGTAATTATAGTCATGTTTTACATTTTGTGGATATTTTAGATTACAATAAGCAGAAGTGAGTAAGGTTTCACTATACATCGTTTTAACGATATGATTTTAGTTATTACATGTGATTGTAACTGAAATATTACATATTTCTTCTCAGGATCTTTCTGTATATTGTTTTAACGAACGTAATTTTAGTTAGTTCTTAGTATAAACAATGGATATACTAAAAGAAAGTCAAATAAAAAGAAAAGAACGGAAATCATTCTTTTGTCAGCGCCCATACCAAAGCCATGTCCATGACCATCTTTCATATTTTTTTTTGCTCATTGTACACAGATCATAAACTTCTGAATTTTTTTTTGTTATCATTAATTAGTTGTATACTTAAATAAAATTCAAAGAAATAATTGGTTTAAAAAAGGCTAATGGTGTGAGGGGAAAAAAAACGGTGAAGAATTTCTTTGTCTTAGCGATAATTTAATTAAATCAACATAAACATGAAACATTATAATTTCTATAATTCGAATTGAACTAGAATTATATATTTGTTTAGTATGTGCGTTCAATTTCACATAAGTTGATAGCTAGTAAACTTTCTTCATGTTTTATTTACTCGATGTGCATAACCTTCTTTTTGGTCTATAATTCATTAAAATCGGTTTGCAGAGCATAATAGTGCATAATTTCTATAAACCATTCCGTTATTACATAAAAAATACAGGTGGGTACTGTTTATGATTACAGTTGATGTAATTACATTACATTTCGAAAAGATGAAATCAAATCAAAACCACAACTCAATGGAAGTTATAACAGAAAATCTTAATGTAATCGGTATAATCTCGTATCTCATCGTTCTGTTGTTTTTGTTTGTGTATAGTGCAAGCATACCATCAGTTCGTTGGCGATTATTTATATCTAATTTTACTGTACACTATTTATAAAAGTTCACAGTCTTTGAAAACTGATGCATTATACTACTAAGCGAGAAAATTTATATATTGTAAAAACAAATGAAAGAAAAGAAACATAACATACTTTGATACTTCCCATGCACATATTAAGCATTTGCAATGTCTTTAAGCTATATACAGTAAAGCGAATTAAGTATAAAAGACAAAAAAGTCGATGTAAGTTGTAAAGGCTAATTAATACGGGGAATAAATATTTTCATCACACGTAAGGAGAAATAGGTACATTTAAAAAAAAAAAAAGACGTACATTCAACTTGTTATTTTATATGGCAAATCACCCTGAAAAGACGTGTTTAGATTTTTCATTCAAAAAAATAATTTATCTTTTAGTTTTCTGATTATTCAACATCTTTGGACAGAATAAAAGGAAAAAAATCTTGTTTTTTATATCAGCATCTTTAACACACTTTATACTTTCTTATTCATGAAAAAAAGAAGAAAAAAAAGCTTGGGGGAAAAAATTAACAAAATAAGGATACGGTAAACCATTCGAAAACTTCAAGGGTAAATCCTTTCAAATACATCCACCCATCCAGAAAATTCCGTTATAAAAAAGGAAAGAAAAAACCGTTACAAAATATCTTTATTTCATTTTTTAGCTCTTAATTAATTTGCGTTGAACTCTGACTCATATAATCTTGTTCAATTAACACTAATCCTATGATCACTTTTACTTTTTCGATATCTTTTTGACATTAATTTTATAAATTCCTGAAAAATATTAATTTTTTTAATCGGAATGTTGTAAGCATTTTTTCGCAATTTGTTATGAGTCCTTTCCATTCTATGAAGATGTTTTTCTCTCAAACTTTTGTGTACATTTTTAGAACTTATTGTAAGGCATTAAGAAAAAAGTATGTCAAAAAATAGGCTTATCAAAAATCTCTCAATAAAATTCTCTTGAACAAATAAAAGAGATTCTTGATTTTGATTTATTTTTAATTATTGATAAATCAAACATTCCATTTACGCTTTCATCTTACTTTTACTCAAACTGAATAACATTAAAAGGTAATTTTTTATGTTTTGTTTTGTTTTGTCTAATTCTATTACAGAGTCTAAAATTATAAATGATAAAAATTATAAATTAGTTAAACACTATTCTCTGTATTGAAAAAACAGCACTTTTTAAGCAAAATGAAATGAAAATGAAAACTACTTACTTTCGATGCAGAGGCTGTTATAAATGGTGAGGCTGCATTCTGAGCATGAAAAAGAGTAAGTTTAGAGCTTGGCACAATCTGGTCATCTATTTCTTGACTGTTGTCGTCTTGATGCACAAAATAAAAGCTAGCATCCATTATTGGATGCTCTACAAAAGGCAATCGCACGACCCCCTGGAAGGGTCGTTTTTAATTTCTGAAAAGTTCGGCATCAGGTTCCAGTCTGTCAAAAAACAGAATGCCTAATAAAATGTCACAAATGTCTACGACGAAAACAAATCGTGTCCTTTGACGGCCACAATTCCACTGTCACAGCTAGTCAACAATCCAGCGTTAACATGTGCTCCGAATGGTGAAAGGCTATTGTCAAATCAATCCAAACACCGCGATAAGTCAATAGCAACACGCCGGTTAAAAGCCGTCTTGATGCCGATCCGTTCGCTGAAAACTTGCAATCAATTCCCCCCTAAGACTAGGCCGTCATGGGCCCCGTAATACAACTTGATGATTTGCCTCGGCAGTGGTAGAGCTACAGTACGGCATGGGCGAAAAGGTATGTTCGCCCTCTGGTAACGAATACCGAACTAGGCTATTTGGGGATTTTCGAACTTCTAATGGAGGGGTATTTTTTGGATGGAAGGAAAAAAAAGTTTTACAACTTTTCCTTCAAGCCGCGTTCTTCTGCGGCTGATTTGAGGATCGAATCATGGCTTGGCCCAGCGGCTGGGTGGGTTGATTGTGACGTAGGCAGTGACGTTTCTTGATGTTCTCTCTTCATTGGATGAAAAACGAAAACTTTTAATTTAGGGTTGCTACTCAGATGGCTACTAGTTTAGCTCGTTTTTGCGGAATTGGCGTCTAATTGTAAGTGTACTGGAATTTTCGTTGTCGATAGAACTTAACCGGCTAAAATTTCGATTCTGTATTTACAGTAGAATTATAAGTTTCTTCTCCTTTTTTTACGTTTTGGGTTTAAGCTTTGAAAAAAAAAACTGAATAAATAAAGATATTATAAAAGAATAACTTATAAAATACGAAAGCATAAACTGTGTTGAACTTTTTGATAAATTTTAGAAAATTCGAATAATTTTCCGTTCATGTTCGAAATTTGTAATATAACTTTTTTTAAGTGCTTCGCACAAAAGCATTTCATTTTCCTGTGATAGAATTATATTTACTTGAAAAAACTAATATACAAATATATTTTACATGTTTTTATGAAAATAATACAGTAGATTTAAATCAGATAATGCATTTATTCTGTGATAAAATCGATTAATATGACATTTAAAACTGCTCTGATACAAAATTAAATTATAAGTTAGTTAAGCCGCAATTAGAAGATGAATAGAAAGTGCATAAGCCTCTAACATCAGTCAGAGAAATTGTCATCCTTTGCCTTGAAAATATCAAGTAAGATCATAAAAGTCACTTTTCTTAATTATTTATTTTTCATTGGATTCCCTTTGTTGAAAATTTTATATTTATCTATTTGTTTCTGTTAGAAGGAAGAAAAAATAAGAAAAAGAACAGAAAGAAAAAGGGGTGGTGGAAACATCTTTAATAAAATAAGATGGCATGAAAAAACCTAGTATCTCAGAAAATTGAGATCAGACGTAGGCGCGAATACATGCAACACAGTTAATATTCTTCAGCTAAAATACTGAAACACATTTACAAAAATCACTACATTAGAAGACTTAAAAAAAACGTCTTTTATTTAGCTTGATTGTTTCATGTTTGTAAAGATGGGATTTTGTAATCGATTTTTGACGCACTTCTTCATGTACTAGAGTTCTGAAATTTTGCACACTTGTGTCTTGCCGATGACAATACACTGTTTTAACATTTTTAGAACTTATTATCAGTTAATCAATTAATTTAGCTTAATTTTGATTCCATAAGAGTTACACCACTTAATAGTGAATTTGATGGGAAAATTTGACAGCAAAGTTCCATAATATTTATAAAGATAAACTATATAATAATGACTAAAATTAGAAGATAATTAAAATAAAAAATTCTACTCTTTGGTACACCAATAAAAGTGTGTTTCAAAAAACTATTTTTATTATTGAATTGGAATTCTCGCATATTTTCTTTTAATTTAATACATAAGACAAAGAAATGGCGTGACATCACAACTACATTACAAATATAATTACATATGTAATTTGAAAACACTTTGTCTCACACTATGCTGTGATGGCACGTCTTTTTTCCTCCTGTAAGATGGGCAAAGGACTTCAAAATTAACTACCGCAGCTCATTTGAAGTGTATCACGAGGGCATGAGATGACTATTGCCTTCGAAAAACTTTAGAATATTACAGTGTTGCACTTTTGTTGAGAATAAATGCAAAAGCAGTGGGCAATTATTATACGAGTGCCGAAAAGAAAAATTAGCTTCAAACAAATATTACTTCGACGCGTGACTTGAGAAAGTTATTCAAATAAAAAAATTATTTCCTACCAACACGAATCATTACGTTTAAAATAATAACATTTCTAATGCTAAATTCTTTCCTTGTCTAAGAAAAAAATGCTTTGCTTTCTATTTGGTAGAGAAGAAGACGAAAAATTAATTTCATTTTATTTTTATATTCTATTTCTTTCCGAAATTCTATATTGCACCAAATTTCACTTTGAACTCATTGTTATAAAATTATTAATTAATCAGTAGCCCCACCATGTTTACCCTTTTATTTCAAATGAAATTTCTTCTGAAATTACAAGCTTTAAATCACGTTTTGCTTCTGAAAAACAAACTATTTATATATTTTTTTTAAAGTTATAAAAATGCCTCTATTTTGTACTGAATTCGGCAGTCACACATTCATACTTAAATATTTCAACATATATTCTAATCATAGACAGAATTACAGATGGATCTAAAGAGGGTCAAGATGATATTTTTCTTCCCTGGACGATGAATACTAAAAACAGCGCATAATTTTTACTTTCTCACGTACAAAGAGAAATTATTGTAATCGTCAAAAAATTCAGCCTTGAAATTGTGAGGATCTCCACATTTTAGACTTCCCCGAGTTCGAAAAAGTTATTTTAGGAGTTATATCTGCCTGTCTTTCTGTGAACACAAAAACTCAAAAACGTAATGAGCTAGGTGGATGAAATTTGGTATGTGGTTTTACACCAAAATTGTAGATTTCTGTTAAGTTCTGGACGAAATCTACGCATAGGAAGTCTGTCTGTCTATCCTTCCGTGTGTATACGGACATGATAATTCAAAAATGCAAAAACCTAGAAGGTTGAAATTATCATCAGAATTGTAGATCTGTACCAAATTTTGAACCAAATGCGTAGATGAGCTGACCCTCTGTTCGTCTGCCTATTCGTATCTATGTGGGTGTAGTAACTCTAAAAGGCAAAGACTTAGATAAATGAAATTTGGTATGTGGAAAATCATCAATATTGTAGATCTGTACCAAATTTTGAACCAAATGCGTCGATGAGCTGACCCCCTGTTCGTCTGCCTATTCGTATCTATGTGGGTGTGGTAACTCCAAAGCTGGGCATTCACGAGAAGGCTACGCTATGCCATTTGTCCCAAGAACTGGTTTGTATTACACTCATTCCAGTCTAAAATTTTAGGTAAGTCATTCACGGATGTTCCAAAGCTTGTTTTGAGACGCATTGTTTAAGAGAAGGTTCAAAGTCGCAGATTTACTCCCGCCCTTCTCCTCCTCCCACAAACGGAGAATTTCCTAGTTTACTAGCTCATCGCGGGGTTCCAATCTAGGCAGAAGCTTTGTTTTCTCACTACCCTCCCAACGGGGTCTCAAAAGGCCATCCGTCCAATCAGACCTCAAACTATTCGGAATTCCAAACATCCAATCCTTTTGCGCCAATTTTCATTGGGTTTCAACATTGACTAAAAGTTTTCTCTTCCCGTATTCCAAAAATCTTGGAACTGCGCATCGGTGAATGCCCCGCTTAAAACGCAAAGAAATTTGGTTATGTGGACAATCATCAATATTGTAGATCTGTATCAAATTTTGGTTGCTAGACGGTCAAAAATGCATACTCGGTTTTCTTCGTTATACTACGAAGTACAATACGCACCATATGCTGAAAGTATACGAGAAAGTCGAGGGGAGAACACTCCCCTTGACTTCTTCATACATCACTGTCTATGCACTTTTTATTTGGCGTTATGTACTGCAGGAGAAATCTGAGTCGAGAAGTAAGTAATCAGGATGTCCCTGATAATATCGAAGAATGTATTCTTAAATAGTCGATTCATCCCTCGAAAATCTGTACAAATGTAGGAAATACCTCTATAAATACAAACTTTATCCTGAAAAACTTTTTCAACCCATAATTTAATATTTTCTGGAATGAACAGTCCTGCTATACATGCCCCAGTTTTAGCTTGTTTAACGTCCCGTTTTGAAGTTGAATGAAAACATTTTTGGGTCGGACCTCATAATTCTTAATTGTATGAGCTGGTGTCGAAGATGATAACTGAGTCCGCACCTCACTCTCCAGACTTCCGCGCCGTACAAATATGAGAATGTTTGACACTTAAAGACAGATTTTCCGACACACACATGGTAAATCTTTGATGTCTTGCCGCAGATCTCCAATCCTCCGACCCTTAAGTCGAGACTACTACCAGGCTTCGCGTCAACATGACATTTACGATATTATCTAGCGCGTAAATTTTTATTTAATACTAGTGATTACCGTAAAAGCTGAGTATAGTACTGTGAAGAATAATTACATTTTGTGCAATAAAACAGCAGATATCCCAGTTCTGCAGCTAAGTTTTAGAATACGAAATTATTTTAATTGATTTAAAAGACTTTTTTCTAGGAGAACAAAAAGGAAAAAATATTAGTAGGAGAACCCGGGAGCAAAACAGAACCCCTTCATTTTTTATCCAGTTTGTTGCGCAAATTAGTGGAAACTCCTTGAGTTTCATAACACACCTTACTGCACATAATTGAGCTGTCAAAGTCCATGAGAGTTGGATAGTTTAGACGATTTCCTCGTTTTTGAGCATATTTCTGTAGTTTCACAGAGTTTTCTTCCTAAGTTAATTGAAATAAGTTATTATTATGTTTGGATAAGCACTACTTTTTCGTTAGTATTACTCTTTGGACTGTTCATTCATGTACTTGTATTGTAGTTCCTTAATTTTTATCCTGGCCTTATAGTGGTTCTTTTTACACTGGGGCAAAACGGAACCCGGTTGCATTTTTCCCCAGCGTAATTTGCCTATTTCCAGAATAGAAAGTGCTAACAAAGATGCATTATGGAGTTTTGTCGTTAACTTTCCTTTGTTTAATTTTTAATTACCGATATAATGTCTGAGGTAATTTTATTGAGATTCCTTATACTTAATATAACTTATATTATGTTGAATAGTCATAAGAAAACAATCCTTTTTACATTTAAGAATTTTCAAGAAGTACATAAAACGGACTATTTGACAAAATTTACTGAATCATGAATAACAATTTATATAATGATCATAGATTAGTTTTTAAATTTATTATGTGTGACCAAATAAATAAATTTTATAACCTTGCATTCTCAAACTTCTCAGACTATTATTTACCATATTACAGCCCTCCAAACCTTACGCATTCCGTTTTGCCCCGGGTTCCGCTATATCAAATTCTAAGGAAAATTTGAAGAAGTAGAAAATAGAAATTGATTCATTTCCTACAAATAATCATAAGTATTGTTTCTTAATATTTATACCATATGTAATGAAATGAAAATAGCTTTTTTTTATTTCTGAAGAATAATGACCAACTTGAAATTTTTAAAAAAAATAGAAGTGTTCTCCCCTCTACTTTCTCGTATACATACCCAACATTGCGAAATAAGCTCCTGAGTACGTTAAACAGATTGGGATATGTATTTGAACCTCTTCTCTTTCGCCGATCAGGTTAAAAATTTGACACAGTGCTACAATTATGATGCCAACACCACGAGCCAAGTTTCATTTATTTAGTTTGTTTCTTTTATGAGTAACTACGTTCTCATATACACGAAAAGGCCGACAAGCAGTCAACTTGCAGATGGAATGTATCAAAAATTTGAAAAATATCTACAATCCTGATGATAAAATCATATAGCATATTTCATACAGCCAGCTTATTGCGTTTTTGGGTTCTCACGTTCACGTGTACACGTATGTACAGACTGACATACTGCTGGAAGAAGGATTTCGTCCAAAATTGACAGAAATCTACATTTTGGTGTCAAGACAGCATACCAAATTTTATCCTTCCAACTTGTTGAGTTTTTAAGTTATCCTGTTCACAGGCAGACAAAATTCCAAAATTGAGTTTTTTGGACTCAGGGAAGTTTAAAACAGGGAGCTTCGTCAAAATCTGGAGTTCGAATCTTTTTACCATTACAACACTTTCTCTTTCTACATTTCGTATACGAGAAAGTAAAAATATTGGAGAAATTAATCAAAAAGGTTTTCTTAAAATTTAAACAGAATGGTGCGGCGATCTTGAAGAAAGGCAACTGATAACTTACGATTCCATAACTATTCTTACATAAATTTAATTGCTTAGTTTAATTATACATTTCCACTCCCATACCACACTTACGTGAAGATGACACATGACACTACATTTAATGTGCACCAGGTTCAAATACACATCGGATCTTTGGCGGAATTGGAGTTCGAATGCGTAATCCTGTGTTCCAAAACTAAGAGTCTATCACGAAGCCAAAATATGCTTATGTATAAGATATATGCTCGATTATTTTCAATGATATCATTTATGTTCTTATGAGAACTATAACGTCCTTTATGGATTAAAAATATGAAATTCAATAGATAAATCTTAATATTTTCGTTAAAAATTCTCGAACTACTCAGCAATCAATTTCAAGTTCATAGGGAGACTTTCAAGGATATTTATGGTTTTCCATGGCTGTTTCTGCAATGACAGTGAGGAAAAGAACCATTGGAAATTATCTTCTCTGGACTTACAAAAATATGCTTCCAAAAATATCGCGTTTTGTGTTTGGATTCGTCGTACAGTGAAGAGAATTGACTGTGAATTTCGAACATCTTCCCTTTTGCTTGTTGGAGCCAAATTTGAAGCAGATCTACAATTCTAGTGTCAAGACAGATGCGAAATTTCATTTATCTAGCTGGTTATGTTTTTCAGTTATCACGTACATAAGCTCATGAATAAATAGATCAACAGACAACCAGTTGACGGAATTTGCCTAAAATTTTCCGCTGATATACGATTTGGAGGATAAAACCATATGGAAATGGACATTTTGTGGGGCGTTTTGTGTTTGGCTTCGTCGCACAGTGAAGACAATCGACTGTGAATTTTCAACTTCTTCCCTTTTACCGACTGGAACCTAATTTGATGCAGATCTACAATTCTAATGTCAAGTTCACATGCGAAATTTCATTTAACTAGCTGGTTTTGTTTTTCAGTTATCGCGTATACAAGCTCATGAATAAATAGACTGACAGACAGATAACTAGTTGACGGAATTTGTCCAAAATTTGCCGCTGATCTACAATTTGGGAGATAAGACTATATGAATATGGACATCTTTCTAGTTTGTTATGTTTTTCAGTTACTTTGTTCACATTCACACGATCGAACGGGCAGACAGAATTCCCATTTACCAATTTCGACCAAAATTTAATAAAAATTTATCATTTTGGTGTTAAGAATGCATTCGCCCATCTATTTCTATTTTCGAGTTCAGACAGACACACTTCAAATGAATTTGATAAAAACTGTTTTACAATAAATACACTTTTATTAGTGCACTAAAATTTGAAATATTTTGCTTCGTTTCCTCCATTTCGATTTTAACGTATAATTCTTTAGTATTAATATTACGATTTCATAAAATAAAATTTTTCTCACATTCAATATTAGGTGGCGCTACTTGTATGGAACCTAAATTTAATGAAATTAATCGATAAGCTGTTAATTAACATCTGAAAATATTAAAATAGCGTATTGTCATCGAGAATATATAAATGCATGAAATTTCAAAATTCTAGCACATAATGAAGTGGGTGAAAAATCGATTGCAAAATACCATCTTTGCAACATAAACGAGTTAAGTAAAATAAAAGAGTGTAAAAATGGGTTTTTCAGACTCATGAAGATTTAAAATGAGGAGATTCAATAAAATCTCGAGGTCACGTTTTTTCACTATCACAATGATTTCTCTTTGTACACTTTCCTATACAAAAATGTAAGGAAATTTAATTAACTTTTAATAATTACGAATATAAAAAATACTATAACTAGTTATTATTTTAGAATTTGCTTAATTATGGCATAATTTCCTAAAACATATGTAGGAACTTTAAATCCGTTTCAATCCGAATCCTTTAAAAATGCTATCGATAGAGTTTGTTTTATAAGCAAATACTTTATAGTATAATAGCTGATAACGACGAAGTTGCTCAGGATCCATACTTTTTCATATGACCGCCTCAGGGTTTTTTTCCCTACAAATACTGTCACTAACTTTCCCCAACAAACGTAAATCTCCTTTGAAGCCTTTCTTGTTGAATTGAAACATTCAAATCTAGCATTTTTATTACTTCATAACAGTATGGTTTGAATGAAGACATGAGAAGTTTGGAAAAAAAAGAAAGTTTTTTTAAAACTTTTAAACAATAACTAATATACAACTTTGCAATAAACAGTTATACTATACAGAATTTTCCTGGTGTTTCTGATTTAAAAAATAAACTTAAAAAAATCTTTTGAACGAACAAAATGTCAATAAAAATATGTGCTACAAAATAAAACATCACAAGACACACATTAAAGAGAGAGAGGGGGGGGGGGAATGGAAATGCAAGAAAACGATTTTTTTTCCGGTAATAAAAAAAATTGATCCGGTAAGTCAAACGGTCTGGACAACGGTGCATAAAGAACAAAAAAAAAACCCGAACATACATACACAGAAACTAAGCTCTTTTATACATTCAAATTGCTATTCTACGGAATAATACTTCGAGGGATAATTTTTGATAAAATTCCGAAGCAAAATCAAAGATGCATCATTAAAGTACCTTTCCAGGCAAGATCTGGAGCCTTCACATCGTAATTGATTGATTAGATTAGATATTGGGTTACAGGACTGCTGAGGGCGGACCTCTCAACTTTGGACCATGGATGGACGATGACTCCGATATCTAAGCCGGCATCCCCACTCTTCAAACTTTAAAACCTCACTATCGGGAGGATATTGGATTCCAACGGATTTAGCGTACTCCTGGACGGTTTATAAGACGGATCGCTGGTTGAATGGGATGTCGATGCCACATTCCTGCCCTGGAAGATTATTTATTTGAGTTAATTTGTTATTTTTCGGTTAATTATTTAAAATAAAAATGAGTGAGCGATCTGATTGCTTAAATTCTTGTAGTAGAAGCAATAATAGGCAGTGCAGGGGCGGCTCGTGCATAGGGACTTGTGTAAATCTAAGCAATTTATTTTATTCTGCATTTAATATTTACATTTATCAACAATCTAACACAATTTTGTATTAAACGATTAAGAAATTCAAATAAAACAGGAAGAAAAACCTACGCAGAAAACGAAGTTCCCCATCTTATTTTTTCACTACCCCGAAGAAGAAGCGCAAAGGAGAAAGTAAAAATTCAAACGGGAACTATGGATCCTTGCAGCACCGAATTCGGCCTGTGCGCATGCGCAGTCACCCAGCGCAGGCTTTTCCTACCTTTCTCTACTATAATTTTAAGCTGAAAGGGTACTGTCGAAGGCGACAGTTCCCGCCGCGTTAGGAACGGAGTTTTAATCGTTTTTTCGTGCGGAAAATTTTTTCGCGTGCTTAAACTTTGAAAAGAAATAAAGAACTGAAAGATAATTATAGAAAAATAAAAATTTAATTGAAAAAAGTTTCTTTATAATAATGGAATTTCTTGCAATCCAAAAGATTTTTTTGATGATTTTTAGTTATAAATGCTGATGAAATACAGAAGAGAAATTTCTCGTGATACAAATATGTTTTCAAAATTTTCGTAAACCCTAATATTCTGTACCTTTCTATTTGGGATCATGATTCATAGTTTAAGAAGCCTCGATTTTGAATAAAACACGGTTCGCTTAAAGGAACAGAATTTCTTACGGAATATTGATAAATATATTCCTAATTTAAATTATCGCAGTCCACCTTTAGATAGATGTAATAGAATAAATTAATAATTTTTTTCTCCTCTTGGCAATTTCCGTTACTACATAATACATCAGAGCTTGAACTCAGCTTTCTAACATTAAAAAAAGAATAAAATATTTTCTGACGCACACAATATGAATCGGGATAGGATTACATGTAGCTGTTTTGATTTCAATAGATACAAAATTTTTTAATCTTCGAACAAGCATTAAGATTAATGTTTTTGTTCTTTCGCTGAAAACAAAACAAGAATGGATTTTATTTTTAAGTAATTTTTAATAATACTAATATAGTGTTCGCTTATGCCTCTGTTTATATTAATTATACTATAACATTTTTTTCCTCGTTAATTAATAAGAAAATTATTTGATTTCTGTACTATACTGTCATTTTAATGAAATTAATTTTTTTAAATGTAGTAAGGAATACAGAAAACGGTAACTGAAAAACAAATTTCGAGCTTAAATTTTTTATTAAAATTAATTTGTTAAAATAGTACTTACCTATTTGAAGAAAAGATGTTATTAGTTATTCATTAAATATAAAACTACTTAAAGCTAATAAAAAAAGTCAAAAACTGTAAGTGATTCAAATGTGCATTACTGCGCAGTGAAGGATTAACGATGCGCAGGAAGGATAGCACCCCCAAAATTACATAACACGAGCCGCCACTGATAGGCGAGTAACAAAATTCGTATTCCAAACTAGCTTGTGGCAACATAAAATTGCTGAAGATGTTCAAAGTGTTCGATTTTATTTCATTAATTATTTACTTTTTATGAATCCTAAATACAAACAGAATGATCTTCGTCTATATTTTAATTTGCTACTGCAACTATTTTATTAAATTTCAAGTCTAAGAGCTCTATCAATCATTTGGGTCTTTAAATTTCTTATATTCATCTTTGTTTAAAATTAATTAGTGGTGTTATGAAATATGCCGAGATACACAAGGAAAATACAATGAAAATCGCCATGACGTATATATACGGCTACGGCATACGTAGTATCTGAATATCCACCCCTGATGTATATATATATACACACATGACATATCCAGATGACGGGTTAAACTCATAACTTGACCTTTTCTTAATATAACATTAAAAATAGAACTTAAACATTGTTAAAATAGCTCTCTAATAAAAGCAAATTCCTATTTCGACGTAGAATTTATTTACGAATATTTCTTGCAAAAAAGTGCTAAGTTTAAAATAAAAATTCAATGTTTTCTTAAAGAGAAATTAAATGATAAATTTAATTCAATTAAACTACTGTTCTTGATATAAGATTCAAATTCAGACCAATCCCATCAGTCAGATAAACAAATAAACAAATAAAATGTTAGCAACTTTATACATAACGTTGAAATTCGGGAAATGCACCCAAATGTTGGGCCATATCCGTCAAAAGGAATACTGTTGGTCTGTCTCTTCGTGTGTTGTGATCGTTTAACTCTAAAATGCAACAAGCTAGATAGATGAAATTCGTTACATGGTCTTAAAACCAAATTTGTAGATCTGTATCAAATTTTGTACTAAATTAATCGAAGGGAGGACTGTCTGTCTATCCATATGTGTATGAAGGGAATAACTAAATAAATTTTATAAAATATTTTTAAAAACACGCTTTTATTAGTGCACAAAAAAAGTAAACTTTTTTTCAATTTAGTTATTTTCTGCTTTTTAGTTTTTAATTTATAATTCATTATTATAAATTTTATATACTTTTGAAATTAGTTTTTTTTTTAAATTGAAAACCATTTGGCGCCACCGGTACAAATGAAATGAATTAAGTCAATCGATTAATTACGTTCTGAAAATACTGAAAAAGCATATTATCATCGAGAATAGGCAAGTATACAAAATTTCAAAAGTTTTAAGTTAAGTTATATTGACGTCCCGCTTTGAAGCAACACGAGATCTATTTTGCGACGGACATCGTAATTTTGAACCTCGGTCAGATGACGAAGACGACACCTAAGCTGGCATCCCCCTCTCCAAACTTCTAAATCCCTCAATGAGGAAAAATTAGAAAAGCCTTTTTTTTTTAGAGAAATACATGTAACTAATCTAAAAATTCTGTCGGAAGTCATGAAAATCGGTGGAAAGTAACCCCGTTTGACGGTAACCGTGTTGTTAGTCAGTTTCCAGTCGTGGTCACGCTGATTCAAAAAATTAAACCCATGAGCCATTATCATTTTTATCATTGTTTCTTCTCTGAAATTGCTTACAGACTCTGTTATTGTCTGCTAACTACATTACTTATCCGGTTATATTATTCTTGAAATAAAAGAAGCAATTTAAGTTCATGAATTGTTTTGTTTCTTCTCAGAGATTTCAGTTCATTTAAAAATATCTATGACTGGACTTAAACCAATTGCAGTTAGTTAGATAATTAAATATATTAGTGCCATTTGCCCAGTATATTCTCACTACAACTGTATCGAAATACTTAATTTCATAAGATTTTTGAGGGAGATGAGTAAGAGTGCAAGAATACTCATGTGAAATAGCAATACACATTATTTTTATTATTTCTTCTCTACACATTTCGCCAGAATGAGAAACAATATAACTCTAACGGCGATTTGAAAATAACACTGTTTAAAAAGCTTTTTTAATTATTCCCATTAATCTTTATCATCTCTTCTCAACTGATGTTGTATGCTTTGACATATACTTCCTGTAAAGCGGAGTCGAGGATGAATGGCAGTTTTGTAAACGGAAAAAGATAAATGGAGAGTCCACTGAAATTAATTGGAACTTGCAAAAATGCGATGCGACGTAAAGGAAGACGCTACAACCAAAATGGCCATCAAGAAAACACCTGGACAGAAACATCTGTCGGGCAATATATGTCTTAACTCCTTCGCCTACCTGCGTATACTGAAGAAGTCGTATTTCTGGAGTGAAATATTGCTTGGCCTACAACTCTTTGTCGTCTATTTTTGCTGTTGGGATGAGAAAGCGAATCAGTGACTCCGAACTGTTCGGCTGCATTTGATAAAGATGAAAATAAAAATAATAGAAAGGCGGGTTCCGGTTTTCAATATTTTCTTACATCCCAGACATACTGACAAGGGGATATTCACAGTATTTTGACAAGAGCAGCACTCGTATGGGATTTATAGCTGCGTACGGTGGGTGTAAGAAAGCATATTATTAGATATCGGAAACAACAAAAAAAAATTCATTTTCAGGCGAACTAGCGTTATTTAAATTTTTTTTAGTCATTACCCTATTTCAGAAGTACATTCAAACCTCTATATATCGAGCTTGAAGATTCCTGGAAAAAATTCGATATTTGGAACTTTCAATATACAGAAATACAATATACAGTAAATTTTTCATCATTTTCTTACTAAAAACAATTATGCATAGTTAATATTTTAGGACTGAAAAAACATAAAAAATTAAAGTATCAAAAAATTTGATTTAAAAAAATATACATATAACGATTTTTCAAAATTGTTCATACCTTACTTATCAAAATTTCATATTTTCCTGCCACATCTATATTTTTCATCACGCTTCTTTCTTTTATTAAGATGAACTTCTCTTTCACACTTTAAGATTTTCGATTAGGGACCATAGCCAGTAACTATGAGAAATCTAATCTGAATTTAAAGGAAAAGTCTAACTTCAAGTTAGGAATGCATTTATTGCTTTTTCTTAAACGATATCCTGTCTTCCAAGAATTCATATTGAGGTAAGAATCGGTGAAACAGCTTTTTTTTCTTATTTAATTTATATTACTTCTTATGAAAGAAATTAATGGTCGCTTTTTAACTGTAATAGGTATGCATGATTTTTATGGGAAAATTTTTGTTCGATATATATAGAAATCTTATTCGATATACAGAAGCTGTTTTGCTATAAAAAAATCCAGGATGCCTGAAAAAAGTTCGATTTATAGAGATTTTTCGATATATGAGGGTCCACATTATTTACTCTAAAACAATAAAAGACGTAAATAAAGTATTAATTATTGAAAACTGAAAAGATATTTTGGTTTAACACAGTTATTTGGTACATTTTTATGAAATGTTTGAAATTTAGAAATGTTTTCATGAAGACAAAATTTTCGCGACTTCGAATGTCGTCTTCTGAATCCGACCATATATTAAGAACCCCTGTTTTAAATCCCGCGGCGATGACTTCGTGGAAAATTCTCGGCTTCAAGACTGTGGGGGTCGCAGGCATTAGTCCGACTCTATGGAACACTAGATGTGTGCACGGGTCTGGTGCACGTGAAATCCGACCTCCCGCTGGAGTTGACAACGATTCAAAATGACGAAGTTACTAGCCACCTTCGGCGACCAGCTTGTTCGCCGGGAATATAATTTCAATTGAATCTTACATCATTTTATATTCATGGTTCCCTTAACAACGTCAGCCGATCGTATTAGATATTTAACCCATTTTCTTTTAGTAGCCTTGAGTCTGTTCTATTCTATTCACAAATATAACGAGTTCGTCTTAAACGATTTTTTTTCTGACAGAACCTGCTCCTGGAGTGGGCAGCCTGTGCCGCTGCACAGGGCGCCGAGCTTGTAGGAGCGCCATATATGCCAATATACGATATTTAGAGGGGGGGACACAATTATTTCTCACAGGGTTCCAAATACTCTGGAGCCGGCTGTTGGGGATTTTTAAGTTCCATCTTTTTAAGATAGTGTCCTACAGAGTCTGGCGTGATTTCAGAAACGATTTTGTCCAGCTTTTGGACTTTTTAGGTAGTGGCTCATATTCAGATCGAACTGGGTCAACCCCTTTTTTTGTTTGTTTGCTTAATTTTGTTCGCTCATTTGTATTAGTATAGTGGCTATTAATGTTTTGAATTCTAGAATTGTTTGTCTATGATTGAAAATAACGCATGCATTAACTATTAATATATTAAGAAACTGAAAAGCAATTCTGTGGTAAAATTTGTTATTTTTTAAGGAGTGAGGATGCAACGAAAAATTATTTATTATTTGCAATGGATTTTCCCAAAGGCCTCAATCAAACACACGATACTGAGAGAAGTATAACTCGAAACGAACCTGATAAAAGTACTACTTGAAGCGATAACTGTACGCGCATGTGAGTTTTTAATATTTTATAAAATGTAAATAATACAAATTACGTTTCTAAATTTATACAATTACAGAAACGGGGCGCATTTCATTGAACTGATATTTTATTTAATATATAATAATGGTATTCTTCAAATAATTGCAAAAATTTTAAACATTAGAGATTAACGTTGCAGTTTCTTTCAAAGCAGTGATTATAAAATAGAATTAAACACTATGAAGTCTGATATACGGCGAGTTCTTTTTTGTATTGCTAAGAGATTCTGTAATGAATAGTTCTCCGACATATTTTAATCTGTTTTTTTTCCCTCTTGGAATGATTTTAATTTTAAAAAATCAAACGTACACATATGTGCCAATGCTGATATTTTTCTACAAAAAATAAGTTCCGTCTAACAGATTAATTGAGAAAAGTTGGTATAATATATCCAAACATAAATTAATTGCTTAATGTTGTGAAAAAGTCATATTGCTTATTATTCCCGCAAAATGAGAAAGGTCAAACGATTTCCAATCACTCACATATTTCCCATCAAAAGAAACGAAACATTTTCTAAATGTTATCTAGAGCACCCCTTTCTGACATGTAAATTACCCTGAAAAATTTCCATCCCAGCTTTTTAAGTACTGTGAGGTTAATTCGAGATGCCAGTAGTCTTTGTGATATTCTTTATAATTACTTTTATTGAAGGTTTGCCAAAAACGTCTGTCCGCAGCTTTGTAAAAACATAAAACTATTCAGGAGTCAATTATTTTCAGTTCCGATATTTCGCATTTTATTTCTTTCGCCAAAGTATTATGATTCTTCAATAACTAAATATCATCCTAAGATTTAAAAAATGTTCCAAAAAATTATATACACTTAATTACCTATATTTTACAAAAAACGCATTTCCACTTTACTTTTCCCTTATTTATATCACATAGGACCTGGGACGCAAAATGCGCTATCGCATGTTTTCCTACAGATTTACAGTAAATGAAAGCTAAACGAATAACCATGAAAAAGGTTGAAAGATATTTTTAAAACCTTTTCTTTTCAGCTTAGAGTAGTTTTATATAATCAAATGTAAAATTAATCACATTTTGAGCATCATGAGAATTTTTTAGAATAGCACTAAATCAACTCTTAAAAACTATTTCCACTGTTGTCTGTCAAGAAATAATAGAGTGATTTACATCGAGCTCTGATCAAAAGAATTTTCACATGTAATAGATACTTCTGGAAATATCTGCAGCTTACTGTTATATTGATTCAGGTCTACGATGCTTCTCAAAAACTATAAACTATATTTCGCTTTCATTGAAATATTTCGGCTATTAATTCATTTATCGGGCAACTTATTTCATTTCCAGTATTACAGTTCATTTTGTACAAACTGAAGTACGCGAATAATTTGGAAATTAAGCGCCATTTGAGAAATAGTATGTGCGAGAAATAGACGAGGATAGCAACGTATTCCTGTGATACTGTACGCAGGTGTGCATTAAGCACTGACAAGTGGAATTTGAAGATTTTGTTGGAATTAACTGCATCAATCGAAGATGAACACCGAAACAGAAAATCCTGCAAATGTCAAGTGCTTGTAGTAATATGATTTTTGTGTGCTAAAAGTCTTCGGAAGGTTGTTCATCGAGAACTATGTGAGTCATCCAAAACAAGCTTCGGAGCATGATAAATTCTGGTGTGGTCTTGGTTTACGATAATGCTCGCCCGCACACTGCTAGACACACCCAAGAAATTTTGCAGTAGTAAGGATGAAAAGAAATTTTGCATGGTGAGGATGTTATTCATAATCTCATTTGTTATTCATATTCCAGATTTAGTACTACTACCACTTCTTCAGGCATATGAAAAAGTGATTTTGTCTCATCGTTTCGATAATGGCAATGATCTCGGTACTGTTACAGGGTGGCTTGGTTTTTTTTTGGAAGAAGAAGAAATTTCAAACTTTGTGAAACGAAAAGAAAAACGCCTCAATTTGAATGGCAATTATGCCGAAAAGTAATGTACTATTGTATTTTTTAATGCGTATCGTAAAAGTCACATGCTTATGAGTGTCTGTCATTGGAGCTAGTATTCCGAATTGCTCTAGTTGAAATCCTTTAGCAATAAAGTTTTTCTTTTGATGAGAATCCGCGAAATAATTTTTTCCTTCTATGGCCTGGAAATGCATTGTACGTCAAGAATTCTGTTTAAAGAGAAGATGTTTGCAGTTTATTGAGCTTAGCTATCAGGAGCATTTAAGAAGAGTTTATATTCTTCATTACATTATCAGTGATCAGAGGAAAGTTCGGCTAGCTAATTTCAAACTGAATGAAAGCATCATCGGAGTATTATTTTAAAATAGCCTTGGTTTCAGAAAGAATAAATTCAGTTTTTATTATATTATTCACACAAGCCATATTTTGATACTGAGAAACAAATATTGACATATTAAACAGGTATTCTTCTGGTTTTGGCAAGATATAATCAGAAAAGTGACGATGATAAAAAGATATGGAACATTTTAATTTCGGTGTCCAACTTCCTGAGCAACAATTCTAATTTTCCTTGCATTCCATACAGAGAATAATCTTAACTCTTCTTTTCTCATATTTAATATAATGGTTTTCTTCCTAACTTTTGCATTCGACACATTATGCAATGATTCTCCATCTTTGCTACGGTAATAAACAAATCACTCTTTGCCGTATATTTGATTCACATTGTACATTATCGTCTCCATTCTTTCAATATTCTGGTATTCAAGACTTTGTGCATTTTCCCTTTATAATACTGTTATAAATTGTATGTGCATCATATACTTTGTAATTTTTCTATTTCCATTCATTTGTAACTTGTGTATTTTTATTTATTCATTTATTTTTGCTTTTTTATAAAGTCTAACTACATATTAAACCGCATAGAATCCAAATTATCTCTAAACATGGAGGTGTATTGTGGTGTTAAGATATTAAGACCCAAATTTTATCAGAGGCTATAATTTCATGCAATCTCAAAAACGGAATCTATCACCTTTTTCTAAAAACAGAAACTCTCGACTAATTGCATTTTTCTATTTTGCTATTTTTGACTTCTTTCTATTTATTATGTTTATTAACTTTGCATTTATTTAAATTATTAAGATTTAGAACGAATTCCACATCTTTAATGTAGCTTAGTCTATACCCTGAGAAACTCGGCTGTTATTTAAGTGTCATGTGGCACAAAAAATTAAAAAACATCCTCATTTTTATAGGTAAGAATTAGAACAGCGTCATGTTTACAGAATCACTTTAAGATTACGACCGGGATGAAAATATTTATTAATTTTAAATTATATCTTGATTGAGAACTTATGACTTATTTAACAGTTTTCTGGCAAGAGACTGATAAGAAAAGAACGGACTGAAATCTCAGTTCCGCGATAGACACCTGCAATAGTTGCAGATGCATGCAGTAACTTAAATCACCCACTACACGTTCAAAAATATGGAAAATAGAGCCCTCGAGCAAAATGTTGATATAATGTTTCTTTGGTAGGAATTTTCAGATACGGAAATTAAACATGACTGATAGTTTAACAAGACCTGATTGAGCACGTTGCTGGCATCGAGACACCATTACACACGTTTGAAATGGGCACCCCGTTTTAAAAAAATATTTCAGAGAAAAGGAAGATCTCCATATATAATACAGAGTCTCCGAAATGTATCTTTACACATTTAAAAAATAATTAAAAATAAACAATGATATACATTTACAATTTTTATGTTCCATAAAAAAAATATCAAAGCTTACTTTGCAATGTTTTATTCCACAATTTCAATGTGCTCACCATTAGTCGCGCGCAACACATCGAGTCTATACGAGATTTCTAACCACGTTCTATGAAGCATTGCAGAATCAACAGACTAGATGGCCGATGTAATTCGACTTTTCAGTTCATCAGTGTCAAGAATTGGAGATTGGTAAGCAATGTTTTTCACGTATCCCCATAAAAAGAAGTCTAAAGGTGTTATGTCTGGAGATCTAGGTGACCACGGTATTGGACCTCCTCTTCCAATCCAACGCCTGGGAATTTTTGAAGGTGGATTTCGATTGTAGGTAGTCCGAAATTTATGCTGTACCTGTGTTGCAGATTTAAATTTGATAAACCACGATACAACTTGCGCTTGTTCTTACGGTGAAGCCATTTTGAAACGAGAATGTTGCAAAACTTTGATGTAGCGCCATTTAGTTTACACTTCATTTAAAAAAAATTAATATTTTCTTTATGGAACATAAAAAACCGTAAGTGCATATCGTTGTTTGTTTATTTTTCCTATTTTTTTAAAGTGTAAAGATACATTTCGGACACCCTGCATTTTTCTAAAAGATTCAAGCGACTTATGTCATTTTCCGGAGAAGTTACTTGATTAGAATTTGGTGATTTATTGTGCTTCATATACGAAGCATACAAAGACAAAGTATTGCAATCGTCAAGAAATTCGACCTCAAGATTTTGAAGAATCGTCACTGTTTGGTCCTCCATGAGTCCGGAAAACAAAATAATGGAATTAAGCTTATCTGTCGCGCTCACACTGTCTGTCTGTCAACACAATAACTCAAGTATCTAGATGGATGAAATTTTGCATATAATTTTATTGCTATAATTGCAATCCTGTGTCAAATTTTGGACGAAATCCGTCGATGTATCGACTCTCTAACGATCTGTTTATTCGTTCATGTATGAACGCGATAACTCAAAAAGCTAGGTCTGTGAATTTTAGTATTTGATTTTGACACCAAAATTGTAGATCTGTGTATAATTTTGAACAAAATCCGTCTATGGACAGACCTGTTGTTTGTTTGTCCTCTTACATCTGAATACAATATGTCGAGCTATATATATGAAATTTAATATGGCACCAAAATAATAGATCCATATCAAATTTTGGACCCAATAGGTCAACGGGAAGACATCCAAAATATATACAATTCTTTTTACTATGCCACGAAACTGAACAAAGCGCGTCGTGCTGTTTAAATACACGAAACTCCTAAAGGGGAAATACTTCTTCTGTTATTGTTTTTGACAAATAGACGGTAAATGTTGAAAGACGTTTAAACAGGGCCTTGCATCTGGCTACTATAGCATGAATCAAGGTATCATTATACGCTGGAAACTGACAGACACCTTTAAAAAAGTAAATTTGCTTTTGAATGAAGAGAAGCCTTCATATATAAAAAATTCTTAAGAAGCTCAAGTAGGTAAGTTCCCTGAGAAGCATCCGATTAAGTTTTTGTGAATTGTTTTGTAGCCCGAATCTCTAGACTGTCCTGTTTGTGTGTTTCTACTGGACAAATGGTAGCTCGATCAAAAACTACTGGATTTCCTGTCTCTATCTGTTCTCGGAAATATTTTTATCAGTAAGTTACACGTGTCGCACACAGTTATTATCTTTCTCTAAGTCTTGTTCTTCGGAACAGCGATAAAAGACACGGAGTGAATCCTGGGATTAAACTAAGTTTGGCTCCCGTAAGAATCGGCGAATTGCAGAAGAAGAGGATTTCATTGACATTTTTTCAAAATGCTCGAAATGCTTCCTTGCAAATCTACGCGAAATAAGATGATTGGCTGATTAGATCAGAGTCTTGTTCATGATGATACACTAAGATTATTGAAAGAAATCAGCATCAAATTGCAAATAATATTATTTTTGAACAATCTAAGTATATCTGGTATATTTCATAATGTGCATCGTTAAATGCATGAAATTTTAAGTATAGGAAAGACGAAAGTACTTTCATTTTTAATATTGAATTTTTTTATAGATGGGTTAGTTGATTGAAACTTCGAAGCAAAAATTACGATGCTACATTCCGCTTCTCCGTCAGGGGACTATTTCTCATGTTACCATGATAATACGGTTAAAATACCTCACTCCCCCCCCCAAAGAAAAAATCTGATAGCTATGTTGAAAACAAATTGATAAATAAAAATTATCCATTCATTTTTCTTTTTCCAAAATGTTTGTTCAGAAAAATCATACAAGCACATGATTGTGATAAGATATTTTACTGACTGAAATACTTTAAAACTAAACGATTTTCAAAAAAATTGATGAAAACAGTTTCTCAGTTAAAAAATGGAAACATTAACTGTACTTTTGATGATTAGCATTATAAGCGTAAGATTTAACGTATAAAAAAGAGAGCATATGGTAAAATTAATCATATGTCGTAGCAATGGACGTTATAATAAGCATTAATGTAAATAAAGCAAAAATGTGAAGGTTTTAAGTATTCATAATCATCAACGCTTATTTGATATATAAAACGTATTTTCCGTCTATTGTTTTTTGAATCAGATACAAAATATGAAGGTGGGGGTTGAATAAAGGAAGAGTAGACTTTTTCAGTAAACGCATGAATTTAAAAAGTACTCGCAGAAAGTATAATCTAATTAACTGTCTTCAAATTTCTTTATTTATCATGAACTCGAAATGCAAACAGAGGCTGTGAAATGAGGTAAACTACCCGCCTTCGGCGACTAGTTGTCGTAATATTAATAGCCCGTAGCTATGCTTGTGACTTGGCGAAATAAATTGGCGAATTGGCGACTGTAGAAGCTTAGGGATTCTGCCAAAGTTTTACGTTGCAATATATCTCGAAAATGGAGGTTGGCGGTTGGCAGGCCAACCATTGATGACATATCTAGGGGTCATAAGCTTTCAAATAAAATAACAATTGTTGAAATCGGTCCAGTTGTCAGGGCTGGGGGACTCTGTGAAGGGTTTTCCCCATAGGCAATGTACAGCGGAGAAGTATTTTTTCCGATTTCTTTCGAAAATGGAGGGCGGTATGGGGCAGGTGAGCCTTGATGCTATATCTAGATGCCATAAACTTCCATATGAAATAAAAATTATCGAAATCGGTCCAGTAATTTGGGCTGGGGTACTGGTTCTCTGATTTTGCCAATTATTTTAAATATGTAGATACTTTTATAGCTACCATGGCCTCACAATCTGATTGAATTATTTGTTTATTTATTCATCTCCGAGTGATTATTCATTTCCTTGCTTATTCGTTATTATCTAAGTTTTCGTTTCTTAACAATCCTCATTCAATCAAGATTTCATCGCGATCACAGTATCTCTCACGTCAGTGGCATAGTAACGGGGTATAGATGCACTGGATGTCAGTTACAGGGAGCGTCGCGTGGTAAAGTGCGTTTTTTCATTTTTAAGAGCTGTATAAATCTAAACGGTAGTCCATTTCACCCTAGACATTGGGAAGCATGTTTGCAACCATCGATGTTCTCTGGGTGTACCTTCAACACCTATTTTAATCATTACTGGACTATGGGATGCAGGTGCATGAAGAATCCAGCATTGATGTTCTGTGTGTGCAACTTCAACATCTCTTTTATCTTCATCATTACTAGCCTATGGTATGTAAGTACATGAAGATAGCTATCATGGCAGTATAATGAAGAATCTAGTATTGATATTCCCTGTGTGTACCTTCAACATCATTTTTTTTTTATCATTACTGGCCTATCGGACGTAGGCACGTGAAGCTAGCTATCATGGTAGAATACATGAAGAATCTACCATTGATGTTCCTTTTGTGTACCTTCAACACCTTTATAATCAATACTGGTCTATGGGATGTAGGTGGATGAAGATATCTATCATGGTAGCACAATGGAGGATCTAGTATTGATATTCTCTGTGTGTACCTTCAACACATTTTTTTAAAATCATTACTGGCCTATCGGACGTAGACACGTGAAGATAGCTATCATGGTAGAATACATGGAGAATCTACCATTGATGTTCCCTGTGTGTACCTTACAAACCTTTTTTTTTTTTTTTTTTATCATTACTAGCCTATGGGATATAATTGGTGAAGAATCTAGAGTCAGTAGTAAGTATGTATGTAGTTTGGTATGAAGCCATCCAAATCTTCTGGCATTACTTCTGGTGTCTTCAGATTTCGGTGGCCTGATGGTAAGGTCTCGACCTTGGGGCCGGAGGGTTCCAGATTCGAAACCCGATTCCACTGAAGATGTATTAGGCCTGTTGCACTCTAAATTACACCTAGTGGGTCAAACGTCCTCCCGTTGGTGTGGTGTGGAAGTTTGGAGAGGGGGTGCTAGCTCAGGTGTCGTCCGCGTCATCTGACCGAGGTTCAAAATTACGAGGTCCGTCAAAAATATCCCTTGTGTTGCTTCAAAACGGGACGTTAATATAACTAAACTAAACTAAATTTCTAATCATCAAAAGAAATTTTATCGAATAACAACAAACAAAGGATTTTGGTACAATTTTGTCTCAGTTAGTTGTAAAAAAATGTAAATCATGAAACAGCAGTTTATTTGAAAAATTTAATATGAAATTTAAAATTAAAACGAAACTTTAATATGTATATTTCGTGAAACTAAACTATTCTCATCAGTCAGCTGGTAAGATATTATAATGAAACTTTAAGACATTCTGCATTAGCATATGGTAAATACTGTAGGGAAGAAGAAAGGCAAAATTTTTATTTGCGGTTTCAAAGGTTACAGCTAACTAAACGCTGATATTCGCTGTCTGATGGAGACAGGTTAGGTGAGGTTCTAAGTTCTCGGTCCAGTCAATCAAGTTCTCATGATGACTTGTAGAAAAACTAAATTTCAGTAACTGGGTTTTTCGACTTTTTATTTATTTTTTTCCATCTACACTTGTCATTTATGCCTTTCAAATCCTAATCATTTAATTTTTAATAAAAGCTGTGAACAACGGAGCATTCCATTAGTAGAGAATAGTAAACTAGTTTAATTTTATTTGTAAAGTGTCTCACATTTTTACGCAAGTGTGTTGTTAGTATAAAAATTCAGAAGTCCAAAAAAAATACTAAAATGCTTGTCCTTAATTTATTGTAATTTCTTTGAGGTTTTAAGGGAAAATACAAATTGCTTCCCGTATTGTTATATATCGTGCTAAATTTTCAAATAGCTTATCGATCGTGTGATGACATATTAATACGAGTGAAGCTAATTTTTGTTTCCTCAAAATTATGAAATGAAACAGCATATACATAAAATATTGGTAAAAAAATAACCTTCATTGAAGAGGCATTACAAAACTTAATTCATTTATAATAACGTTAAAATCAAACTACTCAGCGTTTTTTTTTTTTTTTTTTTTCATAGTCACCAAAAAATGCTTTGAAATTCTGCCATTTTCTCATCATGAAATGTTTTTCTAAGAAATCCTTCTAGAAGAGTATATTAATAAAACTTCATTAAATACAAATTTAATTACAATTTTACTAACGCATATTTTGTACTGAGAAAGCGTAAAGACACTCGGCTGTTCTGAAACAGAGGGCAAATTCTCTGTTACCAAAAAGTCCAATTTTGAAGCAACTTTGGTAAGGAATTTGTAATTTGTATTCGTGATCAGCTAACGAGAACATCACCTGAGCCGGTGCTAGACCCCCTACGGATTTAACGAGCACCAGTCCTGCATACAAGGCGGATCTTCTTTAGAATCGGGTCTCGAATCCGCAACTCTCGGATTGTGTCGAAAGCTGAGACACTTGCCACCATGCCATCGCCTCTACTATTTCTTTGAATCGGCAACAGCGGAATTTTTATGTCATTATCTACACAGGACTTACAGGATTTTCTAGGATCTAATGTAATATATACCAGTTGCAAAAATGTAATATTTATTGAAATTTCTACAAATATTACTAAAGTTACCTACACACAGACATTAATGTCAAATAGACTCTAAAAAGATTTTAAAAGTATATCGTTGTCCAACATATTTTTGTGCGGTACTTTAATAAATATAGTATACACATTTTTTAGCATTGTATTGCTCGAGCCGAAGGAGTATGAGATCAAAAATTATGCGAATAATCTCTTGGAGTGCTGTGATCACATGATATTAAATAGCAGTTGCAATTTTTCCTTGTTTTAAGATTAAGAGTGATCACATTTCTAGAGCACTAACATTAGTTTAAGATTCATTGAAAGGTTTTATGTGAACCGTAAAGTCATAATAATTTCATAGTAATCATAATGTCATATAACTTTAAGTCAAACCGCACTTGTCAGATAATGATCACCATGCGACTCCACCCACTGTCATACTTAAATACGGCTTTTGGAGGTACTCGGAAGATATAGAAATTCAGCTGCGTGCAGCAATATAATCAACATGGTAGTAGCAGTGAATTTAATGTGCGGCAGGAATGATATGATGCTGAAACTAATGATTCCTCTAAATATAACTATGTATTCAAGAGTAGTGTGATACTCAAAATTGGTAGAAGGATTTCTGAAATTGTAGAAACATCTCTAGTAGAAATATACGCTGATCATTTCTACACATGATAAGTGCGAAAGAACTATAAGCACCGACGAGTGACATTCATCATACCAGAGTCAAATGACACCACTCTACGCCTGGACGCTACGCACTCACTGATATTTTTTGCAACAGAAATTTCATATTTTAATTATCCTCTTCTAATCATTGAAGATCAGAATCCCTGAAATAAAAAGGAGCAACATTCTTCGTACATTTAACAAAATGCCTTTAATCCTCGATGAAACCTCACTTAGAGATATATGTCATTATGCAAATATCTCTGATCATCTGAAACTTATTTTTCTTACTCTTGCTCATGTTATAGATTTTGTTTATTACGAACTGCAGTGAACAGGTGGTAAAGTCGCAGCTTCGGGACGGAGAGTTCTATGTTCGAAACTCGATTCTACCAAAGAGCTATCGTATGTGTAAGCCTGGCGTACGTAAAATCTGACGTTGAGTGTCATTTGTCCTCTCTCTGATGTGGCGCAGAAATTTGGAAAGAGGGATTCCGGCTCAGGTGTTGTCCTCGTCATATAACGCCGTTTTAATATTTCGTGATCCCTACCGAAATAGCCCTCGTGTTGCTTTAAAGTGGGATGTTAATCCAACTAAAATAAAATTAAATTCCATTATTACAATTTCGTTACTATACAGGGTTCCCACTTATATCCGTTATACCCCCTTAACTTCTAAACGATGATAGCTTAGGCCATAAAGTTGGTGTCTAGGTATAGTAAAAAGGCTATGCGCTACTTGATGAGACAACTTACAACGCCATCTATCTGCAAATTTTGGAATTAGCGGTCCTATCTCGTAAACGGTGAAAGATACGAGAAAAAAATCAATTAGAAAGTTGTAAAGCACTCTCGATTTAGTACGAAAAGATACCTTGCGTACATTAATACTCAAAACAGAATGCAAAAAATGAACATTTGTTTGGCCACGCTTTCGAAAATTGTCATGTCATAAAGAGTGGAAGAAAGAAGCTGAGACACGCCCCTGTCTTCTGGATCATTTATTTATAGGGGAGACCGGAGCAGATTTACACACTTTTTAAACTTTTAATTTTCTGTTTTAAGGCTTTAAAGTATTTCTTTCATTTTCATTACTAATTAATTAGTTAGACTTTAAGGCATGCAGTGTATATTTTTAAATACTTTAAATTATTATATTTTTGTAATTATACCATTTTCTTTACCATGATATCACCTGTGTAAACTTGCTCCATGACCGGGGCAAGTTTACACACTGCCTGAGGCACGTTTACACACCACCAAAAATGATTAAATAGAAGGCTTACAGTGATTAAAATGCAGCAAATTAAATATAAAGAAACCTAGTTTATTCCAAAAAGTACATAATAGATTATAAACAATTAAGGTGAATCCTAAAAGTTTTCAAAATCACTATCACAATTTATATTGAAATATTTTGAATTGCCGTTGGTAATACAATTCTCATGAGCCTAACTCTTACATTCGGTGCATTGTACCCACTGTTCGCCAGATCTTGATTCTTCGTATGGATTTAAACTGTAAGTACACAGACAATTTTCATCGTCGTCAGAATCAAAAGTTTTCTTTGTTTTTTGTTTCTTTTTACGCTCAAAATTTCCCAAATTTTCTTTCAGAACAAGGTTTTTCTTATTTTTAAATTTTTTATCCACACTTTTTTCATTATTATGACGTGTTCTAGTGGAGCTCACTGACTGAGACATAGTATGATGGGCTGATGCTAATTTCCTCTTTATTGATTTCTCCTTCTATATTTGTAAAGCATTTTTACAGGTGTATCTGTAAGAATTGATGTTTGTCTTTTTTTCCTACATGTGTTACTTCTTTTCCTTGGCCCTGCTTTTTGAAACGGCCTTACATCTTCAGGTGTTGGGAATGAATTTGTAATGCAAGTGCCACTTGTGCCAATTATAACAAAAAAAATGGCGATGGGGCAAGTTTACACACTGTGTAAACCTGCCCCATGCACTGTGTGTAAACTTGCCCCATCGCCACTTTTTTGTTATAACTCAGCATATAAGCTTTATTCATAATAAAAATAATTAACTAAATAGCTTAAACTAACCACAGAAGAACAACCTAAGAGGATAATCCATAATAAGTTATAATATTCAAATAGTAAGAGCTCTATTAAAGAAAATAAGTAAGGATTAAAATTTACTAAAATGGTAAAAAAATCAGAAAAAGTTGTCCACTTCACGATCCATTTTTAAGACTGACTCCAAACTTGCGTGAGTATTAATGGAGGCCGAAACACTTTTTCTGAAACGACATGTGGCGCGCCCCGACCATTGGTATGTGAAATATAAGCCTTGTGTAAACTTGCCCCTGTACCAAACTTGCCCCGGTCTTCCCTATTGCTCAAAATGCTCTCCGTTAGTCACTATACACATTTGCACTCTAGACTGGATTTCTCGCTTCTGTCGCGTTTCACGACGCCATATTGTTGAAAATCACAATCAAGGGAATCACAATCTCCCACATTTGACGAAGACCTGAGCAAGACATCAATCCTCATGTATTTTGGTTTTGTGTAATAGCTTGTCTCTGTCTGGCCAATCTTTAATTTTTGCATGTTGACATGAACTAGTTTTTAACAGAATATAGAAAGGGAAAAATCATGTTGGCCGTCTACTCTCTATTAGCTGTAAGGCATCATTATAATCAAATACAGGGTTCCCACTTATATCCATTACACCCCCCTTAACTTCTAAACGGTGACAGTTTAGGTCACCAAATGTGGGAGATCCACCACAGTAACCTTTGTGAAAGTCACAAACAGTAGATCACTCAATTAAATGAAATTAAATCCATATAGCTAAAAAAGTTCAGCTTTAGTCTTAATTTATCTTCGTATTTCATTCAGGTAATTTCCATCATTTTATGCACGATTTATTTTTAAAATTAAATCATTTTTGATACATACATTTGAAAATGTTTGCAGTTTAATTATTTTTTTATTATTATTTTGAAAAAAAATCATTACCCTTTATTTCGGTTTTTCAGAACGAATCAAATCCCGGACATTTTTCATTAATACGCTTTCTGAAACAATGATAAAAAAGGTAAAGGCGGTTGCTATTTACAGAGGAGACCAAACAATGACCAACGCAAATTGTTAAAAAGAAACAGAAATAAATATTAAATTCATGAACTTTTAGAATATTATGAAATCTCTTACAAAGGGAATGTCTTCACAGTTTTAGAATTAAATTATGGTTCACTGACTGATCAAAAATAAATATAAAACTCGTGTTCAGATAAGTTTGTAAGCAACAAATTAAAACTACGTTGAAAAAATTCTGACTCATATTATGTTTTCTACCATCAGTTGCGTCAAGTTTAAATACAGGAGAATTTGTCATTATTTAAGAAATTTCCCACAGGACAGTCATTGGAAACAAATAACTTGATGCGCATATCTATTATGAATATCAATTAATTCGTTCCGGGTTATTTTCTAAGTTTTTATTAATACATATCACCTGATAAAATAAGTAATTTCTATTCGATTATAGCTACCATTCTAAAATAAAGAAACCCAAACCTGTTAGAAATAATTTCAAATTTAATAAAAATGGAATCAATTCGCGAAACGTCACAGTCATAAGACAAACGCGATTGAGCATTTTATCCAACTTCGAGTTGTCTAACGCTGTGGCATGACGTCACATCTTTTTTCATCTTGTTATATGCTCAATGATAAAATTAAATTGGTGCGAAATATTTGACGTGTGAGTGTGAATTGACTCCATTGTATATAAGGAATGGAGAGAAATTCAATCAATCATTAATTTTTCATCTATTTATTTGCTGTTAATGTCGAAAGAATAATCTATTCTGAATATATGAAGTATACTTCAAAGAGTGATGAAAACCAGTCTTATAAGCAATATTAAAACACTGGAGGGAGCTTTTTTCCTTCACCAATTACAGTTCCTATATCAATAACATCTATTCATCTTTCATGGACATCAAAAATAAATAATTTAAAACGTTGATCGATGGCTACGCCTACTCTAAAAAAGAATCTGCAATAGTTCTCTATTTAAAATACGCTGTTGTTAAAAGTTGGTGCAGATGAAGCTTGTTAACATAGAACCGATGTCATTTTGCATAAACAATTTTTATGCTACCCAATGAGTTAAAAAGGGTTGTTATTTTCTTTTGAAGGAACGGCATGGGAAATGGGAATATAAATTTTAAAATAATCTATAGTATTATGAACCTAAATAGGTTTAACAAGAAAAAAGACTTTTAAATTCCTTCCGCTCGCGATCCTTTGTCTGGCTGGAAAAAGAATTTCGCGAACTCATTTTAATCCGCAAAATTTTGTCACGACCACCAAAATAAAGGATGAATAATAAATGAAGCATTGTGTGATGATAAATGAAATAAACTGAATTAAAATTAAAATAGATTTTCAGCAAATTCTAACGCAGTTTCTTAAGTCAAGATAAGTTCTTAACAATTTTTGTGAGTATGTACTGAAGAATCTGAAAGGAGAGATCAGAGCCAGATCGCTTCAGAGCTTTCGTAACCTCCCTTGGAGTTAAGCGTTACATATTAAAAAAATTTCATGTATCATTGCCATGACATTTGCCTCGCAAAGTTACATAAAGAAAAGCTAGTTGAAAAATACTGGTTGGTCATAAATTATTGAACTCATTTCAAAAATTACTTTAAAAAACTAATAACGTTACAACGGCGGTTTTTTTTAAATGAGAGAGTAAATAAAAAAGTTTTTTTTCAGATAGGTAGCGTTTCATTACGGCGTTCTTGCTGCAGCAAGATATTTCCATTCGCAATGGCTGTCGAGCAGCAGAAACCGATGCTCGTTTTCTAGTCTCCTTTTTTAATTTTTCTTGAATATCTCGAAAACTATTCAGTTTTCGAATTACAATTGATTTGAAAAATTAAAGAGCGTAAAATTCCTTACAAATGCATGCCTTTATTTTTCTTCTAGCTTTAATAGTTTCGCAGAAGATGGCTCTCAAAAATGGGAGATGTCCAATAATTTATGACCACCTAGACCGCCGTAACGGTGCGTTACCTATCTGAAAAAAAAAAGCTTTTTAAAATGCGCTCTCATTAAAAAAAATCGTAGTTTAACATTATCAGTTTTTAAAATTAATTTTTGAAATGGGTCCAATAATCTATGACCATCCTGTATATTGTAACGTTATCGAACTAAAGTCACCACGCTAGAGGCGAATCGGTTTGCCATGTAAGTTTTTTTTATTCTTCACCTTCGTTTCAGCGAGAGGTCCGGAGCGTGCCAGCAGCTTCGCGCGCAAAAATGACGTCTCAAGAATGTTGGAAAGGATTTCAAAAATTACTTACTTAATTAATATCACATTTTAAAAAAGACGAACTCTGTCTCTTCTGCTGGACAAGAGACGTCGATATGTGACACGGTGCCGGATGCACGCTGAACTTCTGTCTCTGATTTTTCTCTAGAAATTTCTGGAAATAATGTGGTTTGCCGCTTTGTATGTACATATATAATCGAGCAACATATTAAACGGTTGTTAAAATAGAAATTCAGAGCCTGATTATATATCTTTATTACTACGGTTGTTTTCATTTTATAGAATTCCCTTGTATGTCATTTTCCTTCCGATATTTGAGCGAAAATTAAAACGCGTGGGTTGTAAGAAATTATGGAAACAAGTGAATTCTAATAAAAAGTTGATTTATTTATTTGAAAATTTGAATTAATTTTAAGTATAAAAATGTTTTTTTTTTCTTTTCGTTTGGCCAAACTTGTAAGAGATGTCAGATTTGAAAAGGGAGTCGAATGTAAAGACAAGCTATTTTAAAACATGGAGTAAAAAGAAACTCTTCGAGAAATTTGGAGTAAACAGGACTACTTTAAAGAATGGAGTAACAAGAAACTCTTCGAGAAATTTGGAGTAAACAGGACTCTCGTATTAAAACTTTCCATTGCTTCTCTTGTTTTTTCATTGGTATGAAACGGTTTGGCGTATCCTAGTTCCCTCCTATTCATCCTCTTCTTTACATTCTCCCCATGCATATGACAGTCGCCCGCGTAGTAAATATTTACTGATTAAATTAAGAGAAAAATAGATCATTTTCCAGAAAAAAATTATCTTTTAATATTCTTAGACCTAGAGGAATTCAGGTTTGCTCTTAAAAGAAACAGCTTTTAGCATGACATCTTATGGATTTCCTATAACATTGTAATCCAGGCGGCAACAGTTCCAGAGAAAATAAAGAATTTAAAGAATTGATTTTAAAATGCCTAAAGAAAACTTAGACATAGCCTAAAAGTGGCGTTATATTACCTAAATGAAGGTTCGTTTTCTTAAAGAACCACAGAATTTAACATAAAACCTCACATGTAACTAAATTTACAAGAATGTTTGTGTTTTGCTACATGTAACGAAATTTATAGGAGTCTCTAAGCTAAAAGTAAGTCTTCTAAAATGACAGATATTTTTACAAAAATTACAGAATAGAAGTAAAATAAAATGTTAAAAGAAAATTTCCGATAATGAAGAGAAGAAAACGTCCTCGATCAGTGGAGCTTAATAGTGATAAGGAAAGAAACATTTTTGAATAAATGTTTTCCCACACCACATCTATGTCGTGATTTTGGTAACAGTTGTTTTAATAATGACTAAGGACCTTTTCTTCACTAGTTCAATGTTTCGAATAACACGTATTCGTCTATCGCGGCGATTTTTAGGAACCTAGTAACCATGTTATTCGGTTGGTTACTTTTATATGGGAAAAGATTCGGCAAATAATCAGAATTTAAAATATTATTGCAGGTTACTTTAGTTGTATTCATACAGCAAAAGGAAAAAGATCCTTATGAATGAGAATTATCGTGTAATTTTAAAATACTTGAATATAAGGAAATAATAAATGGCAAATTAAATAGCATTATTTCGTGGCTTGAAACTAAAATGTCATACAACTTCTACTGTTTTTGAGAACTAATCAAACTATAGTTTTGAAATGTTATACGTGCAATTTAGAGAAATTTACCAAACTGTTATTCTCGTTCATTTTGTTCCTTTGATTTATTTGATATGCTACATTGATGTATTTGATAAGAAAACGTTTCCACTCGGTATCCTTTTTCAGCTGCAAAAATGTACCACGACTACATCTATGTATGAAATAAATTTTTAGTGAACCTTAAGGGTACTTATAATAGGAGAATAAAATGGGTCAATGAAACTAATGAAAACCGTAAAGTAAATTTAGTTTAATTAATTTATTTGGGAAATTTTAAAGAAGTGTTTCCAATCAAAAAATTTTCTAAATTACTTTTGCTTACTAATATTGAAGACTTCAATAAAATTCCTGATTATTAATTTTCCAAAATTTATGTACCCAGTCCCACATACATTTGAGAGTCATGGTTTCGGAAGCAACTGCCTTCAAGCGAAGCAAAAGCTACAGAATTTCAAAGTTAGTAATAGAGATGGCAAGAAATAAAGTAATGAATGCATAAATCTATCAAAATGTTTCGAATGTTTGTAAAGACGATCCGCAACTGTTTTAACTACTTGAATTACAAATACTGTAAATCAGGACTTTCTTATTAGATTGGATATTGACACTACCTATAAAGGAAAAGATAACACGTGCAAGAATTCTTTTCTGGTCGGCTTATTAGTATTCAGTAGCGATAGACGCATCTCCTGGATGAATTCGGGGGAAAAATGAAGTGTACTATTTATCACACAACTGACCACACCTTGAAAGGTAAAGTTCTTTTCAAACAACAAAGCATCTGTAAAAACGACTCAGTCGTATCTCGCACGTGTGATGTTTTTAATAGTTCTTTTGATAGGAAATAAGCTGATAATTAAAATGTTTCTTTTTAAAAGGTATTTAACAGTTAAGTTGACATCATGTTTGACGCATGTTTATCAGTATTTCTCTTTCGATGTGTCGAATTACTGTGATTCAATTCAGATTATCTGTTTTATAATGAACGGAATTACAGGAAACGTATTGAAGCTTTCCTGATTTGAAGCTTCTGTTCTCTCACCCTATACAATACTATTTCAAATAGATACAATTGTTTGTAATGGATTATTTTTAAGCTAAAAGCATTAGTTAGTCTTATTCTAAATCTATATATATAAAAGAGGAAGTCACTCACTGACTCATCACCGAATCTCTCAAACCACTGGGACTAGAAACTTGAAATTTGGCAGGTGATTGCTTTTGGGGTAGTAGGTGCTCACTAAGAAAGGATTTTTCGAAATTTTACTTAGAATTTTAATTAATTAAAAATTACCTTAAATTTTAACGTTTTACCACAATAACTTCGGAGTATATTATATCGCAAAAACCATTTTAATATCATCTTAAAGTTCAAAAAATTAGCTTTTCAATTATACCAATTACATTTTAATTCAATATTCTGTTTAATTTTAATTAATTTTTTAAAGTATTTCCTAACACAATTTCGTACAATGTTTTTATTGTTATCGTCTGCAGCTTTTTTTGGAGCATGCGCGCATTTTTTACATTAAAACTATAAAGACATGAAAATATTTTATCCCGAACAACAAGGTACCAATAATGTGTTACTATGCGGACGAAGTCGCGGGCTTCAGTTAGTCCATTCATAAGATAGTGTTTTAAATCCTTTCATTCAAAGTTAAATTCATCCGATTCTTCGAAATGGAATTGTAAGTCAATCTCATCGCATTTCGAAAGTTTATAAATCGGCCACGTTCTTTTAAATTCGTACTAGAGTAAGTTGTGCTTTCGCTTTTTCATGATTACAAGCCTCTTCCATGGAAGGAAGCCGCTTGTAAACATGATGGGGATTCGTCTAAATAAAAAAAAGAAAATTGATGTAACTAAGATGGTTTTCACTAGAAATATCGCTAGTCTCTCTGGTGATAAATATACTGTTAACAAATATTTACTTCAGTAGCTTTTGTTTTTATAACACAGCATCACATATGCATTAAATTCAGTCCACAGATCTACGCTTCGGAGTCCCGAGTCCGAAGCACATTTTTTTTTTTTTTCATGCACATTCATGTCTCAGCCGCACCGATGTTTTTGTTTCTATTAAAATTAGGTTAGGATTTCTTGAATTATCTGTGGTATCTCTTAACAATTCTATGTACTACTATGTTTGTCAGAGAGTTACCCTTTTAAAGGATATGCGGCATAATTTGGAATACAAAAAACAAAAGACATTCTGTAAATCAGAGAATGCGTAGAAAAGAATTTCAAAAAATTCCTATATTAATCATTGCTGTTTGAAAATTTACATTAAAGTGCTGATATCTCTTGAAGAGTTGATATCGAGTCTGCATGCATATACAGTAAAGCACCGTTTAAACGTCTTTGAAGGGACTGACGCAAAACGACGTATAAATGAAGAGATGGATAATCGAAATTTCACTAAACAACTTTGATTATTACAAATTTAATGTTACTAATATAAATTCATTTAAAAGTATTAATTTTAAAGTTTTCTTTAAGATTGTACTAGTATAATGCTACATAGTATAGAAGTCAATAATTTAATTTTAAAATTAAACATTTATCATAAAAGAGAGAAAAATCATACCTTTAATGCATATCTTGAGTACTAATTATACAAACCTTATGCGATTTATGTGCATGCAAGTAGGGGTTTAGTTAAGTAAATCTTTAACCGTCGTCTGACATGCTGACTGTCTGTGAGTGTAAAGTACATAATTTTGAACCGAATTAGGTTCATTAAATGTTTTTTCTCTATTCTTTTGACAAAAGAAATAAGTTCGAAGTTTTTCAATGCAGTCCACTGCGTCTTTAAAGGAAATTGGAATAACTTCTTCATCATAGCTTAAATTAGCACTAGATAATTCTCTCTCGTCTTCTATTAATCCATCGATTTTGAATAATTTCGGAGTCATGATATCTTTATCACAGTTCACATACTGGACAGGAGGAAATTTTCACATTTTTGAACGGGGGAAAACGGCGTATAACCGAAGTTTTACATCGTATAAACGAAGTACTTTATCATTACGATGAATACGAATGAATCGGGACTGTGGTAAAACGACGTATAAGTAAGAAACGCATAAACGGTACTTATATATTATGTAAAAGAAGGTGAATTATATTCTGTAAAATGGAAAACTTAATTGCAAAACAGAAAATTTTCTAAAAAGTTTCCACAGTTTCGGTTCATCTGTAATACAGTTTGATTATTAACACTGTCATCATATTTATTCATGATTATGAAAATTGTTGCTGTGGAATTCCCTTCCTCCTTTTTTCAGGGCATTTTACTAAAAGTCGTTAAATCTCTTATGTTTATGTCGGAAAATCTCTTTTTTTTTCATATGACTGTCGTTCTATATATTTCCTACAAAATATCAGAATAAGCATGAATGAGGACTGCAGTTGATGGTAAAGTCTCGGTTTTGTTATCAATCTCGAATTTACTGAATATCCATTTAAAATTATGAGGTCCATCCTCAGTAGCCTTCTTGTAACTTCAAACTGGGACACCGATTTAGAAAAAATTACAAAAAGTAAATTGAAGTAAATAAATCTTTTAAAAGTAAATAAACGCTTAATAAAATGATTAATACTAATAAAAATATTTATTTTCATAAGCGACAAAAGTGTAATTACAACAAAATATGATAAAAGATTAGAAATAGCGGGGAAATTTGGAAATTATTTTCAAATGAGTGGATTCCATTTATAGAATCTGAAGAAAATTTGTATTTTCCATTGAATTTCATGGGTTAAAAAATGAATGTATATTGGAATGATAAAAATTATCTTCGTGTCAAAGTTGCATAGTCCTCAGAATACTATAAAATACAGACGGATTCCTCACTGTTTTAATTTGATTCATAACATTAACATCCCATTTCGAAGCCATTGGAAATTATTAATTATTCTATTTGGGATGCTGCTCGAAGTTCTGATCCAAGACCATGCTAAAAGGTCGACACTTGGTACAAACTAACGTACGACGGATTTAACAGATATTAGTCTCCGAAATGAAATTGGTTCTCGAGCGGATAGGCCTCCTATACTAAAGTTAAAACTAACCCACCTCAGCCACATACTCTCTTTGATAAGATTTGTACTGAGATCTTGAAATACAAACCTCATGGTTTAGGTTTAGTTCTTCAATATATTTCATACTTCGCTAGAAGGAGTGATATTAGTTTCAACATAGAAATTTCATTCGTGACCGAAGCAAGAATTTCCAAGCGTAAGTTAAGGTCAGAATTTTGGGCAACTTATCTCAATAGCATCGAAACTTTTTCGATCTTGTCGATGATGTCTTGTTATAAGATTAAAAATGGATTTATTGTTAAATATCAGGTTGATCAGAAAGTGATAAAGGATTTTAGTTTACCAAAATTTAAGAACATAAGAATCAATTTAACTAATTCTGTTAGCAAAATTTATAATTGTTACAATTGGCCTCAATATCTTTCTTTTCCCATTTCATCATTTATATAATTCATTTTTCAAATGCCGACAAGTGATGACTTAGGACAAGCTACATATCCGCCATATCATTCTAAATTAATTTTTGTTTTATGGAAATGCTGTAGAAGCCTCCCGAAAGATTTGTTCAGTATACCTAAACGTTATTAGTGAAAGGCGAAAACGTTTTAACGATAATTTAAAATGTTTCCAAGAGGGAAATTTCAAACTCGAGGGCAAACCTACATCTGGGCGGAAGGCAAGTTGATGGTGATGAATTGAGGACAATGGTATAACATCAGTATTGAAATAACCAGAAGTCTTCATTGTGTACAATAAACAGCAAAGGAGTATTTGAAACTAATAGGCAAGCCTTGTTTTGCTTGTTTATAGGCCTCTCATGAACTCTGAATACAAAATCGTCAATACTGTGTATGACTTTGCACTAGTCCTATGAAACGCAGCAACGTTTCTTCATGGTGAATTGGGGCTGGTGATAAAAAATAGATTCTTTATGCTAATGTTATACAGTGTGTACACAAATGAAGTGACTCATTTCAAAAAATAATTAAAAAAAACCCTAAAAATGTTGGACTACGTTTTTTAAAAATAAGAGCCCATCTCAAAAAGTTTTTTTTCAGATAGGTAACGTGGCATTACGCCGTTCTAAATTTGTTACAGCGAGAAAATTCCGTACGCAGTGGTTACCGATCAGCAGAAGCCGATGCGTGTTTTCTGGTTTCTTTTTTTTAGTTTTTTCTTGAATATCACGAAAACTCTTCAGTTTTAACACCACATGTGAATTAACAAATTAAAGAGCGTAAAATTCCCTACAAATACACGCTTTTATTTTTCTTACAGTTTTAATATCTTCTGAGATAATGGCTCTAAACAAATTTTTGATTTTCAGTAATTTACGACCCCCTAGACCACCGAAATGGCATGTTACCTATTTGAAAAAAACTTTTTGAGATGCACTCTCATTTTTAAAAAACCGTAGTTAAAACATTTTTAGTTTTCTTTTTTATTATTTTTAATTTTTGAAATGAGTCTCTTAATTTGTGTATACCCTGTATTATAAGGACATTAATTGTGTCCAAAAGAGGAAACATTCCAGCAACAAAGAATGTTATATAACAAAAACAAGGGTTTTTTTCCTTGTTTTTGTTATATAACATTCTTATAGTAAATTATGGAACGGATAGCCCAGTACAAATTGTTAGAAAATTGATAAACCATTACTGCAGACATCTGTTGGCGTCATTTGGATAATTTGAAAGAGGTTTTATCACCAAACAACTTGTATTAGTCAATAGGTGGGGTGTGATCTTTTAACAAGATAATTCTTGACCACATACGGCACCACAGACCCATCCAAAAGCTGAATGTTTTTGAATGGGAAATTCTTCTTCGTCCAACAGAGTTCATTTACAGTATTCTCAGATTAATACCTGCTTAGATCACTGCAGTATTTTCTTGATGATAAAAATTTCGATGATAAACAGTATGTAGAAACTGTAATAAATGAATATTCTGAGTCAAATTTGAAAGAATCTCTCAAATCGAAAAGGGACTGATAGATGAGCAAATTCTATAGAAAACGATGTAAACCAATTAAATAATTGATACACCAGTTGAATTTTTTTCCATTAGAAGTTACTATCTTAATCCTACATATTTTTCCCGTCAACTTAATATAAATAATTTTTTGGTACTTGTTAGCTCAGGTTGCAAAGTAAGTTTTTTTTCCCCTCTTTTGACTTGTTAACTAAACTTTTTCATCGTCACTTTAAAATAATTTCGACTGTACTCCCTTTAGTATATGTTTACTACAGTAGAACCCCGGGAATCTGAACCCCAGGAATCCGAAATTTCGGATAATCCGAACATCTATTTTTCATTTTCTGAAAAATGAAGGGAAAATAACAATTACGAATCAGAAACAAAGCTAATGTCTATTTTTAACTTTAAAGAAGTATTCGAATTGGTCTTTAAGAATGAATACAACACCTTAATTAGTAGAAACAAACTCAGATATTTTCTTTTTGCCTTCAACTTGTTTGCCACTGTACCGTCCGAATCGCCGTGTGCTCTTTCCGTACGCCTTTACAGAGTATTCAGAGTCAATACTTTACTGCATTTAGTATATCAAGAGAATTTTGCCGAATTTCCCGGAATCCGAACAAAGGTCAGCCCCAATTAGTTCAGATTCCCGGAGTTCTATTGTATTACAACCACTTTGATTCCCTTCATCTTTCTCTCAAAATACTAACATTTATAGTTCTCTAAAAGCTTTTTTTTTCAGCATTAAAGACTTTACTTTCAGCGCTTTAAGTTTCATGTGTGGTAGATTGTCTTTTTAAGTCTTATCCAATTCAGACTTGCGAGTTTAAAGAAGTGAAGCTATATTTCCTATTCTCTTTAAGAATTTCATCTTTGGAAGAATGAAATTAAAACTTAAATATATAATTTAACATTTTGTTCTTATTTATTTATTTCGTGAATTAACAATATATCATAGCTACAAAGTTATATATGATCAAGAAACAATACTGAAAAAAAATGGAGGACATTACAGGTTAAACAGTTAAGAAATACATTTTTAAGTGTATATTTCAAACCAATATAGAAGTACGTAGTTATAAATTTAAGTCATAATGAAATTTAATTGTCAAATTTTTAAAAATAAATGTGCAAAATGAAGATCTAGAGGAAATTCTAGACTTGGATAATTGATTTTCTAATACTCGTATTAATCGTGAATTAGATGTTAATGAGAAAACTGTTTCAGGTAAAACTTAAGACTTATTATATTAGAAAGAATGAATGTTTTATTGATGTACTTCTACTACACTTCAGGAAACTACAATTCAGGAAATATTGTTGCTGTAATAATTCAATTCTCGATTTTTATATATATTCCCCTATTTTGGGCAAGCAAGGAAGCACTATTTGCTTCTTTTTTTTTGGCCTTAAATTTCAGAAATATAACATATGAAGACTTAATTAAATTGGCCTAAAATATTAAATAAAGTTTCCGAGTTATTTTCTTAAGATACAAAAATAATTTTTTAAAATGTTTTTTTGAGTAAAAATTAATGTTCTTTCTTATCAAACCAGTTTCTGAGTCACCCTGATACTATTTCATTAAGTTCTAGTTTCTTATCCAAACCATACTAAATTATAAGCTTGAATTCGCACAATTTAGGCGGGAGTTTTATAGCAACTGGCCATACCAGGTTGGTCTTATGTCCGGATGTTCTTATAAAGAGATCTAGCTTTATGTATTGGAAATTTAACCCTAACACTTTCCGACACATCTGGGTATTTGTTTCCAAGCTTAAAATCTATTCATAAAATATTTTATAACACAAAACGTGTAAAAACCATAAACGTGTCTTCCTGTTACACCCAAGGATATAAGCAAATTTCCTCTAGTGCCATATAACTCGAAGTTAAATACGCATAGTCTGACATGACAAAAAAAAAATCTACGTCGAATCATACGCAGAAAAGGAACTGCGGATATTTTTTGCCTACTAAAGTAGAACGGAGACAACTTGATGCCGATGACAAATTCAGATTGTTACCTGCTCAACTGATAGCTCGCATCAATGATTCCCACTTAAAAAAATCAACGTAGTAAAGTTTAACTTTCATATTTAGTACTAACCTTGAACTATTCCTATTGTACTCCAGGCGGGTCCCCGATTGTGCTTTCCCCCCATTTTCAACACTAAACGAATATCGGAATCCCCCCTATTACTCTTAATAGCCGTGAAAAGTTTGATAAAAGGTCCTGGTAACATTTACTGCTAATATAGAGATGCATAAAAAAAGGTTATGATCACTGAGATGCTTAAAAGAGATTTCGGGAAAAAGGAAAAAAAAAAATTATAGGGGAGGTAAAAAAAAAAAACGAAAGTTCCTGAACTTTTAAGTTGCACCGTAAGCTTAAAAAACGAGAAAGAAAATGCTTTTCGACACGGATAGTAAAAATGGCCACTCCCTCTGGTGGTGAGACAGTTTACTAGGATCGAACCGGCCAATCGAGACTAGGGTTGCCGGTGTTCGCAATCACCTGTCGAATCACGCCAAGGAATGACAATCTTGATGACAGTCTGTGTCACGACTTCTGTAACAAAGTATCTTTCGGCAACCATGCAATACATGTTGCATTTAAATGCTCGGTGACATCTGACCACGTCGCTGACATCTAGGAGTGGGTATTATCTGTAGGATCAACTTCATGACCTACTAAATATTTTCTTTGTACCTAAATATACAATATATTGTTGTAGCGTACATGACTTCACTGCAGTAAGGGCCTAGAAATTATTATACAACTATTTTTAAAATTAACTTCATAATTTTATTCGACACATAGGCAAGCAATGCAATACCGCGCAAATTAATACAAAAATGAGGATAAGTATTTTGCAATGATTAATACCGAGACTTGCTAATAAAGGTTAAATATTTTTAAAAAAAACATTTATTATATTAATGCACCATTTTTAAGTTACACTTTACTATTTTGGGGTGAACCCCGTACTTTTGAACTATGGCCAGATCGCAAGAATGACCCCTTGCTTGGCAGACCACGGCCCAAACTTCCATAACGCACCAGGGCCGCGGTGGCCTAGTGGTAGGGTCTCGGCTTTGGGGACGGAGGGATGAAGATCCGCCGTGTATGGGGCCTGTTGCACGCTAAATAATACGCAGTGGCCAAACGTCCTCCCGTTGGTGTGGCGTGGCAGTTTGGAGAGGGGGTGCCAGCTCAGGTGTCGTCCTCGTCATCTGACCGTGGTTTTAAATTACGAGATTCGTCCCAAAATAGCCCTCATGTTGCTTTAAAACGGGACGTTAATATAACTAAACTAAACTAAGCCGGTCTCGAAGCCGAGACTCTGACACCAGGTCGCCGTTGACAAGTATTCGAAGTCCAAGAACGAAGGACTCCGCCTAGAACATAGAACGAAAGAGTCCCAGCAAGAACCTGTTTGTGCAGTCTGTTTCGGACCTTGCCGCCTGGAAACTCGTTTTAAAGGTTGAGACTCGAACAAAAATATTTCACTTTGTTGATGCCGGCCCAACACAAAACATGAAAATATTAGTTCGAGCCGTCTTTTTTAAAAATTCATCAGAGAAAGTAATGAAAAATCGAAAGCAAATAAATAAATAAATGTAAAGTAAAGTAAAACATAGAAATTGATACAATATTCTGTTAGGGACAGAAATACTATGAAGAATGTATAATTTTTTAAGGCTTTTTTGTATAAGCTTCAGAGGGGTTTGTAGCGATTCAGCTGCTTACGAGCTCAGTAGAGAGCTAGTATTCTATTCCTCATTTTTTTAAAAATTCCTGCTCATTCTTAAAAAATAGTTACGCAAAAGTGTAAGGAATGACTAAAATCCCCTAATATTTTACTAAATACTTTATAAATAATCGAAACTTTATAAATGATCGTAAAATGGCAGGTTATATAATATTAATTGAGAACCAGTCAAGATATTTGTGGAGTAATATCCTTATATGACTCCTTAATCATTGCTTTATCTTTTTATGTGGCTCCACAGCAGAATAACAGGTTCACAATTGCACATAATGTACAATAATGCAAGATTATAGGTATATAATTTGGTTTAAATAATAAATAAAAATGTATTCAAGCTAAGCAGCATACAGTTATATTGTGCAGAGTTGCACTCTATGAAAGTGAATTTAAACTAACTTTTATAAACTCATATGATTTGCACTTCGACTTGAAATTTTAAATTCTAATAAGGATAACAAAGCAAAATTTTTCTGCTTCAGAAAAATTCGCTTGAAGTAAAATTTTAATGAACAGGTGACTCAAGCGAAGAAGTCTTAGAATTAGTAATTCACACAAACCTTACTCAGAAACTGCGCAAAACGACTTTCTAATAACTTTAAAAAATATTATAAAGCAAAAACTTGCTAGCTTCAAACTGTTTTTAGGTTATTGTAGAATATTTATATATGCTCAGCAATGTGTGAGAGATGTGACTTGAAAAATTGATGTCACGTTTTGAAGTTACTCGAGGGTTTTTATGGGATGGACCTCGTAATTTTGAACTATGGTAATATGACAAGAACGACGTCTAAATTGCAGACCATTATCCAAGCTTCAAAACGATGTCAACATAAGGCTATTTGATCATCGACAGATATAATGTACACCTGGACGGCCCTTATATACGGCTGATCTTCTACAGAGCAGTGTCTCGAACACATAATCCCCTCTCCACGTAGTTCAGACCCTAATACGAGTCCAGCGCTGCCCAGCAATTTGTTGTTTATAGTGTGGTATTAAAGAAAAAAGTGTTGACGGTTTAGTTTATTTTGAATAATGTCCCTTTTTGAAGTTGCACGAGAGTTATTCAGGGACGATCCTCGTAAATTTAAACCTTGATCAGATGACGAAGACGACACCTGAGTCAGCACCCTCTCCATAATTTCTCACCCCACCAGCGGGAGGATGTTTGACGCTCAACAGATTCAACATGCTCCAAGCTCTTATACATGGCAGATCTTTCGTGGAATCGTGTCTTGAACCCGAGACTCTGCCACGAAACCACCGCTGATCCTGAAAGATAAATGAGGGAAAATGAAATCAATACCTTTCCAGGAAATATTGAGGATGTTCTTTATTATTTGTATTGAAAAAATGAAAAATGAGAAGGTGGCAGAAAGTAAAAAACCTTAGAATACTCATGTCACTATAAAGAAAGATTGAAATCTGCCTTTGGAAAATTCTTTGTTGTTTTAACTTCTATACTATACACTTGAGCTCACATTTTTGCTTCTAATGTAATAAAGCATCGAGAAAGAAATAGCTGGAAGGGAATTTAATAATGCAAATTATTTCTCTAGAAGAGAGTGGATAAGTTAGATGAATTTAAATAATTTATTTATCTTTCGTTTTAGCACAGTAATTAAATTACTAAAATGATAAATCCCATTTATATGAATTACAAAATATTATTTATGACTCTGTGAATATATAATGAATAATACAGGAAAAGTTCCATAACACTCATAAACATCAACATCGTCCACATCGAGTAATATTTTTAATGTTTCACCAATACCACTGCAATTCCGACAAATAAATATGGCTAAAATTCAGGAGATATCGTGAAAAGCATATTAAGAATCAGAAGGCTTGAAAATAAGCAAAAATTTTTCAAATTAGCGCAAATAATAATAATTTTGCATAAAAATTAACAAGCATGTCATTTTGCTTTTTTTTATAACTTAAATGCAAAATCTAAAAATTCTTTTTAAAAACTATAAAAGAAAAATGTCAAGGGCAAAAAGAGTGGTTAATTGATTATACTAATTGACGATACGCTTTTTCTCAAAAAGGATTTCAAATATTTCGCCTAATAGTATGCCTTGCTGGAACTTTCCCGTATTTCCGGGAGTTTATATATAGATAGAGGAAAGGGATAAACTTTTCCTTGCGGCACGGCTAAAAATATCACTTTCAGTACTTATATTCAGTATCACAAAGATACTTCCAGATCTTTTGCAAACTTTTCAAGATTAGAGCTTCAGTCGTTGGAGCAAAGATGTTTCTCTTGCTTGCTCCCCATCATCAAGAAGTCGCCAAACTAATCATCGATACAGTCAATAATAAGAAACCAAAAAGACGTAGTTGTTTTTATTACAGATCATAAATCTTAAATGTACGCTTTTGTCGAAATATAGTAAAAGCGAAAAGGGGATGTCCTGCATCAAGTATAAAAGAATAACCGTTGGTTAAGGGGCCGGGGTGGTGTAGTGGTAGGACCCCGCCCCGGGACCGAAGTATTGCGGGCCCGAGACCCGATTCCATTGAGTAAATGCCGTGTATGTGAGCCCAGGTGCACTCCAAATCCCTCTTCGAAGGTCAAACGTCCTCGCTTTGGAATGGAGCAAAAGCTTGGAGACTGGGTTGCCGGCTCATGTGTCACGCCCGCCATCTGACCACGGTACAAAATCGTAAGGGTCTGTCTCAAATCGGCCTTCATGTAGCTCAAAAGCAGCTCGTTATTCTAACTGAACTAAACTCGAAACTAGTTGATTAATGTAAAAGAACAGATGAATATTTTGATTTCCAGGAAATGTCTTAGGCAGTGTTCTGCAAGATTTTTTGTGAGTCGCCAATTCGAAATTCTCCAAGGGCCAATGAAGGTGTAATATGTCATGAAACACTTCATATTTTCATGGACACTTCATGGGAATTCATCATTTTTATCTCTCTTGCTAAAATTTTACTAAAGTCTACATCCTTAGAGAAAGAAAAATGTATTGACACACATGTTTAATATCACAATAAAAGAAATGTTTGGTTATAAAAAACAATTCTAAGGTTAAATTTGTAAAATAAAATCGCAGTTTATAAGTATTGAAACAATCGCAGAGGTTGGCATGCAGTTGATTGCTAAGATCTGCCAAAACATTTCTTAAACTTTCGCCATAAGTGGCCCTTTTTCGATAGAGTAAAATTTTAGATATTACTTACAAATAAAAGATTTTTCATGACTACTTCTCTCCAAGTATTCATATACGTAGGAAAATAAAAAGAGCCAAAAGAAGCCTTAGATATTACTTACGAATTGAAAATTAGATATTTAGAAATGAAAGATTTTCGCGACTGCATCCTGTCGCCCTCCAAGTGACTGCAATCGTAGGAAAATAAACGAAGTAAAATATATTTAGGCAAAAAGGACTTTATTTAAATAATGTGATTCGATAAATTTTGGTTAAATGTTTTAAACCAAGTTGATTTTCATAATGTGTATTAATGTTGAAGAATGTGACAGAATTATGCATTATCGATGATTCGTCCACCCCATTTGGAGTCGGAATTTATGCGGAAGTGTTCTCCCTGGATTTTCTCGTATACTTACAAAATACGACGGATTTTGCGTTTAACTTCGTAGTATAGTGATGAGAATCGAGTATGCATTTAGGCCTCTTTCAGTTGGCGCATTAGTTCAAATTTAATATACATTTGCATTTTTGGTGTCGAGACCACACAGAAAATTCATTTATCTTGCTTGCTATATTTTTTAAATTTTGGTGTTTACATAAGTAAGGGCAGAGAGATAAACGTACAGTCTACCCGTTCACGGGTTTAGACAAAAATTAGACACAGATATACAATGTTGGTGTTAAGATCCTATACTAAAATTCAGCCTCCTAGCTTGTTGAATTTTTGAGATACCACGTTCACATACACGTTGGTAGATAGATTGACAAATATTCAACTATTGGATGTATTTAGTCCAAACTTTTATACAGATCTGCAATTCTAGTAATAAAACTGTATACCAAATTCCATACATCTATTTGCGTTTTTCAATTATCGTGTTAACATTCTCACGGATGGAAAGACAGGCCGATTTCCCATGGATGAATTTCATCCGAAATTTCAGAGAAATCTGTTATTTTGGTGTAAATTTATACCATATCGTCGCTTAACAGGCAACACCACCTATCTCAATATCCGAAGTTTTGCAAGAGGAAGAAAAAAACTGAATTTTTCGCAAATAATAACGCAAATTTCTGATTTTTTTCAAAGCTGGTATGAGCATTCAGTCTCATGTTCATATCAAATGTGAAAAAATTTCAGGAATTTGAATTATTATTTGGAAAAAAAATCAGTTTTTTTCTTCCTCTTGCAAAATATCGAAAATTGAGATAGGTGGTGTTGCCTGTTAAGCGACGATATACTAAATTTCACCCCGTCTATCTGCATTTGAGTTATCGTGTTCACAAACAGACAGACAGACAGAACTCCAGAAATGGGTTTTCCAGACTCGGTGATATCTAAAATGTGGAGATTCATCAATACCGTAAGGTAGATATTTTTGACGATTACAGTACTTTCTTTTTCTATACTTCGTATACGAGACTAACTAATGACTTTCTTTCCCAGCCCCTTTCGGTAAATAATTTATATTAGGTTAAGGCAACTTCGTTATGTGCAACAATTCTCTCTTATTACTAGCCTAGAAGATTGTGGTCCATCGCGACCGTTGGTTTCATTCAAAATCCTTCATCACTGGTCGTCGTATACGAGAAAGTAAAAGAAAAGCGGCCCATTCTTTCAGAAGCTTAAGATTCTCGTTTCTCCTGCCGTTCTTAGGGCGATCAACAGCCAAATGTTGGTCCCCCGACTCCGGAAAATTCACTTATCCACGTGCCTTACCTGTGCTCTTAAGAAATCTTTTGTCGCGACTGACCGTATAAAATTGGGCTACAATGCGACGCCCTGGTCGTAAAAAAGTTCTCCGTTTAAAGCCTAACGCACCGTTTAGCTAAAATGCAAAGAATAAACTTTTTTTCCCTCACTTCCCTTCTCCGAGGATTATGTTTATTACGACGGTTGGCGGTCATCTCAGGTCGCCAATGAAGCGTATAGGTGACTTGAAAAACAGAAAGATGAAGAAAAAATGCGATATGAAAGAAATAGATGTTTGCTTTGTTATAATACGTCGTAAGTTCTGCGGTTTTACAATCCATTCAGCATTCCCCATCAGGATACAAACGCAGATGGTGTGAATACCGCCCTCCCCCCCTCCGTCTTTGTGTGAAATGAGGTTTTAGATATTTTCTTTGTAATTTTGTTTTTTTAAAGATTGGAAGAATAAAGGCTTGAGATGTTCTCTGACGAAAATTTTTAAGTCCGTTTGTCTTATTTAAATGCTGTAAATAATAATGAATTAAATTATGCGATTAATGATGAATTTAACGGTATAAATAGTAAAGAATTAAATGGTATAAATAATAAAGAATTAAATGGCGTAAATAATAAAGAATTTAATGGTATAAATAATAAAGAATTTAATGGTATAAATAATAAAGAATTTAATGGTATAAATAATAAAGAATTTAATGGTATAAATAATAAAGAATTAAATTATACAGATAATAATGATTTAAATTGACTAAACAATTATAAAAACAACGATGTGAAATTCGTTATTATTAAAGCAACTTCCATGTGGTCAATGATTTGTCAGCATGCTTATTTCTGTTACTGTAAGACCTCTATAATACATACATTGCTCAAAGCCGGCCCGAACAAAAGCGGGACCTCGTGTAAAGTTGACTAGCGGGGTCATGAAACAAATTTCGCACAACAAAATAATTTAATACTTTTTGCTATTTATTGCATTGCATAATTTGGAATAGTTAGGACTAAATGAATAAATGAAAATGATAAATAATTAAATTATTTTTATAAAGTTAATATTTCAGTCACACAAAAAAAATCGTTAATAAATCAAATAACAAAAATGATTGCTTTATAAATACAATTTAGTATGCGAGTTACTAGAATACGTTTACAATATGCGATTTTTATTTCAATTTTACAAATTTTGTAGCAAATTCGATTATAATATTACGAATTAATTTTTTGGTTAAAAAGGATTCGATAGATAAAATGTCTAAGCAAATCAGTCGTTCTTCCCTAATTCCAGATCTCAAGTAATTTTTTTATTACTTTTAATTTCGAGAAAGATTTTTCTACATATGCGCAGGTAATTGGCAATGTCAATGTAATTTTAGATTAGAAGCAAAATTTGGATACAATTCAAATAAATTATTTTAAAATAAATATTTTAATATTTGTAATATTTATAAGGAAGGCAAAACTTGACGGCAAATTTTAATTCCTTTAAATAAATGAATGCAGTTTATTTTCGTTTTACAAAATCTGTCAGCGGCGCGGGGCCTTGTGCACTCGCACCCTTCAAAACAGCCGACCCTGCCCTCGTTAGTACGTCGTTCTCCTTAATACGTCGTTTTGCCTTGGTCTCGATTCATTCCTATTCATTTCAATGGTAAAAAGAAATCTTTTAACATCACAGGAATTCGATAGTCAGTCGCCTAAAATAACGAGAGAAGAAATTTTAGGATAAGTTCGCATTGCGGAAGAACTTAGTAAGGTTATAACGAGAGAAGAAATTTTAGGATAAGTTCGTGTTGCGGACAAACTTAGTAAGGATATAAGTTCAGTTCACTGTGGTTTAATTAGAATTCAAAATTAAACTTCACAGCAATTGATAGCTAACTAATTTAAAACTTGAGTACTTTGTTGCAAACTTTCCTAAAAAGAGAAAAAAATCAGGAAAGACTTTTGAATTAAAGATAAAAATTTAACTTCTATCTATTGTAATAATATTATCTAAAATATCGCGATGTATGTAATAATGAGCATTACATTTTATTGTCGCATGTTCTGCGGTAAAAATTCAAGAAACAAGAAATATCAAGAAGGATTATTGCAATAAAAATAATTTAATTATCAGTGAGTATGGTTAAATTATTTTAAAAAGTTAGTATTTTTAAAGTCGTAAAATATTTCAAATTTTATTAATAGTATCTAAAATTATAAGCATCATAAAGCACTAAAATGATTTTGGAAATCTCATTGAAAAGAAGATCGATATCATTACGCAGAACGGCTAGAGTAAGCGGTCAATCGCATTTTGAACCAAGATCCGATAGTATTAGTATTAGTGCATTATTAGTACAAAAGAGGTTTCACTGCAATACGTTTGACACGTGTGGTAAAAATGTTGAAAAATACTGCCATAAACTCCAGTCGAATATTTAATATTAGCAGATAATTACTTTAAATATTTGAAAAATCATAAATTTTGTCAGAAAGATTTCAAGATAAAATTTGCATATATTTTACTTGCACAACTCTACAGTTTAATTTTAATGAACTCCACCATGATTATCATGAATTAATAATCCTAGTGCTAAAATATTACACTGAACCATGCATAAGATCATGATAATTTCTTTTAAAACTTGTTTGTTATTTTCAGAACATTGTATCTTATACATAAATCGAAGAAATATGCAAAACTAAAATTCATGCTTTAAAACTTTCAGTTGCGACTCACCGTCATTTTGAGTCATCAATTTGTGATTTTTTTTTCTTTTTGACATTTTTATTTTGTCATTACTTCCTTTTTTGTTTTTAAATAAAAGGGCAATCTCATCTTGCAATAGCTAGGAAAATTCATGCACATATAGGAAGTTGAACACGTGCATACCATTCGCAGGCATATGTTTTATATATTGTAAAATTAACAACTACAATACATTTCAACCAATTACTGAGCTACATTTTTTAGTTTTAAGAATCATCATTCGAGATGCATATCTTAATGAAGCAAAAGGGAATTCCTCTGAGATCCGTACACATAAAAATTTTGACAGTAAAACAATGTAAAAAAATTTTAATTATTATTCAACGAAATGAAGAATATTATCTAAATTATTACCATTCTAACTAAATTCCTTATTTATAAGCTTTGTTAACCATTTAAATTTAACATATTTCTTTTTAAAAAGGGGGGGGGGTAACCTTCAATAATTTTATAAATTTTGTCACAGTTTTAAGATACTAAATAAATGTTTCACGAAATATATGAACTGCTTCAAACAGTAAAGAAATTAAGAATCCACGCATAAATGTAGCTTACTCAGTAATACGTAAGAAGCAGAGTTATGAAATTTCTAATTCTGTCATTTGAACTTTACCGACATTTATTCATCGATTTCTTATCTAGGCTCATTTTATTCATTACTCGTAGTGTTATGGATCAATTTTAGTGTTATAGTGTAGTAGTGTTATAGTTCAATTTTTATTTGATATAACTTGATGACGCATCCATTTCTCAATGGACATCTAACTTAATCATGTTGATTTCTCAATGGACATCTAACTTCATCATGTTGATTTATTCTTCATCTATTACTTTTCACTTTCCTTTATATACTTCATATACAAAGATAAAGTACTGAAATTGTAAAAAAATTCGACCTTGAGATTCTGACCACCTTTCTCCGTGTTTTAGAACTCCCTGAGCCAGAAAAAACATTTTTGGAATTATGTCTATCTGTGATCCCGATTCTTTAAAAATGTAACTAGCTAAACTAATGAAATTTTGTATGTGCTCTTAAGACCAAAATTAAATATCTCTATCAAAGTTTGGAGCAAATCTGTCAACTGTTTGACTGACTGTCGGTCGGAGAGGGAGGAGTGCCAACTCAGGTGTCATCCTCGTCATCTGACCGCGGTTCAAAATTACGAGGTCCGTCCCAAAATAGCCCTCGTATTGCTTCAAAACAGGACTTTAATGTAACTAAACTAAACTCTCTTCATTATTCGACGAAGCTAAGCACAAAACATGCTTTATTTAATGTGAAAGTATACGCGATAGGCCAGAAGAAAAATCCCCCCTTTGGTTTATTACTATAGTGTGCACATATTCAGTTTGTACTCTATTTGGTATTTACTAAAATGAGGAGTGGAAACGTCTTCAAAATGTAACATGATAATACCGATTCCCTAGTGTTATTAGTCACATAAATTTTATCTCCTGGGATGGGGCCACTCTCCTTTGTAACGAAAGTCAACTCTGAAGTTGAGAGTAGGAGAAAACTTTATTGTGTATCATTATTCCCATTTAAAAAGCTCTGAGTATGATCCTATAAAGTTTTAAAATAACCTACAAATTATAAAAAGTTTAGATATAAACATCAATATTTGATATTTTGTGTAATAAAAATATATTTGAAACGAAAACTGTTACTGAAATTCTGTCTATAACCCTGAGACGAGTAGAAACACCTTCATTCATTCACCTGTTTTCGTGGATTTCTACGAACCCGTCATAGTTTTCGACATATTCGAGTTGTCTTTGATTATAGTAAGTTGCTTATTCCAGTTAGCATCTATGCCTTAAAAAGTTTTCTTTAATAAAAACTATGCAGTTGCAAGATTTATGAACTTCAAATAACCAATATCACCTCATTTGCTACTTTAAATTTTCTCTAGAAATTTGAAGGCTTTATTTTTCATTAGAGCAAACAGCAATAAATGGCTTCTATTGTTGAAAAATGAGATATTAATTTCCTTATTTTCTTAGAAAGCTGTTATAGAAACAGAGTTTAGGTATCATTCTCTTTCCATGAATATGACTTATTCTCAGAAAAAAGACTAATTAATAATGCTGTTTATTAATACTCTGAATTTAAATAGAGTCGAATTGCTTAATGTGAGAGAATTAGTAAATAGACAATACAGGCTTTTAGTGCAGTTCGAACAATTTGTACCATCATATATTTTCTTTAGTTACAAATTATTATACTGCACCAAGGCTATTCAAAATGCGTTTGATAAAGGAAATTCGTAATCTCTTAAAAATGGTTGAAGCATCCAATATCTGACAGCTTTCCCGGTGATTAATCAACAAAGCCGATTCTCTTTCGACTGCTTTATTATCATCAACGAAAAAAATATATGTTTTTATCAAAACTCAAGGTAATAATATTCCTACAAAAAAACAAATTCATATCATTTTCAGTAAGCCAAGCATTACTGATAAATGAATGCTACGCATCATCTGAAATACAGAGATGCCCATCAAAGCATGATGCCTAAAATAAATATTTTTCACATCGTCGAGATTTTCCCTCTGATCTTTTGTCCTAAACCTAATCGCCACTTAAATGTCATATCGTTTCCTTCCATCCGCTTAGGTCCCCCTCCAGGTCTAGGGGGTCGCCTTCTTCAGAAGGCCCAACAGGACACATTCTTCAACATTTATTACAATCGGCGCTATATAAGGTGACCATAATACTCAATCCCCCTTTTCTCCACTTCCTCCCTGATCCCAAAAGCCGGCCGCGCACCTAAAGTCGTAAAAATCTTCTGCAACTCCACTCTATAGCTGCGATTTGAAGAAGATCCAAGTGTCTTTTCTGACACTGGGAGGGATCCCTGGGTGGGACTGTCCTCTTCAGGACATCTGCCCGAAACAAAGCTGCTGCGAAAGGTCAGGGGTGTTTGTATTTTGCGCGGGACAAGCTTTATTTATGGGTGCGAAGAGATCAAGAGATGGAGTTTTTAGGTATCGAAAAGAGGATTCGATGCATTGAGCAGTTATCTGTCAGAGCACAAAAGAAGTTTAGAGCATCCTCTCTAGAAGAAGGGTCTTCCACGGCCAAAGTGTTTATGTGTAGCCAATGGGATTTATGGAAAGAGGAATAATTTTCTACTTCCCGACAGGAAATTATTAATTGCATTGACACGCGCAAAATTCGCATTTATCTATAGTTGACTCATTTATTACACTCTAATTTGTACCTTCTATTAATTCCTGCGGAATGTCAGGGGTTATGTATTTCGTACGGAAAAGTTTTTTTTATCAGTGCAAAGAGATCAAAATATGCAGTTTTTAGGTATCGAAAATAAGATTTAATGCATTCAGCAGTTGTTTAATCTGTTCCACTCTGTTATTCTACATGTCTCTATCTCTCCACGCGATTTGAGGCATTAAGATTTATAGAAGGTAAATAATTTTCTTTCTCTCGAAAGGAAATTGTTAATTGAATTAACACTAGCAAAAATTCATGTTTATTTAAAGCTGATTAATTTGTTCCTCTCTAATGTGCGTGATTTGAAACACGGAAGGGTGAAAATTTTTCTTCTTAACAAAAGGAAATTGTTAATTGCTTTAACATTCACAAAAGTTCGTATTCATTTAAAGTTGACACTCTAATTTTTGTCCTCCTCTGGCTTTGATCAGAGCACCTACTCTCTGCTTGCTATGGAATCAACGAGGTTTTGGACACTTTTTCCGGAATTGTATGGCTCCATACCTTAATTATGGTTTTCTGAAGCTCTTGTTTTGATTTCGGATGATTTTGGGATATTTTTCCGTCAATTATACTCCACAGATTCTCAATAAGATTGAAATAAGTTGAGTTTTTTTTTTTGCCATGAGAGAATATTAATTCCATGCTTTGCAAGTTCAGTCTTGCATTTTTTTTGGGCCAGTGCTCTATTTGAGGTTGTAATTGCCTCAATTAGTTCTCACATACTGACAAATGATTTTTTTTAATAGTATAAGTTATTTCCTGTAAACAAGATTTAAGGAGGAGGATGTATCTGCTCCTCTAACTGCTTGACTTTCATATTTGAACTTCAAAGCTTTTTCTTATTTTTTTTTCCTGCAAATTATTTATCAAAAAATTAAACCTGTGAAATTTCGAATACGTTTTTAAACACTTTTATTTAACTTGACTTGTTTCATGTTTGTAAAGATGGACCTGGATGGATGGATGGGTGGAAATTAAAGCTGTGAAATTTCCAATACGTTTTTAAACACTTTTATTTAACTTGACTTGTTTCATGTTTGTAATTTGGAATTTTCAAATAGGCTTTTCACTAGCTTACTGGTGTGCTAGAGATTTGAAATTTTGTACACTTGCGTGTTCTCGATAATAATACGCTATTTTAATATTTTCGTAACTTATTTATCAGTTAATTGATTAATTTAATTAAATTTTGATTCCTTCCCCGTGGAGTCACGACCTGATATTAAATCTGACAAACAACAGATTTCAGGATTAAAAAGTAAAAAATAATTAAAATAAAAAAATTCTGCTGTTTAGTACACAAACCATGTGTGTTTTTAAAAAAATTGTTTTGAATTAAATTTATTTTAAAAATTTCACCAGTTCGGTGGATAAAAATCTTTGGATTTCGTGGAAGAAATCGGTGAAGGAAGAGAAATAATTGTTTCTCTTCCCAGCATTTAAGATTACTGATTCATTTAAAATTTTGATCGAGTCTGCTTAAGAAAAATTACGATTTCACCATTTCGTAGACTTTTTGGAGGAAAACGAGAAGAAGTAAATGCATATTTCTCCAGCATATGAATGTGATAGTACTTTTCTAGAATTTATTAAAAAAACTGCCTGAGAGAAACCAGGTGCAAAACAATGCGCAGATTTAATTAAAAAATCAAACTGTCTGTTTAAAAGTTGAATTAGATAACCATTTCTAAGATTTTTTTTCCGTTACAGATCACTTAAAAAAAGAAAATCAAATCTTCAAAATTTCATACGCGGGATTAAATCAGGAAATCTTTTTTCTATTCTTTCCAATTTTTGAATATGCGTATTATTATCTATGCTCTTATCTATATTATATTTAAAAAATAAGCCTGAGTTTATCCAAGCAATAGTTAATGTGAAACCGCTTGCTTTCTTCTTTTTGTATTAACTCCCTGACATCGGGCTTTTCTTTATTTCGCTATTTATATTCAACGCTTGAGAAGAGGTACAAATATTTTCGCAAAGAAGTGAATTACTGTTTATATGTAGCGTTGTATTAGTTTGATTTTATTTCAACGTTATAACAGTAAACCACTTTAATGCATCATTCAAGGCACCACTTCATATCAACGTACTAACGAAAACGACGTACTATCGAATGCTGGTTCAGAATGTGATGATCTATTCGTTCTAACAATTTACTTTTTAATAACTTTTCGGAATCATTTCAGCATATTATTATAAGTAGCAGAAATAATATTCAGCATATTATTACTTAAAATATCAGACAATATTAATAATTTTAAAATATTTTAAAATTTAAAATATTACGAAATTCAATGAAGGAATTATAAGTTCATGAATTACATATAGGAGACAAGAATTATTTTGAAATAATGAAATTAAGTGAAGAGAATGGCGTTTTTTTATCGTAATGAACTTTCTAGAGTAACCATATACAGTAAAATACCCTTTATATGTTTCTCAAGGGACTAAAGTAAAACACCGACTTATTATCGAAATCTTAATTAAAAAATTTGATTATTACAAATTTAATGCTCCTGATGCAAATTCATTTAAAAGTAATTTTAAATTTTTTAAAGATAGTACCAGCATGTTTCTACATAGTATTGAAAACAATGATGAAATTTTAAAATTAAACATTTATCATAAAAGTGAGAAAAATCATACTTTTGTTGCATATCTTGAATACTAATTATACATTTCTTATCTTATATTATTTATGCGCTTTCAGGAAGGCGTTTAATTAAAAAAATAGTCGTCTGACTATTGTAAATCGAATTAAGTTCATTGAACATTTTTTCACTAGTGTTTGGCAAATACAATAAGTTCGATGCTTTCCAATGAAATCCATTGGTCTTTCAAAGAAGGAGGAATAACTTCTTCACATTCTTCTTCATCAAGTTATTCCCTCTCCTGGTTTCTAGGAAAATTTTCCTCTTTAATAGGTTAGAAGGAGAAATAATGATCAAGACAGAAAATTCGAGAATTTTAGAGAGTGGGAAAACGACGTATAACCGAATCTTTGCGGTAGTACACAGTTAATAGTTGCAATAGTTAAGAATGAAACGGGATGATGAAACGGCGTATGAACGAGAAACGTATAAACTTTGCTTTACCGTATACATATTTCTTTATTTTTCAGTTTTTATCACTGACCAGATAACAATAAAATGTCATTCTTATTGTTGGATATATCATTTTCTTATAATTGATAGCTGGCTACTTTTGTAGCAATAGTTCTTCTTATTGTTTCTTTCTTTTTAGGGAAGTTGGCAAGGAAATGTTCAAATTTCGAAGAACTTGAAAGAATGATTCGAAGACCGCGAAAATTTCCAAGAATTTTTAATTAATTAAAATTTCAAAAAATGGCTTCGAGATGCACATTCCCTCCCTCCAAAGTATTTTTACACACACATTCTCTTTTGTTATTTGTTGAGATAAACTATTTTCTGAGGCATTATTGTTTCATTTTTCCAGTCTAATTCAAAATGCCGTATTTTGATTATAATAAAAGCTTGTTACTTTGTTAAATTTTTAAACCTTGATTTAGAATACAAAATTTATTGATAAAACCATTTTTTTTTATCCCACGCCTGTAAATCATCATTATTTTCGATATTAACATGAAAGAATCAACGTGCCCCAAGCGTATATCTATGTACCCCTAGTATAGGGCAGATTGATACTAATTCATTTTTAGGAAAAAATTGTGATAAGTATTTTATTATGTCATTTATGTCCAAAACTGGATTGAAATCCTATATTAGATTAGAAAATGTATAAATATAGCATATTAATTCTAATTATTACCATTAAAATCATTTTCTTAGCTTTCCACAAAAAAAAGTGTATCAATGTCCCCGCATTCCCCCTACTCTAAAATCTCGACAGTACAGAACAGAACGCCGTCTCTTACCCCGTACCCGTGACCAGACCGATACTTTCTCGTGGATTCTTCGAATACGAAAAAGTAACCAGCGGGAGTGGTCTCTCCTAAACTTTCTCATATACTTCCTAACACGGGTGGGGAAAAAATACGCCAAGCGGCAATAACACGCGCCATTCCCTAACACAGGTGGGGAAAAACGCGCGAAGAAGTCGCGCCTTTTTTTTGCGTCGTAGAATGGCGAAGAAATCGAATATGCAATTTGAACTCCTTTTTTTCCAACTGATTGAACCAAAATTGAATACAGATCTACAATTAAGGTTGGAACACTACATACCAAATTTTATTCATCTAAGTTATTGCGTTTAGGAGTTATCGTGTTCACAAGCATGCGATTATGTAGACCGACAGACAGTCAACCTTTTGACGTGTTTGGTCCAAAATTTGATTCGGACCTACATTCCTGATGATAAAACTGTGTGCCAAATTTTATCTACCTAGCTATTTACGTTTTTGAATTATCGTGTTAAAATGAACACGGATAGACAGCCAGACAGACTTCCCGTGCATGGATTTCGTCCAAAATTTGATAGAAATCTACCAATCTTGTGTAAAGACCATATACCAAATTTCATCCTTCTAACTCAAATAGTTTTTGAGTTATCGGGTTCACAGACAGACACAAAGACAGACATAATTCTAAAATTCTGTTTTTCGGACTCAGGTAGTCTAAAACGTGGAGATTCATCAATATGTCGAGTCCGAATTTCTTGACGATTACAACAGGGGAGACTTGGGAATCTTGATACCTTGGGAGACTAGATCCATAGGTCTAAAACCAGAGAAAAATGCAATTAAGTCTCTGAAACTGGCAACACTAATAAAGTGATTCCTTATCAACAGATCTGACAACAGAATTTCATTCAGCCATTTTAATTTTTGTTGTTAGAAAGGAATATCTGATTTCTTATAGTCAAACTTCTTTTGGAGTAGGCAGTTTATGTTTCTTGTTTTTTGCTAAATATAACTAAATTACTTAAGTTTATTGATATAATATACTAACATTCCTTACTGCTTAAATGTTGTTATTTACATCCAATACAGTTTCTTTACTTTTGATTTAACAATTCTTTTTCTAACACATGCACATTAGGGACACTTGATCCCCATTGTATGGGGAGACTTGATCCTGGGATCAAGTGTCCCCAAAGTTAAGTTAAATTAATATTAACAATTTTATTACCCCCTACTGGTCATTGTGATTTTCAAGTCACATTTAGATAATATCAATATTATTTAGAATATGGTTACCTTGATTTTGGATGGTTAACAAAGGTAGAAAGTTTAATATGTGGCTGCACATGATGGTTAGCAAGAACATGGTGACGGTTTCACGGAAAGAGAAAATTATCATTCTGCAGGAAAAATTGAAAAGAAGATTTCATCATCTGAATGCGAAATAAATTTTCTAAGAAAAAGAGGACTTCATTCCAACCAATTTATTTATCCAGAAAATGGTGACATTAGTGTTGTGGACAATGACGACATTGTCAAAAAACTACCTAAACCAGCCATGCTTGGTGGAACTCATCAAACTTCAAGAATTTTAACATTTATTTTTGATTTTTCAAGCTTTGAAATGTTATTTGATCATTAATTTCAGCGATAACAATCATGCATATGGCAAACAATGATTTTTCAATAATGTAGAATTTTCTAAATGTGTTTTTCTCCCTTTTTTACATGTTAGTCAACAATAAATTTGATTTCGACTACTTAATTTGAATCATTTCAATTCATCTGTTTCAAGGATCAAGTCTCCCTTGGAAAGGGATCAAGTCTCCCTGCAACTTCATCCCTTTTCTAATTGTTGGAAAACAATTTATCTTTATTTTAAAAATGGTTTTTCAAAAATAAAAAAATACTACAACAAAAAAGACAAATAAGCCTTTAATAATGACTGAAAACATTTTTTTAAATTTTGTTTTTTCCAAAATAAAAATTAAAAACTGAAAAAGGGATCAAGTCTAACCTACTTTCTCTTTGTATACTTGGTATACGAAAAAGTAAAAAGTCATCCAGATGAATTCTTACTTTAAGGGACCTTATTTTGCTTTTTGCTTTTCTTATTCGTGAGTCTGAACTAATCATTCAGCGTATAATTTTTAATTAAGTAGCTAAATTCAAGTTAATTCATCATTATTTACAGCGGAAATTTAATTAAATATTAAATAATCGAACTAAAAAGATAGGAAAAAGTTCTAGATTAATACGACAAGTTCTCCTTTTCCCCCAACTCAAAATGCCAACATCCCGCATATGTTGTAACTAACAACCCCTCTCTCTCTCAAATGTATTGGCATTTCTTCTAAACATTCATTCTAAACAGAATTTCTTCCATTTCAACTAAACATTCTAAAATGTTGTGATATGATTTCTTTTATCAAATTAATGTCCTTGTTGATGCTACATCTTCGCATTTCGAGACAGACTTCGCGATTTTGATCCAAGATCAGATTATGAAGTTGAAATGGCACTTTCCTCTTCTAACTTCATATAATAACAGAATGAGGCCGTTTGAGCGATGGTTAGATTAACCTTGCTTCAGAACAGTCTTTATCGGAACACCATTCACACTCATAGCCCTCTAATCCAGAAATCGGGGCTCTGCGCTTAGCTACAAAATGTTTCATTTCGAATTTTAAAAAAGTCTTACTGACCCATGGTATTTACTGCTGTTATTACTCATTATCATTTGTGACCCAAGTGACGTTTTCCACCATCTACGCTTGATGGAAACTGCTGCTGCATTTAAAGAGAGGTATTTGTTTTTTAAAAAATGTTTTAAATATTTGTAATGATAAAATTACTTTTAAATTAATTTGAAACCTTCCGATAGAACTAAAAGGTAGAGTGCCTTTATTATACATAAATATTAAAATAATTAACGCTGGAAAAGATATCTTTTGTTTAAGTAAACGAAAAGTTTTCTTCATCTTTGGGTTGGGAAATGCCGGAATTGGAAAAGCGAACGAGTCTTAGAGTCTGCGTTTTATTACGAAAAACTCCTTTTGAAACCCTTGAGATGAAGAATGTTTAATTTAGTTATATTAACGTCCAGTTTTGAAGCAACGCGAGGGCTATTTTGGGACGGACCTCGTCATTTTAAAACGCGGTCAGATGACGAGGACAACATCTTAAGGCGGTATCTCACTACGAAACTTTTCCCCGTCTTGGGACAGCGGTTTCGACGGGTAGGTTTCTCCTCCGATGTGTCCTTGAGTGTAGGGGTTGGAAGCCCCTTCTTTACGATCTGACAACCCCCAAAAAAGGGATGACAGTTGCAATGTGTAATTGCCTTTTAGGCGATGCATATACATATATATATATTTTGGGGGGTGGGGCGCTTGTATTTTCGCTGTCCTTTCATTTCCGCGTTTTTAGGGTTTAGTGTTTAAAAGTTTTAACATTGTTTTTAAGATGTTTTTTAATATCTTTAAGGTTCACTGATTGCAGCTTTTTTTTTTCTTTGTGTCTGTTGTTTATTTTGTGGCTGGCCTCTGTAACTGGAGTTTTCTCTGTAGCGTGCTTTTCGTGTTAATAAATAATAAAAATAGTCATGCAATAGTAGTATCAATGTTTATATTTGAATACAGACAATAATTGCATTAGGAGTGTTATATATGGATGAAATAAAATTCACTTCATGGAAATGAATTTTTGCTTATTGAATTTTCAAATCAGCATCATTTATAAAGCAAATTAGCATAATATATAAAAGTTTATATCTTACATGATGATTTAAATTGCTTAAAAATAAGCATGCATGGTTAAAAATAAAGACAGTTAAGTTGAAATTCAAGAACTGAATTCTTGCTTTTGAATAAAATGTACTCATTTTTTATTCAAATATACTCATATAAATAAGTACTTGGCAAATATAATTTTTAAATAGTTCATTTTTCCCATATGCATTTTTATATCATTCTTAAGCGATCAGGTGTCTTATGCGACACATTTTCTGGAATAATTCCTTCGAAGATCCGTTCCTACATGCAAATGCGATTAAATAAACTGTGATTGACTTTTAGCATTTTTTAGTAGACTTGATTTCGTGAAAAAACAAATTGAAAGAAAAGGGGTTTAAAAATTTCATTACAAAAATTCAAAAAAAAAAAAAAAAACACAAACGCACACACGTACACACACATTGCCTTTTATAAGTATAGATTAATATACGTAATATCTCAGAGAGCTTTGTTTACAGATTCCATAAAATTTTCGTGAAAAAAAATATGAAAATAAAATGCATTAGAATATTAACTCAGGTTTCAACAATGAAAGAGAAACACGCAATTAAATATTTGTTTAAGCAATGAAAACGATTTGAATTGCGTTGCAACAATGAAAAGTATTGTTGTAAATTATATTAAAAAATTTAAAAAATTATTAAAATTAGAGCAAATATTGTACGGCAACTTTTTCGTTTAAAACAAACTTTTAGACTTTTAAAATAAATTTCGTTAGAACGAATTTTTTTCTTTCTTATATTGTATCTATATTCTTGCTGCAATTATTAGAAAAAAAACCAATAGAGAAATGAATATGAAAAATCACCCAAAATACTACAAAATATGAATTAAAAAATTTTCGGAACATTCAAGAACTGAATTCTTGCTTTTGAATAAAATATACTCTTTTTCTTATTCAAATATACTCATACAAGTAAGTTCTTGGTAAATATAAATTTTCAATAGTTCGTTTTCCCCATATCATTCTTATGCGATTAGGTGTCTTATGCTACACATTTTATAGAATAATTCCTTCAAGATCCGTTTCTGCATGCAAATGCGATAAATAAACTGTGATTGACTTTTAGCAATTTTTAGTAGACTTGATTTTGTGAAAAAACAAATTGAAAGAAAAGGGGTTTAAAAATTTCATTACAAAAATATTGAAATAAAATTAGCTTATATTAAACTAATTATTTTAAACAACAATAACCTAACATAAATAAGTCCAGAGGTTACAGTTTTATAACTATTTATCATTACCATATTTTGCAATAGCTCTAAATAAGTTAAGTAGTAATTTAGAATTTTCTTTAAAAATTAAGAACTTTAAAAAATTTTATTTATTACAACTTCTTCCACTCAATGCATCAACAAAACCATTCATAATTCTATTTGGCAAATACACTTTTTTCCATCCATGGCGATGGCCTTAGCGTAATTATTATCGATAGGATTCCAAAGAGCCGATTTTTCTTGATTTAAATCTATCGATACAGACTCTTTTTCCACAGACAAAATATACTTTTTAGCATCGATGGTGATGGCGTTAACACGTCATGAAATGGCTTCTGTGTAGCCAACCTTACAAAAATCGCGCCTAAGTTTTCAGTGACGTCACTGGCAAGTCGAACCTGATTGGTTCAGTTATTCATGACCGCGGTCTTCGAAGGGAGCTTTTTAGCAAAAGGAAAAAGATCCGACGTCTCTTTTCGGTCTAAAAAAACCGGTTCCAAGGACCGAGAAACGTGACTGTCCTTTTAAGACGGCGAAATATCTCGTAGTGAATAAATCCAATGTCCTTCTGATCATATCTCGCACAAACCAAAATTTTTTTCCGAGCATTACTTCTTCTATTATGAATTTTTGAAGTTTGCACGAATTTATGACGCACCCGGTATGTACGAATAGACAGACCGACAGACAATCAACCTTTCAACAGATTTAGTCTAAAATTTGATAAAAATCTGCAATTCTAGTGATATAACCAAATTTCATTTGATGGATTTATTTATTTAAAGAAAAGCACTCTACAGAAAAAAACTCCATTTACAGAGTACTATAAACAACAAACACACAAAGAACAAAAGTCGCAACGAGTAAATAAAAAAACGTGCTAGAAAGCAAAAAGTTGAACACAGAGAATACACAAAATCATAAAACTTTTCTATACGTATATATAATTAAAAACGAAAACACATAATCACAAAAACATTAAAGCACACTAAGATACGAAAAGCAGTATTTTTTTTTAAAAAAAAATTAAAGACCATTTCCAAAAGGCAAGGGTTAAAAAGTCAAAACACCCAAGCACCGAGTCTTCTAAAAACACACCAGGAGTTTAAAAGTTTAAAAACGTAAATACACCCTTGGAATAAAAATAAATTGCAACACTTAAGATAAAAATAAATTCAAACACGGCGCCAAAAACAGAGTACAAAAATTAAAACCTATAAAAAACATTAAAAAAATGGTCGATTACATAAGAACACGGAAAATCAAAACGCATAAAAATCTAAAATGTTGTAAAAAGGGAAAATAAAACACATCATGTATTTAAAAGATGCAAACATTTCGATTTAAAAGCACCAAGAGACATATTAAAAATGTCAAGTTCATCAGAGAACTTGTTAAAAATTTTATAAAACCTATATAACGAGAACCTGTTAATATAATTAAGTTCTGAATATAAATTTGGAAAGAAACTCTGGTTTCTTAAAATACTGGCGGGCACAGCGAAATCTATAGAGCTCATTATATCATTACAATCAATTGAACCATTAATGACTTTGTAAAAGAAAAGAACGCAAGAAACATCTCGTCTGGAGCATAAACTAGGTATATTAAAAATAATACGTAGGAGTGATATCCTGCAAGTAAAATCCATTTTTCTTGTAAAGAAAATATCTCAAGAAGTTGTTTCGTATTCGCTCAATAATTTCATTTTTGTTTCGGTAATTGGGATCCCAGATAATACTGCAATATTCCAGATTGGATCGGACATGAGAGCAATACAAGACCTTCAAGGTAAGTTCACTGGAAAATTCTCTGGTTCTACGCTTAAGAATTCCAAGCCTGCAATATGTCTCAGAGACCATGGTATCGATGTGTTGGGAAAAATCAAGTTTGGTGGCAAAGATGATCCCAAGATCAGTGATTGTATTTGAGCGTGATAAAACAAGATTGTTAATTTTATATATATGATTCAAAGGTTGAACTTTTCGAGTATAATTAAGAACACTACATTTTTCAATGTTCAGGTGTAATCTGTTGTCTGTGCACCACTTAAAAAGACAATCAAGATCTCTTTGTAAAAGAACAGAATCTAAATCGGAACGTATTGAACTAAACAATTTCAAGTCGTCAGCAAATAAAAGACATTCAGAGTACTTAAAAACACAAGTAAGGTCATTAATGAATAAAATAAAAAACAGAGGTCCAAGATTAGAGCCCTGTGGGACACCGGAAGTACTTGTAAATTCATGAGAAACAGCATTATTAAAATAAACATAGCGTGTTCGATTACATAAGTAAGAAAGAAGCCAATCAATCAGGTTTACATGAAAACCAATACCATGTAACTTTTTTAAAATAATGCCAAAATCGATAGAGTCAAAGGCCTTAATAAAGTCGGTGTAAATAACATCAAGTTGAGAACCAGGTTCAAATGAGGAAATAATTTTATCTGTCAAATAGAATAAATTAGTGGTTGCTGAGCGCTTTGGTATGAACCCGTGTTGAGATGTAGAAATTAGGTTTTTAACTTTGTTGTAAAGCTTTTTATGGATTATATTTTCGAAAATCTTAGAAAAAGGACTTAAAATAGCAATAGGTCGATAATTTTTTACAATTCTGTGCATCAACTTTTTTAAAAACAGGAATAATTCTTGTTTGCTTCCAGACATCAGGAAACACTTTTGTTCTCAACGACAGGTTAAACAAAGCAAGAAGGGGATAAATCAAAAACTCTGAGCATCCTTTAATAATAAAAGAAGGCATATTATCAACACCCACAGTTAGGGAAAATTTCAATTCCCTGATAGACAAAACCACATCATCACAGGTAACGCTTTCGATTTTAACAAGATCACCGACGCAGTTGCTTTTGCATTCATCATTTCCATCAAAGTCTGTGCTAGGCTTGAATACAGAACTAAAATAATCAGCAAGAGCATTTGCGATATCGCCAACATTTTCATAACGCGCGTTATTATAGAATAAAACTATCAGGAGAATTGATGTTTTTATTTTTAAAAGAAGACCAAAATTTTTTAGGATCCGAAATTAGATTATTTTCCGTATGCCGTAGGTACGTGTTGTAATCCTTTTGGATATTATACTTAATAGAAGATCGTAAAGATTTAAATTCATCAAATAAATCAGGATTAACACCTTTTAAAGCTAATTTACGGACCGTGGCTTTCTTTTTCTTCCATTGAGTACCAGAAGGGAAATCTCAAAGTAGCATTTTTTTAGAAGGAATAGTTCTGCTGAAAACACCGTATAAGCAATTATAAAAGCTAAAAACTGCATCATTTATGTCATTAAAATCAAGTAAAAAATTCCAATCAATTTCACGGAACAAATACCACATTTGTCCAGCTCATTATTTTTTTGAGTTATCATGTTCACATGCACACGGACGGAGAGAGAGACAGTTTTTCCGTAGACGGATTTCATCCAAATTTTGATACAGATCTACAAATTTGTCTCAAGATCTACAATCTGAACCCAAGGTTACTTGAGAGTAGAAAGGTTAGATTCACACTGCGGTAGAAATGGTAAACTCACACTTAGATCTACTGCTTTGATAGCGTCTCTGTGGGATGCGCTCCACTTCCTTCCAATGTTAAGTAACGGAATAAATATAAAATTTAAGAGATTTTATAAAAAAATTTAAAACCTGTGGAAAATTTAGCAAAAAAAAAAAACCCGTTAAATTAAAGAACCGCACATTCAAAAAGAACCAGATTTTGAAGTATTAAAAAAAGTAATTAATAAAACTCTCTGTTCTTTCCAATACGATCTCTATGAAAGAAATAAGGAGGTTATTACTTTTAAATAACCTAATCTTTAATACGATTGGAAAAACAACTCTAGTTCAGACAAAAGACGATTTTTAAGAAACCGAACAGTTAAGAATAATTTAACCCGACGAACAAAAATTTTCCCCGACGGGATACAAAATTTTTCCCTGACGGGGGGGGGGGGGGGGGGCCCGGCCCCCCCCCCTCTGACGCCACCCCTGAATGTTAGAAAGTATTTTTTGATTAATTATCCAAGACAAATAAATCACGACAAAATGATGCATCATGCGTCAAGTATTTATAATAAACCTAGATTTTCTAGTCTTTTTATTCAGAGTATGAGGAGGTAAAAAAAAAAAAACCCACGGCGTTAGACTAGATATAGATAAGCCCAAAAGATCATATTTATTTTCTTTCATCAAAAGTTCTTATTTATCAGCAAAAAAAAGAAAAGAAACTGTATTTTGAAAAGTAAACTGATCATCTAGAATTTCTGTAAAGTAAACTGAATGAGAAGAGCCGGAAATAATTTTCATTAAAAATAAAAGTGTCTAACATGGAAATTCTAAGCAACACAATGCTGTGATGGATATACGAATACAATCACCAATCACCTATTGGGTATCTAAAATAAATTTATTTCTTTAATTTTAGGCTACTTAGACAGTAGCGGATTTTGACAATATGAGGTTATAGGCGCCAAATTGTTTTAAGTCTCCTCCCCCTCCCAATATCTTAAATTCGGTGTCGTCTTTGCACTGCGATGTATGTCGAACAGATCTTGAGGCCCAGCAGGATCTCAAGGCATGAGGCGAGAACCTCTATCACCTATACGAAAAACCGCCACTGTACTTGGAACAGCGGAGAGTTACGGATTAAGTCCCACGATGGTATCAAGCATAGAAAGACCTTCTGTGCATGCGTTCTTGCCTCAGGACCGGTCTGAGAAGGTAGGGGACCCAAATTGGAAACAATTTTGGTCGGCATTTTTTAGACAATTTTGGCACAACAATTTGTCGGCATTTTTTAGACAATTTTGGCACAACAATTTGTCGGCATTTTTTAGACAATTTTGGCACAATTTGGTCGGAATTTTTTAGATAGTTTTGGCGCAACAATTTGGGCTGGATTTTTTAGACAATTTTGGTCGACAGTTTTTCAAAATCTACGAACTTTGAGAGTTAAGAAAAAAACAGTTAGAGTGATCTCCCCTCGAGTTTCTAGCATATTGACGCAATATGTCTTTCCTTTTTATGATTAAGAATTTATGACTTTTATTCTTTTTTTTTACAAAACTGATTTTGATTTTGTGTCATGTAGCACTGTAGTCGGAGTTAATGTAACATCCATTTTCTTTAAAGAAATAAGTATGGAGCATTTTGTGATAGAGAAGAAAACCAAGTATTCATTTGGCCGTCTTCCATTGGACCGATTGGTCCAAATCTCTGCCAATAGATTTCCGATTTTAGTCACAAGACCATAAACCAGATTTTATCCATCTTTTAAGCCATAAACTCAGGAATAGAGCTAAGAATGAAATCAAAACAGATTACTTTTATTTGAAAATTTTCGAAACATTAGAAGAAGCTGAATTTTTTAACATTTTTGATTGATAGATGGCAGCACGACATAACACACGCAGGACACAAATGTTAAGCAATCATTTTTATCGTATTAAATATCCTTTTTCTATAAATGTATCTTATTTTCTCTTTGATTTTTTTAGTAACTTCACGTATAAACTGTCGTTTTATCGATATTTCTTTTCTTGATAGCAAAAAATATTTCTGAATAATTACAAAATATCAATACACAACTTTTTTTTTTTTTGGCAGGCTCTTATATAAACCTTGCTGTTAAGGGTATTTGTGAATTGCAACAAAATTTGATCAGCTTTCACCTGTTAGAAAATTCTCTATCCAAATGCTTATCAATGAAAATTTCTAAAATTACTGAAAAAATATAGGAAACAGAAATCGATGAAGCATGCCCTCACTTTGGGCGATTATGCTGCCATCTATAACTCAAAGTAATGACTAAATGAAGGAGCAATCTATAAATTCTTATAAACACCATTTAATTACAATAATAAATCTGAAGAAATTTAACCTAAATTATCAAAGAAAAGTCTACTAAATATCATAACGCTTTCTATAATTAATTTATTTTATTTTATCTCAAAGAATTTTATCTGACTAAGCCTCGGAAAATATATTTATAGTGCTTATTTCTACTTGAATTGACTGCGTTAAAAACCATCATTTAAGCTATCGATGAAAATTCGAGCTTTTCCTAAAATATTATTTCTTACTTCTAACTATTAAAATAATCTATTTTTTCTTTCTTCATTGCTAGTATTATTTTTCTTGTTTAACTGTCCATAAACAGATGCATCAATCTTCATTTTATTAACAGTTATAAATTGATTGAATTTTAATGAAAATATTATTTAAAAACTGATTAAATTAATTAATCAAACATTAATAAAATTTCTTAGTATTATATATAAAGGCGCATATGCAGCTATGTATAATATAATACAGATACAAATAATAGATATACTAAACAAAAATTAAAATTAAAAAAGAAAGAAAAGTATAGATAAGACACAGCAGATTTAAACATAAACGATGACAATACATCTTTAAGCGTACTAACGCAACAGTCTCAAGTGATTGCATCAACAGAAGTTTAAAACGATAATATTTAAAACACATAAAAATTAATTTGGAAAGTAAAGAATGTTCAAAACGGAAGAAATGAATGAGGAATCGAATGGCGAACAGGATTCAGGCCACAAAGGGTATACTTTTGATTTATAATCTTACCCTTGACAGAAAATCTTGTCTAATTTGGAATCTTTATGGTGAGTGGTCTTCGATAAAGTTCGCCATTCGATTCCTCATTCATTTCTTCCGTTTTGAACATTTTTTACTTTCTAAATTAATTTTTATGTATTTTAAATATTATCGTTTTAAACTTCTGTTGATGCAATCACTTGAGGCTGTTGCGTTAGTACGCTTAAAGATGTATTGTTATCGTTTATGTTTAAATCTGCTGTTTCTTATCTATTCTTTTCTTTCTTTTCTAATTTTCATTTTTTTTAATATATCTATTATTCATTTTATTAAAATACTTATAAAATTCTTAAATGATCTATTCTCACGAAAAGAAACTCAACGCTGCATTCCAAGTCATTCATATATTTTTTTTATTTCAATTACAACTCTTTGTACCATTATAGAACTTTTTTTCTCATATGAAAATTAGAGTTTATTTGAATGAATGTAATTAATTAAAGCCAACCCGGGACTGTTGCGACAGTCCTCGGTTTTTACGGAACATTATAAAATAACAACTACATTATTTGTATTAGTGTTTATTTCAACAAATTCACATCCTTAATTAAGAATACTACGTATCCCTTTGTAGTTAATTTTAAGAACGGATAACAATTCCAAGTATAAAATCGAATATTTATCCTACTCAGAATTTCTTAAAACATTAAATATTAATGTGATGAATTAATTTTGCTTAATGAATTTTGGCTAAATTATTTTAGTCACTTTAAAGCGCTAAAATTGTTTAAAAAATATTATTTTTAGATTTTTTTTTATCTAAGAGGAAGTTTTCACTAAAACGGAGCATTAATTGTTTCAAAGAAATTTTATAATCGGATTAGCAGATCATTTTCATTTTCAGCTCATATCATTAAATAATATCAGTGTAATAATAGATCGATTAGATTTAACATGACATCAACATATTTTATTTAAATTGTTTTATTAAATGAAAGTCAAATTAAGTATAAAACATTCTTGAAATATTTTAATGAAAATTTATATTAAAAAGAAAAAAAATGCTTTGAAAATATGATAATTTTCATTTCCAAGGACACTGAACGTGGGATAAACTATTGTTTCAAATGCAGAACAAGAATAATAGAATTTTGAAGCTTCTTCTACATCTTCATCTTTTTTGATGTGAAAATCATTTATTTGTCGCTTGGTATTTTAAAGAATGATTTCTCTTCTAATGTGTGTTTATAACCAGTTCAATTGTCATCTCATCGTAAACTTCAATTTTTGTAATTTGAACAATTTTTGATCACTTAGATGACCTATCTGTAAACGCTACTGATTCATCATTTATCTAATGCTTGAAATTGAAACAGGAATTTAAAATTTTCAGAGCTATTCCATAGGCTTCAGGAGTTAGTAATCAACACTTTGATCAGAAATGAACTTTACAAAATTAATTCAATAAGAGCGATGATAAATAAAAGATTTTCAGCAAGATATATTAGCGATAATAACTGCATTAATAACAAAAATAATTAAATCACTAATTTTTCACGTCAATATTATTTTATGACACGAGCTACGTTATTCTTAGAGATTTAAGGATTGTACTCGTTTCTTAGTCTTGTTCTTAAGTTTAAAATTAAGAACATTCAGAACAACGTTTTAATTCTAAGCATTTCTCGTACAGCAACCAAAGTTGCGCAATTTCACTCTTTTCAAAAATGTTGATAATATTCATGAATTTTAAAAGATTAAATTATAAATATTTATAATTTTCTTATTTGCAAGGTATTATAATGGTGGATTTCAAAAAATATACACAAAATTAGTGGAATTAATTTATAAGATTAAATTGAATTGATAGTTTTACAAATAATATTCTTTTATCAAGCCCTTATTTCTATTGTAATCATTAGCATTCTGAGTTCAATGATCTCGTATTTACGGTTTACCTTTCTTTCCTCGTAGAAGTGAAAGCCTTAAAAGAGTGATATGCTATAAAACCTAAAGCTTAAAAACAATTAACAAGAAAATGTAGAATAAATTTTAAAATAAATTTAACTTAAACTTGAAACAGAAACAACAAAATTTAAACAATAAAATTAAGACAATAAAAAATATACAATGTTTAAGTAGCGTGCAATTGCAGCTGCATACAAAAAACAATGTATTGTTACGAACATGGAAAGTCACTTCCCAGCAATGTTAGTCTTATGGTTGGGAAGAGAGTTTTACAGGGGTAAGTATGGGATAACTAGCAGCAGCCAGGCCTGGACTCCTGACTTTGGCGACAAATCGATGATTCAAGAAAATGCGACCCTTTTCTCGGTATCTCTACTAGAAAAGAAAATACGCTTGAATGTACGAGAAAACTCCATGTGACGTCACGGCCTGTCGGGGAGAGTATATAAGGACCGGTCTTGGATCAGGGAGCAGTGTGAGTTGATCGACTGGAGCAACTTTGTAGTTTCGTCTGCAGCGCGAGCTAGAAAACTGGTGAGCTGAGCGCTATTGAAAGTACTGTTATTATCGTTATTAGTGATTTGCTGTCTGTGTTGCTAAATCTTAAAGTACTTATCTGTTATTACCTGTGAATTATTGTCTGTTTACGTTGCTAATCTGTGCAAGATCTATTGTTTCCTGTTACCTGTGCTATGTGTTTTCCTGCATATTTGTGAATAAACCTTCATTCTCCATTATCCTGCGTGTTGGACTGTTTACACCATACACCCACAGAACGATTTTTTGTAACAGCATCAACATGATTCAAAGAAAGCAAAAAAAACCCTAACATATTGTAAAGCTTTTCTTTTCTTTTTGATATTTTCCTCCAAAATTTAATTATTTCGGATTTTTATTCTATGAAATCCATTTTTAGCCACGCTGAGCGATAAGGTTGAAATATTGGCATTTTCCCTATCAGGTTGAAATGATAAAATACACATATCTTATAAAATGTTATTTCCAAGTAACTTTTTGCAGTAATTTTGATATGTTCTCATATAACAATGAAATGGAATGGAATATTCATTATATTAAATATCGGCCAAATATATGTTTCGAATTCTTTATGAGAAAAGTTATTTCTCTTTGTAATTTCGGGCCCCCCCCCCCCCCCAATTGCATTTCATTACAACCACGACATAAAATGTAATGTTAGTAAAAACTACTCTTAAGAACGAACTGAAATTTTGCATGATCAGATAAAAAAAAATTTGCATCGATTTCTGTTAAAACTGATCAGCGTGGTTATTCACAAAATTTTAAACTCCTTCTTGGTCGGCGTGGCATGTCGTGCGACGAAGAGAAAAATTGCATCGTTGAAAGTGAATTCGTCTCTACTTACGTGTCTCGTTATATTCCGCGGTTTTGATAATGTAAGCAATAAAATAATCGGCAATAAATGATTTCATTGTGGTTTTTACGTTCTGATGGCCAAGAAAGATTGTAAAAATGTTTTCATGGTAAGGTTGTAAAGCCATTAAAAAAAAAAATTTACGTATCATTAATAAGTCTTTTTATGCAGATACTTATTTTAAAATACCTCAAGGCAATAAATTTGAAAAATATATTATTAGAGAGTATTTTGCTTTAATTTAAAACTTGGATGCATTGCTGAGAAAACCGGAGATCAGTGAAAGAGATATCACATGTATGACCACCAGTCAGTGGCGTACCCCAGTAGCACAAAGATATTGTACAATATTGAACAATATTCGCAATATTGTACAATATCGTATATTATATATTATCGATCAATATTGTACAATATTGGGCAACATGTTGTGCTACCTGGGTAGCGATCCGGGGGGCAAGGGGGTACAGATGCCCCGGGCGCCAGTTTTAGAGGGCGCCGTGGAGTCAAAACGTTACTGAGTTTATGCCATTTTCAAAGCAAAATATAATGATAGGGCTTAAAACTAATATACTCCTGATGCCTTTTACGTTTGTGAAGTCACTGGACTGGGATAACAGAAATCGTATTATTTACCGGCTACCACTTACTCTCACTACGACATTGACCACGGTGACAAAACATTAATGCGTTTATCTATCTTCTTTTTAACCGTTTACAGGCCAATTGGGAACATCGAATTGAAAATTTATTTAAAAATAAAATATCGTTCATGTTGTTTTGAAAAATGTATTTCTCATAATTGAAAGCAAGCTTGATTTTTTTGATATGCAAATTATGTTTCAGATATAAAATGGGGAAATGCGGGGACAATGGTACAGTTTTTTTTGGAAAGCTAAAAAATGATTTTACCAACGGTAGTGATTAGAATTAAGACGCTATATTTATACATTTGTTGATCTAACATAAGATTTCAGTCGAGTTTCGGTCAAAAATGACACAATAAAATACTTAGCACACATTAGGGTTGAGTTGTTTCCGTAGAAGTGGAAGTGCTTTTCGTGACAACCGGTCCCCTAATTGCCCTCAGGACCGAATCTTCAATGTGGAATATGAGTTATTGTCTATTCTTTACGTGTCCGAAGTTTAAAGGTAGTCAGTTAAACCATTCCGGAGAAATTCTGAAAAATGTGAAAATCTCCAAGTGTCCGGATACTTTTGGGCATACAGTGTATCTACACAGTAAGTTTCACCGAAATACATCATATACAACAAAAAATATAGGCAAAATACAAGATTCTATAAACTTATAGGACAGAGTGTACTGCTCTTACACCAAATGTTCAGATCTACATTTATCGAATCGATTCATAAAAACACACACAAAATAATGCCGAAATTCGGACTCTCTCTCTCTTTTTTACTGTTCTTTTCATATATAGATTCAATTAAAATAAAAATTTCTACTTTTCAATACACGTGTATTTTTAAAAACTGTTTTTTGTATTTATTTCATGGCGACTTTGTTATAATTTGTTGTAAATGAATCATTTTACTTACAGTCAGAATCTTATGCACAGCACTTTTTCTGTTGATTTTCTATTGCATGTTTTGCTTTAGTTTTATTTCATTTTCTTCTTTTTACTGCTCCTTATAGATCGTTTTATTTTTCGGTACTACAATAAATAAATTAATTTTTATTACCGGATATACGTATAAATAAACATATTCACATACAATCGCATTCCGCTTTACTTTTTCTTCCTGTATTATGCTGCGATCTATTTTTGTTTCGTTACGAAATTATTTATCATTTAAAATTTATTTATTGTATGCATGGTTTTTTTTTTCGATCGTGTTGTTACTGTGATATATGTTTCTAATCAATACTTCTTCGTTTCTTGGCTGATTGTCACCATCTCTCTTTAATTTTTAATAGCATTCTAATAGTAGCTTGAATATATATTATCAATCGTGATTGATTATAAATATTAATCATAATTAGCAAAGAAAATTAAAAATAAATTAGCAAACTATTATGCAACAAATATTGCGATTAATGACCCAAGCTGCAAGAAATAAATTAGGAATGAAAGGCCAGAATCTGGCATTCACCATTTTTTCAACCACTTAAGGACCGAGTTATTTTGTAACTTATGGTATTTAGGACGAGTTAGCTCAGGTTATGTCCTTAAACGATTAATAATATTGAATAATTCTATTGAATAGTGTTAAAATTGCTATGTTTAAAAAACACCAGCTAATTTCATAAAATTCAAACAATAATTTTATATACAATGGATCTAACTTGTTTCGTTTTAAAAAAGTAAGAACAGTTAAATTTGCATTGTAATATAAAGGATGGTCGAAATTAAATAAGTGGCGTTTGGATGTCTCAACTGGAAAACTTACATGGCGAATCGCAATAAAGTTGGTGCTCCCACCTTCCTGGGTATACAATTTAGAGTTCCAACGTAAAAAAATAATTTAATGAAAATAGACTTTGAAAACACACTTTTATTGGTGAAGTAAAGAGTAGATTTCTTTTTTCACTTCAATAATTTTTTACTTTTTATTAGTTTTTAGTTTATAAATATTTATCAATATAAATATTATGGAATCGTGAAATCATTTTTTTCCGAATTCACTTCCAGGTGGCACAATCAATTAACTGATTATTAAGCGCTGAACATATTAATATAAATCAATGTCATCGTGAATACATATGTACAAAATTTGAAAACTCTATACATCAAGAATTGAGTGAGAAATTCCATCTTTGTAAATTTGAAACGTGTCAAGTTATATAAAAGAGAATAAAAAAAATATAAAAACCAAAGGAGTTAATCATTATCTTTATTTGCAAAAGCATAGTGGAATGAAATCAGACGAAAAGAAAATAAATAATATCTTTACTACAATCACAAGTGACCCCACTGTCGAATATTCAATACGTCCAAAGCCCATAATGTCACATGCACGCTACTGCCATTATATGCATTTACTACTGTCTGTTCCGAGAATGAAGTGGATTTTTCTCACTTCTCTGCACCCTAGTTTATTCCTATGTATCGTTTCGACTGGACGGAAAATTTTCCAGTCTCTTCGAAAGGCAAAATCTTTTGTCGGAGACTCACAGGGCGGGCCGGAGGGGGTGCGAAAGGTACGACAGCACTAGGTCCCGCGCCGCTGACTGCTTTTGTAAAATGAAAATGCTTTCTTTTTTTAAAATCGAAATATACATATATTTGAATATAATTATGCAATTTGTGCACATTTTACGTCGACCAATCTAAGGAAAGCTTGGGTTCCTTAAGTTTAAAGTCATGAAAGATTAGAATATCTTACAAGATACACACAAATTGTTACAAATTAAGAAGACTTTCAAACTGAGAAACACTATTAACAGAGAATATGAAAAAATAGTTAAAAACGAAACACAACTTTTAAAATTTGTTTGTGTAAGAAAAGTTGCTATAATTTTATATTTATAAAATGGGTATTATTTCATATTTAGTTAAAAAGGAAACAACAAATTTAGTTAAGAAAGCTAAGCATTTCACAATTTTATTAGATTGCACTCCAGGATTGAGCCATCAAGAACAATTGTTTGTTATTTTAAGATATGTTAAAGTAGATTACTCTCTGAAAGTGATGTAAATATGCAAGTAGGGCCGATTTAAGCCCTGCAGGGGGCTTATAGGAAAATAAAAGTTTCGGTTTCCTTCCTTCTCAGTTTTAAAACCAAATATTTTTTATTGTTTTTCATACAAGCGGTTATTAAGTAACAAATATTAAGACAGACTGAAATAATAAAAAAAGATTTGATTTGCCGATCACCTACTTCAGGAGAGAAGTTTCAACATCTCAGAAATAAAAAAAAAATTAAAATATAAAGTTAAAAGTAATTTTTTTAATGAATGGTGAAAACATTACAAAAATTTTTTTACACAGTCTAAATAATCCGATATAAAATTTGCAGGGCTATTTTTGCAACCAGCAAAACAAACTGGATAGCACTGATCTGCTTGCCAAATTGAAAACAATAAAAAAAAAAATCCCAAAGAATAAATGTTCTGAAATTTAAGCTATACTTGATTTCAATTTGAATAAGTTCGAGTATACGGCTCTTGTAAATTAAATGAAAGCACTAAATTAAATTACCTTGAAAATAATGCATAATAAATATAATGAAGCATTGAGAGCCTTTCAAAGTTATTGGGCCCCTAGACAGTTGTCTATTTGATAATCCGGCCGTGTTTACAAAAACAATTGGTGTGAAACGGCAAAAGGCTTGACAGGAAAATGTTGTCGACCAAAAATATCGTGAAATTTCGTTTTGAAAAATATAGTGAATCGGCATTCATATCTCCTTTTAACAACTTTAAAGAAAATAGTTGAATAGTTAATTGAAGGCAAAAAAACCCTGAATTTAAGAATCAAAGAATTGGATGGAAGAAAAAGCAATTTTTCTTTGAAGCAACCGATCAGTCTATATCATTTGCCGATCATTCATTTCCTAGTCATAATCAATAGTGCCATTTTTTCTTTTTTGAAAAGATTCAAAATTTATCACGAGAAAAGGCGTCATATTGATTTTTATATAATTAGAATAATATTCACAAACTGTCTGAAGACGATCTTCTTAGATGTTGCAAAGACTTAAACGCAACGTTGCAAGGTGATACTGATTTATTTAATGAAATCAAAATTTGTCGTTGGTCAAAATTGAAATCAAAATTTGCCATTTAGGGTCACAGTATTACAATAGTTATTTAAAAATAATTTATTCAAATTATATCCAAATTTCGTGACTGTTCCAAAAAATATATTTACCTTAACAATTACAAATGTATCTGCAGAAATATCTTTCTCATAATTGAAAATAATAAACAAATTACTTGAGATGTATCTGTTAAGAACAGTTCATTTTCTTAGCCATGATATCTATGGAATCCGAATTAGCTATAAAATTAAATTATGATTATATTATCAACGAATTTGCTATAATGAATGTAAGAAAATGAAACAAAAATAACATATTACCTTATTCAAGCAAGACGCATTCCAAATTGTATTTTATGAGTTTATGGAGCAATTATTTTTATTTGATTTGTGAACGATTTTGAATGCGATTAAAATGTTAACTTTATAAAAATATTTTAGTTACGTATCAGTCCTTAATATAACAATTTGTGCAATGAAATAAATAACAAAATCAATACATTATTTTATTGCACGAAATTTGTTCAATTTCAATTTCGCAAATCAACTTTGCACAAGGCCCGCTTTTGTTCGGGCCGGCCCTGGAGACTCATAACCGTCAAAGAACCTCTACACAACCCCCTTGATCTGTCAAAATGCAGCAAAAGCATTGCTGTCATTGGTAAAAGAGATTTACAAATAATGCGCGGTGGTGTAAACATACTCGCATAGATAGGTGATAAAATGCTTCACCACTCCTTATAGAGGTATAATCTGTGACAACTTAAATATACTATGAGGAAATGTAAGCAGTGCATGTCACCAATTGATTAGTTCTGGATATTAGCCAGTTTATTTAAAAGTGACATACTGTGGTGAATCCAGGATTTTGGTCAGGGTGGGGGGGGGGGGGCAAAATCATAAAATAGCAATGTTACCACTTTTTATTTTTTAAAAAGAGATTAAGAACAAACAGGTGTAGAGATTTCAAAAAAATCAAGAATTTTGGTTTAGTTCTGGGGGAGGCTGTAACCCCATAGCACCCCTACCCCAGATCCGCCACTGGTGACAAAAATTGACGTTTGAACACTAACAATATACATTTTGTGTAATAAAACCTTATTTTAAAAACAAATCAGTCAATTGCTAGCGATTCTTTCTATAGCTCCAAGATTTGTAGAAACACATTTTACATCATTCGTCGTTAATGCAACCTCTCATTGTTTTATGTGTGCTGTTAACTTGCCACTGAGTATAGATTATAGTACTTTGAAAATTACCTGCAATGCATCGCCATCTCTCGTCTAGTAGTCACGATGTGAATTAATTCATTTTTATACCAGAAAATCGAAATCGTACACTCAAGGAAAAGTAGGTGCACCACAGTATATTCACTGAGTAGTTTCTCAAGTAGAGAGATCCAACATCTCCTGTTTGATTACAATCACCTTGTATATTAAGTGAATTCACTTGGTTTTCAGAAAATAATTTGGCATAAATTATACATTTTATTTTTAGATATTAATCTTTTGACAATTTTAAAAGTTAATAATAACATGTTCACAGACAGAACTGTGAAGTTAAGTTTATACAACCAATGAATATTTTAAGTGTTAATAGTAGATAAATTTGATGCCCATTTCCTCTTTTCCATATAGGTTTGTTGCTCAAACTTTCCTATTGTTCAAATTTAATACAAATGGCAAAATGATGAACTTTCAACATGGTGAACCATTCTCATCTTCAAGAATGCAAAGTGAACATAAAAATACATGGCTATTTATCATATATAACTTCAAAGTTTTATGAATAAAGACACATTTTTAAGTAACGACACTTACTGGGTGAAAAATGCATAGCAAGCATTCAAATGTGCTATTATACGATAAAAATAAGATAAATTTACATTAGTATACACAATATAACTTTATATATTTTACTATATAAGCTTCACAATAATAAATTTACTTTTCTTAATTTATTTTATAACTTACACTAAGTTCAAAATGGCTTTGAAGATATTAACTAGACTTAAGATTTCACAAAAAGTTTCAACTGCCTTTAGAAGCAGAGGGGCTGGGAGCATTAAGGATTTAAGGACTTTTATCTTCCTTACTGAGTTAAAATCAATGAAATAAATCAGTTACCTCTTATAATTATTGGAGAGATAATAACCAAGAAATTATATACAATTTAAAATTCGAACAATTTATTCTGGATAATCAAAAATAAGTAACTTAATTTTTTAATATTTAAAAATAATACTCTAAAATGAAATCAAGATCGTATTGTAAAATAAATAGAAATGCATCTCTATATTTGGATGCATTAAAATTTTACAGGAAAATACAGAATGCAACAATAAAAATATATCTTAAACAAAACTTCAGTTTTATCCACCTTTCCAAGATAAGAAAAATAGTGTTCCTCATAAATGAACATTTTTAAGTGTATTAGGAGCAATATAAAAACCCAGATTTTAATAAGCATACAGAAAATTTGTCCAATACTATCTAGTTTGAATGATTTAAATTCGAATACAGTAGACACTCTCTAATCCGACCCATATGGGACTGGACACCTTTCAGATTATAGAGAGTGTCTGGACTAAAGAGGGTCAATAGAAAAATCATGTATTGAAAGGGGGAAGGTGTCAAGCTTTAACAGGACAGAATGACTCATCACCAAGTAACACGTTCCAACAGGTGCGTCAAACTAGTGGGAGTGTCAGATTAGAGAGTCGACTGTAACTCAAATTAAAATGCTTGGATTTGTCTATTAAGCGGTAAACTGTTCCAGATAAATAAAGTTCTGAAAGTCCAGATAAAAAAATTCTGAATGTCCCTATGCGTAAGAAAATCACTCATTAACAGGATTTTTTTCATGTCCAGGGCCCTTTCAAGCCAGCTTAAAAAAGGCAAGGAAATGTCAAAGAATATTGAAAGGTCACTTATCAGTTTTAAACACACGGAAAAAAACAAAAGTTGAGAAAGACCGACCTTGCACCTCTGGTTATGCAATGGAACTAAAGTTGAATTTAGGTGTTCTACTAGAAACTAATAAGATAACCAACGAGTTTGGTAAGCATTAAAAAATAAATACATAATAACACCAAGCTTTTATCAGTTAATAGTTTCTTTACCTAACCTTCAAGACCACAGACCTTCTAAATCTGGAAAAAGATAAAACCACCATTCCATTTGAGTAGCATTTATCATTTGGGGAAGTTGAAATAAAATGCAGTTTCATCTACTGCAATACTTGGTTTCCCTTTAGATATTTTTCTCTTTAATTGATCTGACAGCAAATTAAAGTACTCCACATCAGTCTTGCCCTGAAACCAATTTGATTCCATGAAGTGACAGACTTTTAATATTTGTTATGGATGTCCAAGAAGTATGCTAGTAACAACTAGTTACCACAGCAGGTGAAAAATAATCCTCGACTACCCCCACTTCTTTTTCCATTTCAAAATTCCCATCCATTCAAGGGTTGCTGACAAGTACGTAGTTTTTCATCCACACCTGACTAAGTGAATGTCCTCTGCATAAGAAATGTTTTGATCAAGTAAAAGTACAAAAAGATTCTCGCAACAAACAACAATTTGTTGGTATACTTTAATGATATATTACCATTCCTCGCATGAAAAACACAATAAACTGCTTTTGGATTATAATCACCATTCATTAGTATATTTTTTTACATTTCTTTAATTAAAATCTATAACGGTTTTAAATAATTAATAACTAATTAGTTTAAAATATCCAATGGATAATATTTCAATTCCCCCAAATAAATAATCCAAAAGATATTATTTCTGCATTTAAAATGTAATTGATTACACTATTAAGTATTTTCATGAAGCCGCTGAAGTACAATAACTAGGAAAACTATAGACATAAAAGGAAAGGGATTCATCAGATCACATAGGCCTGACCAACTAAACTTAAGGCATAAATTATGTCTTGAATGCAGAATGAGATTTATTCAATTTTTGGTATTAATCAAATTAAAGAACTTAATAAGGACATCAGTTACACATTCTTTTTCACAAATATCAAACTTTATTTTGCTACACATTAAAAAGGAACTCTGGCATACTTTTAAGAGATCCATAATTACAATATTAATAAACAAAAAAAATCAATACACTGCAAAAAGATGAACCAACTTTAAAAAAATGGGAGAAAAAGACCACACAAGCAACCAAAACATATAAAGACATCACAAAACGTTCATGAAGTTCATAGTGAAGTTGCTTATAAATGGATGAAAAACCGTTAATCAAAATGCTGAAAAAAAACAAGCATAACACAGTGTGATTATACAGTGATAAATGCTTAAAAATGTGAGAAAAAGTTACACAACTCAACAGTTCAGAATAAGATTACATCTGAAAATATTGCTGGGCAAAATGCATTTCCCAGAAAAAGCAAAAATTTTAATCAATATGAATTAAAAATACAGATAAGAATTATTCAGAAATACTGCAAGATGAATCTGTACCAATCTCAAAATAAAAGAATATCTAGATAGAATTCAAATATGAAAATTTTTATGACAATATGACACATCAAAAGAATCAGGAATTTTTATTGCATAATTACTTAAAGGTGTAAACTCAAATCAGAAAGCACATAATGTAAACATTGTTCCATTAAAATAAAATATAAAAAACATCCAAAAGATACATATGTTCCAAGTTAATACAGACTGGATGCTCTTAACAGCAAGAACTACTCATAATATGAAATAACTGGAAAAAAAAGACTAGATTTGAGGAAAAAAATATTATAATGCAAAGAATATATTCATACTCAGAGAATTCAACTTCGTCTCATTACTTTGAAATATATAAAAGATAAAATGAACAAAAATTATTGCTTTGTTCTGCTGCAACTTATGCATTTTCCTCTAATATACAGCGTGCATTTTAGACATACATTAACTCAGTATCACTCCATTTCAAAACTCTAAGGCGAACAATTGCAGAAAATTATTACATGAAAAATGGAAATGGACAGCTCTTTATTGAATGACAATATTTTAATGTAATTCAAAGGCAGTTGATAAGTGTAAAATAGCTTGATAACTACAACTGGGAACATATAGAGTTGGTAGTAGGAAGGAAATGCTTTTGATGACTTTGAACCTAATATTCCAATTTAGTTAAGACAAATTTAACAAAGAAATCACAGTATACAAAACTAGTAAACTCTTTAGAAAGCATACAACAAATTATGCATGACATTATTATATTATGAGTTAGTTCAGACATTATTTCAAACTTGACAAATTTCTTATTCCAAAAATTGTAACTTTTTTAATGAGTAGTATTAAAAACAAAGTTAATATTACAGAAGTTAGTCATGCTTCACAGTTCATAAAGCAGATTTCAGCTGATTACATTTTCCCATAAACTTCTAAATAAATGATAAAAACAGCATTACTCATATACTGTTAATACCTTGCCTCAAAAATAAAACGTGAACTGTTACGTGAAACTGCACAACATACAAACAGCCTCTATCTGCAAAATTGCAAACAAGAAAAAGCAAATGTTAAATCAAATATGCAGTCAAAACAAATATGAAACAAAATATATAATGCTTATTTTAAGTCTAACGAGATATGATCACATACTTTTTGCTGATTTTATCAAAAGAAACAAATACAGAAAATATAAAAAATCATTAAGATGCACTTTTATACTTCTTTATAAATGAACAGGGTTGTAAAACTCAATAATTGCACATACAAATAGAAATGAAAGAATAAAAATTAATATCAAAATAAATATAAAAAAAGACAAACATGAAACAAAAACGAGGAACTCACTTCAAACTCTAAAGTTTAACAAAAATAACCCTGAATAAAAAATTAAATTTACACTGTATTTCCAGGCTGAAAACTATTTAACTCTTTCAAGAGAAAATATAAGTTAAAATAACAGAATTTAAAAAAAAACTGTTTTGAAAATAAGATAATGAGTCACCATTTTAATTCTACTTACTCTTATAGGATACTTTAAAAGATATTCAAATTCAGAAAAAATACCTTTACACAATTTTGTAAACATCTAAAAGACATACATACAAAATAAAAAAGGCATCTTCACGTTAATGAATAAGAAAAATTAATTTAAAAGTCAATAAATAAAATCATGCCCGATTTTGATATAAGGTATATACATGTAAATATATATATATATATATATATAAAAATGCCAGAATAACAAGTTTAATACATAGTAATTTAAGCATGAAAATAACTCCTCAAATTTCAATTAAATGTAACCAAATATTTTGTTCTACAGCTATATAAAGATAGTCATATAAATGTTTTAAAATGTAACATCTCACTAAAGTTTAGCTTAAAAACATATATTCAAATCACTTGAAGTGTGTGATATGCACACTAAATATAAAGAAAGTCATAACAAAGACATAATTTATCATATATGGAATATACATACAGTATAATATATATATGCACACAACCAAACTTTTTAATTGCAAAATACTCAACAACTAAATAATTTTTTTTCAATGAAATCTCTGGTTAACAACATCAAATATGAAAATTGTTTATTTCAACCAAGTTGCATTAAAACAAAAAAGGACTCATGGAAAAAGGAGACATCAACAGGTACTAATAAAGCTTATTACAAATATAGTTAATACTACAACAAATTTACGTGGGAGACTGTAACTCAAAACCAGAAGTCCTTTTAGTAGTATAATATTCATCACAATGCAACTACAATAAAATCTAAATTTACAAAGGTTGGGCACTTATATAGTCTCCTCCACATAATGAGCAAGGAAATAATCGTTTTAACAACTTGATGCATTGGTTAAATAATTTTAAATCTGAATTTTTCAGAAAAAACAAACTTACAAACACAAGTACACATTTTCTGCACAAATATCCGATGATAACAAACTAACAAATGAATTCACAAAACAAACCATTTTAAAGGAATATTTATGGGCTGCTACCAAGAAGCAAATATGCAAGACCAAGTGATGAAAAAAAAGAAAATAGAACAAGATTATGTATAGTTATTAAACAACCTCCCCCCAAATCGATCAATTTAAACATTAATTTAAAAATAAGAACTGCTTTTGCATCTATTCATAAAAAGAAAAAATTATGTATATTTAGATAGAATATGCTTGTGTGCACACATTTTAATGAAATAAACTCGAATTCAGCGATGATCTTGGAAATCTTTTTAAATGGTAAGAGATGATTTGTGCAAGAATAGATGAAGACACTAATCACTGGCCTAGAAGTTTGATGTCAGATGCAATACTAGATCTTGAGGCTGCAAGTAGAAAAAATTTAAATGTTAATAAAGATTGTACTTTTTCAATATTAAATAAGAGGATACAAATATGATTTTTAAAATGGAAATTAACAATGGATACAAGAAATATACATAATACACAAAATATTCAAAAAGAGAAGATAAACAAAAACCTTTCCAAACAAATAAATATTTAGAACACCTTTCACTACTATATAATCAATCACAACTACAAAAAATAAACCTTATCCCTCTTATTTATTTTAAAATATAAATCAGTAAATTTTATAAAATTTTAATAACACTTGAAATGTAATCCTTACCATTCCAAAAATAGTAAAACATACCACAGAAAAATGGAGCGAATTCATTCATCTTTAAAAAAACACATATTTGACATTATTATACATTAGTATAAAAATAAACTTTTAATTACTTCATTTTCATATCAGCTAATATAATGCATTGAAGTCATTTAAGCAACTAAGAGGAGAACTCATGTTTATATACGCAATCTATCAGTTCACTTTTATCAAGGAATTGAAACATCATACTACGAAAAAAATTACTTAGGTCTCATTACAGATATTAAGAATAAAATTTCTGAAAATACTGCACAGGTTCAGTGACAGGCATGAACATGACAAAGCTGAAGATATATTAAAAATAGGTGAAGACAAATTATTTTTTAAAACCAAGAAACACATGCAAATTTACTCAACCCGGGAGGATGTGCACTACGAAGAGTAACGCGAAAACGTGCAAGGGGGTGTGCGACATCCTAATTTGTTATTTTGCTATTTAAGCAAAAATACCAATATTTTTATGCTATATCTGATCCAAATGATTCATGCAAACAGTTTTAATTACACAAGAACAAATTTTTAGACAAAAAATTTACTAAATAATACATTTTATTATTCAGTGCTTTGCAAACACGAAAGAAAAGCATATTTCTTACATATATGTTTTCAACATTTTTTATAGTAAAGAATAATCAGTATAATAATCGTTAAACAATTTGGATAGAAAAATACTGTTTCTTATTTTCTTTGGTACAAAGGACACCATTTTTTTTTTTTTTTTAGAAATCCAAATAAGAATTCTGATGTGCTTTATCTTTAGATCCAATAGATTTAGGATGTAATATACTTTTATTTTTCAGAACAGTTTCTACAATTTTAAGCTTTTCCTCCAATAGCTTTTGTGAAAGACATGTACCAACTGACTACAGTTACATTACATCTAGAATAATATAAATTTTGCATCGGTTCCTTGATACTTTCACTGACACTATTATCCAGTTTAAGTCTTGTAACCGCAAAAAAAACCATTTTAGAAACACAGAAAGTTCTTAAATCCACTTGTTTCCTCATTAAAACTTAAATAGTGAGTCATTTTCCTGTCTCTAATATGATCACTCAATTGAACAAAGAAACCTAAAGCGAGGACGCGCAACACCCATTATGGTAAATTCTAACAAAATTTTTTTTCTTGAAACACGTTCTGCATGTTGAATGCGACCTTAAATGCAGATACCATGCATTTAACTCATTTCAACTAAAGGAAAGTCAGTATTTTTCACATTTTACTTGGTGCAGGGTGTCGGACACCCCCTTGTGCGTCCTCGCGGGTTAAAATGCTTCACAAATAAAAATTCAATATGAATAAACAAATAATTTGCACATAAAATAGGCACAGTCATGTCATTCAAAACATCCTCAGAATAATATTGCTAATTGTGCGAGATAAAAAATTGCTATCAGCGCCCAGTTAACAAGTCAGAAATTATAGGTGCTCTGAAACAAGATTTTTCAGAAGCAACTTTCTAATTTCAATTTGTCATGCAACAAAAATTACCGGAACTTCATGATACTTTGTGATGGCCAAAGGAATTGTTAAATTTTACTGATTGCAACTATGGCTTTAAAATTAGCACTTCAGCTAAAGTTGCCTTTTAAACATTGTAATGGGAGTGATTCTCCACAGAAGTACCAAAAATTACAACAGATAAAATGGAAGCAATAATTTCTTGGGTCCTTTTGTAAAAAAAATTCAGTGGAAATGAGGAACAGTTCCTGAATGATTCAGTGCAAATCGAGTAAGTTATGATGGAGTTCTTGGGAGCATCTAGTGATCATCCGAATAACAAGCCACTCAATAACATCCTATAAGAATGGACAATGGAAAAAAAAAATTGTGTGCTCTAAAGCAGACCATTCAGATTTCTTTAAAAATGGAAATTTTGAAACACGGAAAGGAAAAAACAAGCGTCAAGATCGAAAACCTATTGAAAATAGCATAGCGGCTGGGAAAAGTTGGATTTCCAACCAAACCAAATTCCAATAGTTCGTGCGCTGAATCTTTGGTAGGACCTTTTGCAAGGGTAGTCGGCACTTCAAACGATTTGACAAGATTGAGACCCTGCTACAAGGGTAGCATATCTGAAATCCGTGGAGTGGGGGAAGGAATTGAGTGATCAAAGAGCAGCTGTAGTGGGGGAAAGAAGATCACTTTCCCCTACTGTCAGCACACTTTGGAACTTCAGATGAATGAACGTGCCCAATTTTCCGACTTGAATGCGTGGGAAAAAAAAAGTGTTGGGACATATGGATGGAATGGAGTACATATGAATTATATGTTGGCTTAATGAACGCCTCTCCAAGAGTGAACAGGAAAAGTTTAGTTTGCAGTACCTTTTCTTAATGTTTTTGTGAAACAATTTATCTCAGTGGAATCACTCTTGAGCCTTCTGGAAGGCTTTCATTATGCCAAAGAGTTCATTGACAGTACTTTTGATTAATTCTTGCAAGACATTTTTTACTCAATTTTCAGATAGGATTAGGTGAAGAAAGGAGGTTTTACCATCTTCAGAATTCCAATGATGATAAAAAAAAAAGACTCAATTTAGAAACTCTTGAGAGTCCACCATCTTTTAGTTGTTGGATTCAAAGCAGCCATAAATTTGGCAAAAAGTTTTTTTTCAGTACACTTCATCAAGTTAAAGATGAGTATCAGATCAGGATCTTCCTGCGAAGACTTTTGGATGATCTCGTCATTCCATGGATCCGATTTGTCACAATAAATAATTTATTTCTCTACCTATTTCAGCAGAACTCTGCTTTTGAAGAATACCTGCCAGTTTCAAAACAGGATCTTTTGGAGAGTGCATAAATATTTTCATAGATATTTTAGGAAGTAGTACATCCATCTTGTGAGTTGATCTTCAGAATTTTCAAGGCAGTAAAGGAAGAATTACTGGTGTGTAGTATGAACTTTTGGCCATGGAAATAGTGGTGAAAGTGTTCTACAGCCTTGATTAACTGCTAGAAATTCCTCCTTTCCAATGCTATAAATTCTATGTAACACTGTAAGAATTTCGCTGGAGTACCAATAGCAAGTCATTGAACATCAATTTCTTTGGATAAAACAGTACCACTTTCTTTTCTTGCATCTGTATCAAAAATGAAAAAAAAAATGTTTCCTGAGGAATAACATAATAAATAACCACACTAACAGGCTTTACAGGGTGTTGAAAGAAACTTTGCATTAGTTTCTTCACAGGTATTATTGTTTTATTTCCAACAATACATGGAGGAGTTCAGCACTTCATGAAAAGCTGTACATTTGATGCAGAAAATGGATGTTATTGTCAAAGTCCATTTTCTACAGTTCTGATCTTCTTTGTACTAAATTTCTCTCCTCCTAAGAGATGGATGACAAACTCCATAGCAGACTTCTTTTTAGAACTTCAATACATTAGGTTGTTACTCGGATAACAACACTTTTCATATTTTCAACAATTATGATGCATCTGAAACAAATTAGCAGACTCCTTTTAAAACTGTCATATCTTTGTATATATCTCGCTCATTACAAAGCCAGACCAGCCAGTCCTTGTTAACAGCCTTTCTCCGATATCCAGGATGAATTTTCACTCATCATAACTCTTTCTTTAAATCAAATATTTAAAACCAATGATGATTAACTGTCATTCTCTGTGACAGCATATTTTTCTTTTCTTAGACAATGGCCAATACCCACTTAGACTGTTTGCTCACTTAGTCATGTTATTATATTCTATCTTTTAATAGTTTAAAGACTTCTTGTTGTAAAAGATTTTGAGAATGTTGTTTGATCTGAAGATGATTCCTTGTGCTTATTTTAACCTTTGAACATGAAGAGAATTTGAAAAACATATCCCAATTCTGTGATTAACAGCCTAGCAGTTTGGATTTTTTTATTCATCAAGATCTAATCGAGTTTTCTACACCTCTTTTTTTGCTATGGTGTCTTTTGTACAGCCATATAATTAAATATAATGTTAGTAACTTGGGAGCATAAGCAATTTCATCCTGTTTCTTGAATTTGCTAAGTTTGTTATTGATGTTTAGTTGATCTAACCATTATTGTTTCCTTAAACAAATCCTTAAATGTTGTTTCAACTTCAATATTATTATTTTCACTGAGAAAAGACTGATAATCACTTCCTCCTTGATGGGAGCACGGTGACTTTAATTGCAAAAATTTTAACTGTTTCTTTTTTTTTCCATCATCTGGTCCTGAAAAAATGCAATATCTTCTGCTGTGGTATAAATTTTATTATTCTTTGTCCCCAAACAGAAGACAAATTGGTAATATAATGGTCTGAAAGCACAAATAATCACTATCCCAAATAACATCTGAAATGTAAAATTTTCTCCAGGAGCCAAGAAGGGAATTTCATTTCATTTCAAGAAGGGAATTTCATGCTGCCAACATGTATGGCAGAGTGATGTACCGTCCTCCCTGCTATATTCCGAGCTAGCCCATCCCACTGGAGCCGAGACATAATTCTGAACTATTTCACTGGAACTAATCTTCCTTCCCCAAAGGAAACAAAGCGAAGAGACTTGGGTGCCATTTGCCAAGAATGTGGTTCTAAAGTGTGTGTCTCTACCAGAGCCATGACAATGGTGTCCAATTGCTTAAATTAAGCTGATATGCTATATTTTTTAAAATTTTAGGATGACGGCAAGATTCTGATTTTATGTAACAGACTGAAGTTGATTGATATTGAATTTGATTTTGGGTTAATAATTTAATTTTGATAACTCATGAAATATTTTATTATTCTAAATTTGTTTTTTATGTTAAATTGTATTGTCTTGTGTCTGTAAATAAATGTCTTGTGATATTTTAAAAGCACAGTTTTTATTTCTAAGACATTACAGACATATTATTTGATGGCAGTTGGTTTGGATAATTCGATCCACTATACCTAAAAAATTCACTCAAAATCAGTCCTGTTACATTATTTTAATTTTCAGAATAGCTGGGGGTAAGTTCATTTTGTCTGCCAGTACCCTTCAATGAAAAGTGTGTTTAAAATTGTTGAGTTAAAATATTACATAGTAACATTTTTGCATGTTGACTATGAAATGCTCATCATTGTATAACAGCAATATTAACTAAGCAAAGAATTTTGATTGTGCAGTATACAGGATATTGTATAGCATAATTTATTCTGGTTGCTTCTTTTTTCTTATTATGTATAGCAAATAATTTCGATTGTGCGGCATACAAATTGTATAGCATAATTTATTCTGTTTGCTTTATTCATAATATAGTATCGTTTTGAATTATAGTTGTATAACGTATTGTTATGTATAGTATAACGATAACTTTGGGTTTAGAAAGATTTAATTTTGCGGTTTACCTTGTACAGCATAATTTATTCTGGTTGTTTAAATTCTTACTAGATCTAATTGTTAATTGATACAGCATTTAAATTGACATACAAGTTATTTGGTGTACTGTTGGTATAAAATAGCTTTAATTTCAGGTAGAGTATTAAACTTATTGTACGGCAGTGGCGAATCCAGAGGAGGGGGGGCTATCGGGCTACAGCCCCCCCAGAGCCAAGCCAGAATTCTGGATTTAATTTAACATCAGTACAAATGTTTTTTCTTAATTTCTCTCTTTAAAAAAATAATAAAAACGTTTCAACATTGCTTTCTAGCTTCAAAGGCACGAAAATTTTGCTACTTTTGTAGTCATTCTACTTGTACTTGTAGCATTGATGCGGTCGAAGACATTTTTTGGCAAGTTATTTCATCGTAATTTTTATTAAATTATCGAAAGCATTGTATTGTTCTTTATGATTCTTATTGCCAGGTAAGTCAAGTCTGTAAAGTTAAAGAGTTTTGGCTTACTTTAGCCTTGAAGTTTGATATTCACTCACGACAATACAAAGTTTTTATGACCTCAGCCCCCACTCCCACCCCGACCGGAATCCTAAATTCACCACTGTTGTACGGTAAACTTTTGTTTAGCACAATTGTAAAGTTTTGGTCAGCGGAAAATAAATCAATTAAGAAGTAGTTATGTGTTTGTATAACATTGAAATTTAATTGATATTATTAGAACTGCTGCTAGTAACTTGCTTATTTTAATAGAAATTTCATTTGATTGTTTTGAATAATTTTAAGATACTTATTGGTATCATTATTGCATTTATCTCTAAAAGAATTATTATTTTAGGTTTAAAAACAGAAGTGGAAAATATTAATGCTTTCTGTCTTCGTATGAATTTTTTTTTAATACTTCGGGTTTCTCCCAAGTTATTTATGAAGGCTATTTCCGGTAGTAAGAATACTTTTTTTGTGTGGATATTAATAATGGTTTTCAATGCTCGCATATTTTTATTTTCTTTTTCACAGCTAACAGATATTCAAGCAGTGTGTTGCATTTTATTTTTGTTATATATGAATAACAAAAAGAAATAAGAGTATTGTGATTACATTTTGAACTCTTTCTTTGAACATTATATTTGATTGTGTGCTTGCGAAGAAGTATTTTTCATATTTTTATTTAAAATATGTGGTTAAAACAGTTTCATTTGATAATTAAATTTATTGCTTAGTAGTTGAGCTGTTTTATAAAAGGTGGTATTAAATACACCAGCAAAATAAAAAAAAAGTTTATTACTGTAACTCTCTATTGATTTTTGTGCATTTAAAACTGTGTAAAAGAGTGGGGATCGCTTTAAAATAAAAAAAAAGGAAGTTAGTAATAATATTACGGGGAATTATTTTTTGGCAGGATGGCTCTTTGGGGGAAAGCCTTAAAGGCTGATTTACAAAAAATTACCGGAGAACCTCGGGGTTGAAGTCGGGGCCTCTGCAACTATAATTGAGATTAAAAGACCATTCAGGCGATACCTAATTATGATGAAGAGGTTGACTATATTAAAGAATTACTGGAAACATTAAAGGCAATGCATCTTGAAGAAAAAAAAGAAGAAGCTTGAAAGAGAAGAGAAGCAGATTGTGGCAGAAAGAGAAGCGGATTGCAGCAGAAAGAGAAGAGAAGTGGATTGCAGAAGAAAGAGAGGCCAAATGAATTCTTGAAGAAAAAGAGCTGGAAAATGCTTTTCAGCTGAAGAAATTACAACTAGAATTGGAAAATAAATCAAGACTGAGTGACATGGTCCCAATGGCAAAACCAAAGCTGGAGATGAGACATCCGATGCAAAACTTTGACTCCAAAGAGGGAGATATAAGTCTTTATCTCATTTTGTTTGAGAGACAAGCCAGAAGAGTGGAAATTAATGAAGACTTGTGGGTATCTCACTTAATTGGATTGTTACCTTATGACATGTTACAGCTAATTGCCAGGGAGTCGGAAGAAGTTTCAAATGACTACCTGCATATTAAGAAGTTATTGTTCAAAAGATATAAATTTTCGGCTGAAAAATTTAGACAAAAGTTTAACAACCACACAAAAAGTGCTGACAATAATTGGACAGACTTTTTGTATGAATTAAGGAACTACTTTGAAGAATGGCTGAAAGGTCTTGCAGTAAAAACCTTTGCCGAGCTCAGTGACTTAATAGTGACCGAGCAGATCAAAAGAAGAGTTCCCTGTGAAATTAAAGAACATTTCATAGACGAGTGGGCAAACATAAAAAGCCAGAAGTACTCGCTAAAAGGCTGGAAGAATATGACAGTGTTCGAAGCCTTTGGAAGAAAAAGTCTTACAGTGGTACTTCAAAGGAGAGATTTCCAACTTGGAAGGCTAAATCTCCAATTGAAAGTAAGGCATCCTTTCCGGTCAAGAAGGAAGAACATGATGTCAAGAAACCAACCACAAATACTGAAGATTTCGAAAAAAGAAGAACTTTTAGGTGTTATAAATGCAGGTCTACGGAGCATGTTAGACCAAATTGTCCCTTGTTGATGAACAAAGAGAGTTCTGCAACTGTAAATCATCTATTTGAAGCTTACGAAGATGGTGTAATGTCACCACACACCTCTATGGGCAAAGAAAATGGGTTCCCTGTGCTCAATCTGCGTGACATGGGATCTAGCATCGATGTTATGTGCTTGAAAGTGGTAAAGCCAGAAATGTTTACAGGTGTGCATGTCTGGGTACAACAACCATTAGATGATGCACCGATGTGCTTACCACTGGTTGAAGTTGAACTGAAAGGAGAATGCGGGCACTTGATAACTAAGGCAGCCGTAGTGCGCAACAAAGCTGATAAAGGAAGATATCTTTTAGAGAACAGAACTGCAGCTATTGTGGAAAAGATGAAAAAAATTCCTGTTCCACAATAAGTTAATGCAATCCAAACACGAGCTCAGAAACGTTTGGAAAAGCAGGAAGAGGTAGTGTGTGTCAAAGACAAAGATCCCATATCTGTAGAAGAAACTGAAATGGCAGCTACAGAAGATATAGAAATCGAAAATGACGATCTATTCTCTTACCCTCCGAAAGAAGAATTTGAGGGCTTGTCATTGTTAAAGATTGACTCTAAAGCCTTTATCGAAGCTCAACAAGGCTGTAAGGAATTGCAGTCATTGACAAGATACTCGAAAAGACAGATTCAAGGAATAAGTTTGAAATTCTTCCGAATGGACTCTTGGTGAAAAAGAAGACTAATAAAGTTGGAAAGGACAAATTTTTATTAATGGTGCCTAAAGAGTTCTGGGAAAGACTGAAGGCTCTCTGCCATGAAGGTGCATCGAGTCATTTGGGGGCTATGAAACTAAGGACATTCTTGCAAAATATTTCTTTTGGTCCAACTGTTATAAGGAGGTCGAAAAGTATGTCCAAAGTTGTGACCACTGTCAATGTGTGGGAAAACCCAATGATAAGAAAAGAGCCCCTATGAAATTAGTTCCGATAATTCAAGAAGTGTTTGCTAAAATAAATGTTGATGCTGTAGGACCTTTGCCGATTACTGCATCAGGAAAAAAATATTTGATTACAGCAATGTGCTTGGCGTCTCAATATCCGGATGCCGTGGCTGTATCAGATATCACCTCTATGTCTGTGGTCGATGCACTTCTTCAGATTTTCAGTTGCATGGGGTTTCCGAAGGAAATTCAACACGATCAAGGGACTTCCTTCATGAACGAATTAATGACAGAATTCTTTGAACGTTTTGGAGTTAGGGTTGCACATAGTTCAACCTACCATCCTCAAAGCAACCCAGTTGAACGGTTCCATTACACGCTTGGACGAATACTTCGTGTCTTGTATTCCGAAGAAGGCCCAGACTGGGAGAAACATGTTCATGCAGCCTTATTCGCTCTAAGAATAATGACCCACTAATCTACAGGGTTTAGCTTGTCCGAATTGGTGCATGGGAGGAACCTTAGAACACATGTTACTTTACTTTATGAAAACTGGCTTCAACTTGAAGAAGAGCAGACTCCAGTGACCGAATATGTGTTCACTCTACTCAAAAGACTGAAACGGTTTCCAGATCTCGCTGTTAAGGAGATGGAAAAGTCTCAACACAGAAATAAAACTTGGTATGACAAGAGAGCCGTAAAACGAGAGTTTCAGGAAGGGGATTCAGTGCTGATATTCTCTAACTGTAGAGCGAACAAGCTTAGCCCACGATGGACTGGGCCTGGTACTATTTTGAAGAAACTCTCAGAATGTGGTGTCCGTACCTCATAAAAAAGATAAGTCTCAAGTTTATCATGTGAATATGCTAAAGCCATACTACAAAAGACCAGAGCAGATTAATTATCTTTCTTTAGAGGCTGAAGAAGGAATAGGAGTCGATGAATTAGAGATTCCTCACATTGAACAAACTCCTAATGTTCTTGATTTGTCAGAAATTACTCCAGAACCAACCGGAAGTACATTGACTGAAGATCAATGTCAGCAACTGCAGAATGCCATCTGGAAGTACAGAGAATGCTTTTCCAATGTTCCTGGAAAAACTGACCTTGTCACTCATGACATTGAACTAGTGTCGGATGAACAAGTGATATCGAAGCCTTCCCGGACATTGCTAAAGCAAAATGAAATCCTGCGAAAGGAAATTCAGAAAATGCTTGCCATGAAAATCATTGAAGTAGGATATTCCGATTATACTTCACCTATGATACAGGTCGAGCACCTGGGAAAGAGCCATGCCCATGTGTAGATTATTGAAATCTCAACAAAATTACTAAAACCAAATTTTACCCACTACCGAATATAGAGGAAAGAATTGAAACAGTCTCCTCTGCAAAATATATTATGGTTTTGGACTTGCCCAAGGGATATTGGCAAATTCCTATGTCTAAAAATGCCCAACGATTGTCCGCATTTGTCACAAACTTTGGCACATACATACCATTATGTATGCCATTTGGGCTGAAGAATGCTCCTTATGAATTTAGTCGAATGGTAGCACAGTTGCTTGAGGCTTGTGAAGACTTTGCTGTGCCCTATTTCGATGACATTGCAGTCTTCTCTGTTATGTTCCAAGAGCATATCAAGCACCTAGAAACAGTTCTGAAAAGAATACAACAGGCGGTTTTGACCATTAAACCATCCAAATGTAAATTTGCTCAGAGCCAAGTCAAATACTTAGGACATATAGTTGGACAAGGATGTAGAAGGCCATCAGAACTGAAGATAGAGGCCGTTAAGAAGGGGCCTTTCCTACTCCGCGAACCAAAGTGGACATAAGAGTATTTTTGGGTCTAGCGGAATATTATTCTCACTATATTCCAATGTTTTCAACCATTGCTGCGCCTCTCACAGATTCCTTAAAAGGAAAATGTCGAAAAGGAGTTGTGCATTGGACAGAGGATTGTGAGCAGGCCTTTAATTCACTGAAGCAAGCTCTTGCAAGCAAACCAGTCCTCCACTCTCCGGACTATAACCGTCAATTTATATTGCAGACAGATGTCTCCGACAATGGTATAGGTGTCGTTCTTTCTCAAGTAACTGAAGATGATAAAGAACACCCAATCATCTACCTTAGCTGTAAATTTTCGGATGTAGAAAAAAGATATTGTGTAAGTGAAAAGGAATGTGCTGCTATCATATTTGGTATCCAGAGACTGAAATACTATTTGGATGGCCAAGCCTTCACTATTGTGACAGATCACAATCCACTAACTTGGCTAAAAACTAATGCGAGCAAAAATGCTCGAATTGCGAGATGGTCATTGGCACTCCAACCTTTTAATTTTGTTATAATCCATCGTGGGGATGCAGCACAAAAATGCTGACGCGTTGAAGCAAGATCCCTACTCTTGCTGATATATAGTTATTTGGGGGTACTGTCTGGTAAATATGAACTTGATTTGCAGATGTTCCTATGTATTTCTATATATATATGGTTTTTTTTTATATTATATATTCAATTTTTCTATTAAGTGTATTTTTAGCTTTTCTTGCCCGGCTGCAAAAAGTCTCCAAGAGGGGAGGAGTTAAGACTGTACCGCCCTGCCCGCTATATTCTGAGCTAGCCCATCCCACTGGAGCCGAGACATAATTCTGAACTATTTTGCTGGAACTAATCTTCCTTCCCCAAAGGAAACGAAGTGAAGAGAAGAGACTTGGGCGTCATTCGCCGAGAATGTTGTTCTGAAGTGTTTGTCTCTACCGGAGCCATGACAATGGTGTCCAATTGCTTAAATTAAGCTGATATGCTATATTTTTTTTAATTTTAGGATGACGGCAAGATTCTGATTTTATGTAACAGACTGAAGTTGATTGATATTGAATTTGATTTTGAGTTAATTTAATTTTGATAACTCATGAAATATATTAATCTAAATTTGTTTTTTATGTTAAATGCTAATTTGTATCGTCTTGTGTCTGTAAATAAATGTCTTGTGATATTTTAAAAGTATAGTTTTTATTTCTAAGACATTACAGTGATAATTCGCAAGTGATATCTCGTAATTCTGTCCAGCGGCATCAGTCAGGCGGCTCACTGAGTCTAGCGCCTAAAGCAACAACAATGCCACCTGAACTCTTTTATCAGAATGCACCCTATTTCAGACCTGTGGGTGCATCAATATCTGGAGAACACCCAGAAAAATATCTGTGTTGTTACTGGTTCACACACTATTCTGAATTGGCAAGACTATAGCTGATCACTCCTGGAAGATCATGTCCAACCTTTTGTTCAGAATTTATGTTCAGGAGAGCAACCATTTTTTCCAAGAAGACAATGCTCTTATCCACACAGTTAGATGCACTAAAGTATGGTTCAAAGACTATAACAATGATATAGGACATCCTGGTCTTCAAAGTTCCTTGACCTGAATATTCATAGTATGGTGGTTTTTGGAATAAAAACTTGGAGCTCAAATTTTATCTCCAATCACACTTTTGGCATTAGGGATTGTTCTGCAAGAGAAATGGCTTTATATGCCCTTCATAATGACATGACCTCTATGCACCCACCCCTCATTGAACACATGTTGTGAATAAAAGGGTAATTCAACTCCAATATCAATAAAGAATTCATCTTCTTTCTGAAGTGATCATTTCGTTTAGTCCTCCATTTCTATATTTGATCAAATGTTTCACAAATAGCAAGACAGTATAAATAAACAATTAACATGCAAAAAGAAACAGTCGGAGCATTACAAATAAAACTGCCAATCACACTAAACCTAATAGTGCATATTTCTAACACAATTAATGACCTCGAATGTCTAGGCAAATTTTATCAGGACTTTTCAATAGTTACTCGTTCATTTTTGCTTTCCATGCTGCAAAACTGATGGATCTTCAAGAAAAACCTGGAAACTTCACAATATTTCAAGAAATTGCTAAAATGCACTAACTTTCACTACAGCCTTAAGCCTAATATGTCGATTAATATTATCTTTAAATACAAATGATAAATGTTCCACTACAAATGTAACAATTTGCAACTGATTAAAGGCAGATGACAATTTAAAGCAAACAAATAGCATATAAAATTGAAAGAAAACATTTACGACAAATATACACAGATGTTTACAACAACATTCAGCCTATTCATAAATAAATCACAATATAAAGACAACATAAATTATGCATTCATCTAGATGCTTCAACTGTTTATTAATATTAAATGAAGAAACATCAGTTCAATCTTATATTATGGGAAGAAGTGAAATAAAAATGAAATCGATCATATTATGCAACGGTTTTTATTTCCAGTGAAATGACCTTTTTCATAAGTGACTGACAATTTTCAAATATCTAGATATATTTGCAAGAGGAACATTAAACATTTTTAAAAATTAAGAATTTAATATTTACTATTGATGCTGATTTTAAATGTTTTCAATGTTTAAAGATAAAATAAAGAGTATATAAATACAAAACACTTTAGTGAGGGAAAAAAAAATAAATAAAACAAGTATTTTTAAAAACGACTAACCTAGACATCATTAGGCCCTATGTTCCTTAGTTGTCCTTATGCCTTTGTACTAATTACTTCATAACACACTTTATCTAGTAAAAAGAAGCAATAGTGGAGTAAATCGAAAATGTCAATTTTTAAAGTTGAATAAAAATTTTAAGCTATAAGTATTTTACATCCACACGGAATGTGTACTGTCTGTCAGATTGATACATAAAAAATAATAATTCTAAACTCTGCAGATGGATGTAATGATCCGACTTACGTAAACTAATAAAACCTGTTTAGAAAAGTTGCTTTGGCAATAAGTGTCTTTTCTTATAATAAATGCTTCTTTTTTAACTACCGAGTATCAAAATATTTTAAAATAATAAATACATATGAAACCTTCTTAAAGCTTAAACCCTCCCCTACCTCTTCAGTTACTCAAAATGTACAATATGCATACACATCCTGATGCCCTTACCTGAAGTCACATACTTAAGGGGCTGACAAGGACATAATAGAACAGAAAGAGATAAATCAATTGAAGCTTCAAACACTACCTAGAGCCTGCAAGTAAAGCAGCATATTAACCATCAAAGTTTATAAATTTACAATTCACATGGAATGAATTCATGCCAGCTATCTGCATTTGGCCTCAGCTTTTAATCAACTGTAACAATAATCCATAAGTACCTGCTGCACAAATGCAAGATGAATGTATAAAATTCAATCAATACCATGGAATGAAAATCAAAATTTTGCTGCTTAGAATATTCGATTCAAATCTTCCATCATAAAATCAGTAAAATAAATGAAAAAGAACCTAATGAACCTATACTCTTATGAGGGTGATCCGATAATAAAGGTATAGGTGGCTGGCAAACAAAGCATGCAGTGCAATATTGGCACAAATTGCATCACTCAACACATTTAGGAGTGCAGTAAGTAAGACTAAAGTGTCATTTTGTTCAAGACACAATTGAGCTTCAAGGAAGCAAAGAGACATGGTGTGTCTAATTGCAGAATATGCAAAGTTTGAGGTATGTGCAGTTATCAGATTTTTGCAACCCAAAGGAGTTAATAGAGTGAGATTCATCACAGATTGTAGGGTGTTTATGGGCTGAATGTTTTAAGTAAAAAAGAAGACAACTTTTAGTGCTAAAAATTTAAAGATGAATGAACGGATCTAAAGGATGATCCGGAGAAGAAAAGAGGCAGATCAAGGACTTCACATACAGATGAAAAAAGTTGAATGTTTGATTAAGGAAGATTGTCGCATTACAGTTCGTGAAATCGCTGAAGTGACTGGAGTTCACAAAAATTCTATTCATGAAACCATATGCGACCTAAACTTCTACAAAGTTTTGGCTCGCTGAAAAACACTGTTCTGCAGTATTTCGAGCAACTTGACAAACAGCAGCACCATAAAGGGATGTTCAAACTAGTGTCACACTGGGATAAACATCTCAACATTTACCCATATTATGTCAAGAAAGGAACAAAAGTATGCAGTTCTTGTGGAAATGTATTAAATATTTTCTTGAATTATACTGTCAGTGTAATTTTTCCCTGAACCTTTATTATCAGACTGCCCTCGTAGATATTAGATTGCATATCACACACCCACATGCAAAAATAATAATAATAATAATAAAAATGATTAAAATAAAAACTTAACATTTCTGCATATTATCTTCTAGATAAATGACAATCAGGGGAGACTCAATTAAATAACTGTACAGAGAACACTTTCATTCAAGTGTTTTTATGTCTTGTGTCTTAAAAGACTGTTCTCTTTTAATTACCGATTAAAAGAAATCATGAAAATTTTCAGTTTGCAAAATTTATCAAACATGATTACATACTCTTTGTTGAATCAAATTCAAACAATGAATATACAGGTAGCAACGTGTTATCTTTACCCAGCCTTCACAATATGCCGAGATCATAGTGATCTATGGTGAATGTCACAGAATGCTAGAGTGGCTGCAAGGGTTTATGCCAAATGTTGCCCTATAGATTGACATCCAACACATTGAACTATAGCTACTGTTGTTCACCACCTCAGAGACCAGCACCATGGCCCAGATCAAGCGGATGGATAAGATCAAATGTTCGAGTGACACCGGAGGAAGTGCTGGGATACACCATTGCAAATCCACACCTGAGCACGGTGGAAATAAGCAAGACATGTAGATACATGCATCAGCATATCTGGTGATTGTTACATGAACAGAGTGCACATCCATACTGTTTGGTACTGATGCAAGCATTGATGCTGGGTGACCATGTACAAAAATTTGATTATTGTAATTATATGCTCAATATCTTGCACGAACATCCATTGTTGTTTTGCAACAATCTTTGGACAGATGATTCACTGTTCACACAGGATGGCATCGTGATGTGTACAATGTGCATTACTGGTTTCTGGAAAACCTCCACATAACGACACCAAGTATACTGGTCAACAAATGAGTGGTGCAATATACTGGGAACACAGATCGTTGGACCCATCTTCTGCGACAGGACCTTAATGAGTGATCATTACCTGGACCTGCTTCAAGACATGGTTTATGACTGGTATGAAAAGCTGCAACTCTAAGATGCATGTCAGCTGTGGTTTAAACATGATGGGGCTCTTACACATAAAGCAGCAAACATCCGTGTGTATCTGGCCACCGAATTCGGTCAAGATATCATCACACTTTGTGGCCCAGCAAAGTAGCCGCTGTGTTTGCCAGACCTGATTCCCATGGACTTCTATTTGAGGGGTTATGTCAGACCAAAGGTCTATGCCACTGTGCCAACATCTCTGAATGATCTGAAGCAATGCATCACCCTTGCTTGTCATGCAGTTGTACCGGCTATGCTCCAACGTGCCCAGGACTCAGTACTGTCATGCATGCAATTATCTCGAGTAGATTCTGGTGTTTGGTGTATTGTTTCAATCCATGTGTTTAATGTATTCATAGATCGTTTTCTGATGCAATCTGATAATAAACTGATATTTCTTTTTCTGTTTCATTTCTATACTTCATTCTTCGCTTTGTACATAACCCTGAAAAGTCAGCTCAAATTTTAAGGTGAATTACCTTTGTCAATTTATGTCCTACAGAAGTCAAGCTTTTTGTGTTATATCCGTTAGGATACGTGTAAACTTTTACTAAATATAGCTATAGGGAACGAGAGACTGTATAAAAAGTTAGATTTCTTAATTTTTATAAAATTGACTTTTTTACTTTAAAAATTACCATAACATGAATGTTTACCTCATTTGAAAGGTTTTTGTAACAAGAAGTGTATGTCTATGATTGACAGTTGCGAAAACAAAGGTTGGATAAAGATAACATGTTGCATGCTAGATATTTAAGTATAAATATTTTAGATAAATAAAAGTAAGCATCAAAAAGTTACGAAAAACAAGCTATGTTCAGTTTTATAGAGAGGAAAATATCCTAAATGGTAAAAAAATTTCTTTCCTGTAACAGAAGGAATCAAGTTTCAAAATAAGTGAAATAGAGCAAGATGTCCATCAACTAACTTTTATGGCCAAATTTGGCTTAATTCAGCAACATTGAAAATTGGAACGATAATAATTAAGTTTAATTTCGACTTTGTGGGAAGCATCACAATTCATTTTCAGAGAAGGTACAGGACAGCAGGAAGTAGTTTTGTCTATATGTTCAGAGGATTGTTGTTTAATAATACATTTCATTGATAATCATACAAATTAAACCTCATTGCAGTTCAAAGAAGCACATACCAGTGAGGACATCTGGAAAGGATGAAAGCTTAGATCACTTAAATATAGGTTAAAATTGACACAGAATGCTGTCAACATATTTTTAATGCTTCACAATGGGACACTGATCTACTAAATCAATCAAACAAAACAATTTTGCATGTTAATTGTCGTATTAACAAAATTGAACATGGATATTTAAATTGTTAAAACATTATTTCTTTTTTACAGAAAGTTTTGCAACAGTAATAGACTCTTCTTATTTAACTGTATGAAAAACTATTAATGACAAACATCACCAAGAATCAATACAGATTTTAATAGCTAGAGCTAGTCAATCAAATGTTATACATAGTTTTGAACATCAAAGATAATAAACAACTATGCTAACCATAGGAAAAGCTTTAGGCCCTCAATGAAGTGAAAATATTTAGAAGTAAATCCTTCCATATGAATTTCTACTGAAACCATATACCAGATGAAGCATTTTGCTCATTTCGGATTAAAGAAACTTAAATAAGCAAAGTACCAGTTTGAAAATTCTTTTCGGATTCTAAATTATCAGGGAAAAAGAGATACAAGTCAATAAGAAATATCTGAAGAATGATTTTAATAATTGTTTGATGATAAAATAAATAAGATGATGAAGCAATTTCTAAGTTTTTTTCCCAACTCTCACTGTATTCCAAAACAGTTTTCTCATTGAGTCTTTTGAATCAACATTTGATTTTAAAAATGTCACCCAATGATACTAAACATAACAAAATTATAAGAGGAAACAAAATAACTTTTTGAAATATCAGTAAAAGTTTTTAACGGTTATAGTCAGAGGAGGGGGAAGGATACGGATTAACAAAGGTGTATTGTTCAAGAATCTTAACTAATGAAAAAAATCAAAGTAACAAATTCTAAACATAAATCAGATATAATTATAAATCAAAAAAAGAAACAGTGAATATAAAAAAAGGCATTAAAAATAATAATCATAGTTCAAAGACATTATTAATGAAATGAAAATGTAAGTGTACTTCAAAGACAAATAACTACTGATTTAAATAGTAATTATTTACTGCTCTTAGGGGAGCATACTATTATATTTTTTTTTTCAATCGGTACAAAAAGACCAAAATGATAAAAACTTTAAGCTAGCAAAAATAAATAAACAGCTAGGCAATTTAATACTGAATATAATATTTCAATTTCAGTATTTCAAAAAGTTATTTGTGTAACACAAATTCTGATATGAACGATAAATAAGAAATATATCTTACCAGATTCATACAACTTTCCAAAAGTTACTTTTCCTGCATCGTCACTTTCATCATCAACCCAATTTGTTCTTTTATCTAATAAACCACCTTCAACTTCATCAATAGTTTTCTGTGGAAAACTTATACCATCTCCATGACTAAAAGACAATCAAGAAGAAATGAATTACGAGTTTTTGCAAGGAGCAACAAAAACAGAATAAAATATCAATAAAATAAACATATACTCATGCATACTAAAGTTATTTTTATTAGTTTTTTTACAAAGACATGCCATTTTTACTAATATAAGGACATGAAATACCAAATATATATATAAATTGTAAAAACGCTAAATTCTGTCACCTTATAATTTTAGGTCACAGATAAAAGGACTTTGATTGAAATTAGTAACAATAAACAGCAATAAAGCATGCTATCATAAACCTAGAATGTTATGCTGATTTAAGCAGATACACTTCAGAAAAAAACCTAACAGATACCCTTCAGAACTATTTGAAACTAAATTGTTTGACTTATTTCTAGCATTCAACAAATTTATCACAAAGATTTTACATACTAAAGAGACATACCTTTCAGTGAATTATTTAAGTATTTCACAAATATCTCAAATGTATTATACATCTAATATTGCGTTAAATTCACATGCCACCAACATCATTTGAACCTCCAATACATTTTTAATGTAATACACACATTTAAATATCATACTACAAAGAAATTGAGCACCCTTTGTATCTTTTTAGTGTAATAAATAACTATTTTCTTTTTCTTTCATTTTTTAACAAAAAGTTCTTTTGCCAAAGAGAATTATGTAAGATATTAAATTCTGTGAATTATCAAATAATTTAAGCATATATACATACAAACAGTTAGGCTTTCACACTTTAGACAACATTTGCTGAAACAATGTGTTTTTCTTCAAGTGATTGCAAAATAAGAATTATTTCAGGGCATATAAAGGAAGAATTTTTTCAAAGAGCTACTTCCACATCATAACTCCTGTTCCTTTAGTAAATAATAATAAAGTCTATAAAAAAAAACATTCTTTCAGAATCAAATCAAATCAAAATATATTTAATATTGATGTATCCACATTCATTGCATAGATCAGATTTCATAACTAATGCAAAGAAAGAAGTTCTTTAACAACAAACTCTAGCCATGTTAGAAATTACTACTAAAGGAAAGGATTCAACAATATGCAGTCAAAGGCAAGGGAAATGGAGCAATACAAAACAGTAAAATATAAAGCAATGATAGAAGAAAAAGTCTTTTTAAAGCAAACGAATTCTGAAAAGAAATGTTAGTCTCTGAGAAGCAAACCACTGCATGTGTATCAGTGATAACATAGCATATCGTGGCTCATGCATAATGTGACCATGTCCTGTTTTTTGGTAGCCTGTCCCATTTGTCCACAACCACAGCCTTGGGATGCCCAAATGTCCCGTTTTCAGAAAGTGAGCAAAACACAAAAACAATTCCAAACAAGGAGGAGCCAAAAATGTTTTTAAAAAATCTGACGGTAATGTCTAGTAGCCTGGTGATGACAGAGCATAAGCTATATGCGTCACACATATGTAAGTTGGTCAGATGCCTCCTATCTCGCACTTAGTTCTAACTTCATTACACTGCATGAAGTGACACAATGAAACGCTGAGAATATTTAAACCGAAAGTCATTGGGTGGAACTTTTCAACTTTTTTACGCCAATAATTTAAATCATGCGAACTTTCGTATAATTATTGACTATATTCTATGTCTGCCCAGCACTATTGCACTCGTAGAAGGGTCTTTTTTATGAATGAGTTGAGGAATTAGCTAGGCAACACAAGTGAAAGTCTTAGTTTATAAAGCAACATTAATTATCAAAGTAAATTTTAAGAAATCCTGCCAAGAATTTCATTTTTTTTAAAAATCAATACCAAATATACTGAAGCAAAAATGTGTTCAAAAAAAAAAAAAAAAGCAAGATTACAAAAATTATTTTCACGTGTTTATTCCTGTTCTTTTCATTAATAAATAAAAACTGAAGAAATATGTGTTTTCTTGAATTCACATAATATTACCTAAAAATTAAAAAATGTCCCATTTTGAGGGAAAAAATAAATGGTCACTTGACTCATGTCATTGACTCACATCAGTCGTAACACATATAAATTGTACTTAAGAATGGGGGGGGGGGGGATACTGCCAACAAAAGAATTTCGTATATAGTACATGAATTTATGCTACTTAGACATCAATAAAGAACATGTATAACTATTATTTAAAAAAATGGTGCAAGACAAAAAGTTTCAATATTTTTGGGCAGAATGATTCTTAGTCATTTGTATTTAAAGACAATTTCAGAAACCTTTAAATTATAATGAAAATCCAGTTCTTATCTTTTTGATTGTAAAAAGAATACAAAATGTTAAATAAAACATTATGAACTGGTCAATTTTTTTAATCAGTACGAATGTAAAACATTCGGCTATTTTCAAATCAATACTGTTTGGTGTGCTTTGATGCTACTGAAAATTTCTTTTAAAAGTGAATGAGCAAAATGACACAAAAAAAAGTAAATAATCATTCTTGCCATTTTTATCAATGGAAACAACGCAGAAGCAAAGAGATAACACTTTAGTATTTTCAGGAAATGTAAATCATTACTGTCAATTTGAATCACTACCGCAAACATGCTACTGATGTCTTTTTTGAAAACTTAAGTTCCCTTTTCTCTGGTGAAAAATTAATTCCACTCAAATTTACATAGAAAAGATGCAGTTGTCCTGATTAATAAATATCAAAATTACCATGCAAATGTAACCAAGTAAAATAAACCAATATTAGTATCACTTTCTCATGATAGTAGTAATACAAATTCCCCTTTTCCATGGATTAACTTTAATTTCAAAACAAGACATAAATCTACCAAGTCAATATCCAGATTAACTTAAACATTAGCTTAAAGTGAAGCTAAACGAAACTAATGTTAAGCTCACTAAGAAAAAATCACATAACAATACTAAATGAATAGATTTCACATCTCTCGCTTGTAAAGATAAAACAGTAATCGAATTAAAAGAGCAGAAAGCCACAAAATTAAAAGCAAATTTAAGTCACTTGTTAAGATTTAAACAACAGTTAAATCCATACTATTGAAAACCAAATTCCATCAACTGGCTAAGGAGTTGCAATGATGACAGTTGTACTACAGCGAGTTAATTAAATTGCTTGATGCATTACACTATTTCCAAGTCTTAGTCAATAGAAATAAGTGGAGATAAAACTGCAACTATTTACATTGAATTATTACTCCATAAATACACAGGGTGACACTGCTCCATAACTAATAAAAATACTTAATGGCATGAATGTTTCTTTTAAACAGACTAATCCTTTGAATGTCGGGGAAAATCATATTTCCCCTTTGTCAGATGTCTTTTTTTTTTACAGTGAAATATTCATATGGGTATGCAGATATAAAAGATGCAGATGATATGCTGCTAGATTTAAAAGTAAGAATTTTGAATTTCAATGGCAATCATATGTAGCATAGTACTGTGACTTATATTTGTAATAATTAAGGATTTGTTTTTCTCTCAAAAATAACTTTTAAAAATTAGAAAAAATTAGTTTGCTTACTTTTTCTTTTTTGACAAGCACATGCAAGTGCAATTAAGTTTTGGGTGTTATTGAAAAAAAAATGTTCATAGTATTTATCTTGAAGATAATTAATAAAGAGAAATCAAAACTTTAGACAACTTAAAGTAAGCAAACATGATTTCTATTTCATTTTGTTCATCAAACTCATAAGAATCAGATTTTAATTCTTTTTATCTAGGTTTACAAGTTCTTAATATGAAATATCTCACAGAAATCTTGATCACATTTTTATAAAAAAAAAATGAAAGCATTTTTAGATAATTGAAATGTTATCTATAAAAGGATGGTTTTTAATGGATCCTGCATATTGTCAATATATTACTTAAAAACATAAACATTTGATATTACTAAATATTTCTAATTGTATAATTAGAAATATTTAGTAATATCAAAAGCAGTTATAATACAGAATATCTAAAAGTTCCAAATAAATTTCAAACAGAAATTATCAAGCATTAATGATACAGCTACATATTAATATTTGTGAAGCTTATGAATTACAGGGGGAAAAAATCCTAATTCAATATTAAATTGTTTATCTTTTTTATGTGAGGCAAAAATACACATAAGGCAAAATATCAACATATTACCTTCACTCTTCTGTCATTAATGAGATAAAGATAATGGAATTTTTTGGCTCCCAAAGTATTATTAATTGAATTATAAATGTTTCACAGATAAACATTTCATGTACATGCATATTTAAAGTAAAATGATCGTGAAGATACCAATCAAAATTTTTAAGCTATTTTCAACTTTTGCACTTCATTAAGGAAATACCGTAAACAATCCTTCTGAGTGCAAAAGCATGTGGCAGATGGACAGTTGAGTGAATTTATTTTATTTGCACATTTTTCAGGATCATAAGCTGATAAAATCATGCTACACAGCACCCTATTACATATATTTAATTTCTAAATATGTTTTTTATATTTTTAAATCATAAACTGCAACAAATATGAAACATAATTCAGAATTTCAGTTTTTTCTAGAAATCTCAAATGGTCAGGGATCTTTAAAAATGCTGTATCATATAAAAAAGCATGTTCACACCATATATATACCTACCATAAAAGGTGTGACATTAACACAACATATATGTCCAAATTTTTAAATTTTAAAAAATAACACCATTAAAAAGGAAAAGAAACGCCCACACAACAAAATAAACATTTTATTTTAAAAAAAGAAAAAATAAATACAAGAATAAGACTACATTACACAAAATTTTTATTTACACATTTGTGGTGAAATACCTACACCCCACACAAAACAAAGAACTAAATAATAATCTAAAATATAAAACAGTGCTCAGGAGTATTTCATTTCATTAAAAAGCATTTAAGTAGCTACAATCACAGTCCCTCTTTTGACGTTTTATCAAGCAGAAGATTTATTGTCTTGTTTCACTCAGCTGCCCTTCTGCCCTCAATCAACTCTACATTGTTTCTACCTGAATATCACTGAAATGGGAAATTTAAAATTAAAATGATGCTTTAAAATTTAATTTCAAAATAAATATATCAGTTACAGAATTTTTAGGGGAAGTGTAAAAGCAAATGATTACCTCATAATTACATACAAATAACTGTATGATGAAATAGACATACAAATAAAATTTCACAGGGCTAACCTGATTTATAAGGATATTGAAAATTTCAATTCCAAGTATTTTACTAATATTCTTAGTGCAATGGGTTTCTTATCACTAAATACTTTTTGCTTCTGAAAAATTAAACTAATATTTCCACTCATTTTTGCCAAATTTTTTTAAAAATTCAGACGAAGTTTATAACATAAGAGCAAAGAAATTAATATTACAAAAAAAATATCAGTTATTGTGAAAAAGACTTATAGCCAACATATAAAAAAAAACAACAGAAGAACATTAACCCCTTAAGTCTCGCACCCATGATATTCACGTGCATCAAACTATTGCAGTTATAAACTAAAATTTAATCATTAATTAGCTTTATAATTTGACACAGGAATTACGTAGAATCCATAAGCATATCAAGTATTCTATGCCTTCTTAGATGAATGAAAACAACAGCCTCTTTCCGAAACAGAAGGGATCATTTTATTAGATAGCACAAAAAAATGCGATCCTTAAGGGGTTAAAGAAGACAGATGTAGCATGCCAGTGCAGGACTTGTAGAAACATTCACAGCATTAAGTCAAATGATTGTTAATAAGAAAAAATCTTGTTTTGGCAATCAGTTGCATTTGTTTATATATTTATGATATTGATATCAGTCTCTAAGAACTTCTGTTAAAATTTTGTTCCAACAAAAACGTAACATTTTAAAAAGAAACTACAAAACAGCTGCATTTTAAATTGGTAACTACACGGAAAGAAACTGCACATAACAGAAATAACAATGCAATGGCCACATATTTCTTGTTATTTAAAGAAAATAATAAGATACAAATAAATAATATTCAATTCCACAAATTTTCACAGAATTAACACAATGAAACAAGGAACCTATCCCAGCACATTCTACAACTAATCACACACATACACATCCATATTTTTAAGCTTTGCAAAATGCTAAAAGAGAGGAAGGACAGAAGCAGATATGAAAGAATGAAATAAGTATATATAAAAAATAATAAATATACATGCAACAAAATTTCATAGGTCTTCAAATCTAAGATTTATAATGAAAGGAGAAACTTTCAAGATTGAGCGCTGAAAAAAAAGACAACAGGTTTAACCTGCAATAACTGAAAAGTAATTATAAAAGTAGGAAAACTTGACATTTAGTTCACTTTTGGTACATGGACTAAAGCTGTTTGTAGTATATTTCAAAAGTAGATCTGTGATTGAAAATTTCTTTTCATTAAAAATATCAACCAAGAAACAAATAAGGCATAATTATAAGTGAAATTCAGAAAAAAATATATAAATATATATGACCATTTGAACAAAAATACATAGATTTAAGTCAAAACAGCAGGAAGACATAAAAAAGATAAAATACTGATTTGGAATGCAAAGATGAAATGCTTTGGAGTATAAACAAATATATTTACATTTCCTCACATTTCGGAAATAAATAAGGACGCATAATTGAGCTTTTTAAAATTAATAAACAATTAAGGCTAGCCCTGTAAAATATAAAACAAATATGTAAGAAAGGAGGAAAACTCTAACCTGGTAGGATTAGTGTTGCCCATGGAATTATAGGAGTTGCCTGCTTGTGTACGAGTGGGAAAGACGACACCATTACCCAAGCTGTGGCGAAAAAGTGTATAACTAACATTATCAATAAAATATTGAAAACTTGACACTTTCAAAAAAATTTTCTATTTCAGTATGCAGTTTACTCCCATAGGCTAAGAACATTTCATTATCGAAAAAATAAGATGCAATTTCTTTTTGGAGAAAAATGCAGCATTTTTCTTCAGAATCCATTCAAAGTCACGAAAGTTTTTGATATATGCTTACTTCCTTGTTTAAGATAAAATAAATCTCAGAGAAGAATTTATTTTATATTTAGGAGCATTAAAATATTCTGGTATCATTTTTGTAATGGAACAATATTTCAAAAATTTGGTATACTACAATTTTAACATATGGGGAAAAATAGGGAATTTTCAGGATTTTGGCAGTAGGTGAAAAATTTTAACTACTTCAAATATTGCAGAAATTCACACATCCTTTTGTTAAGCTTAACTCTTATCACTAAGAAATATCTGTCTTATTGAAAACATTTAGAAAATACATTAGTTCTACACCATAAATGTTATCTTGTAAGCATTAACTAAAATATTTATGAAAAATATTCATTACAAAAATATATTTACAAATCAGTAAATGTTTTGAAAATTATAAAGTTGTTAAGTTTTAAATAGATGGGTATAAAGATGAAGTTTTGAACCTTTCAAGAACCAGAGTTTCCATTTAACATTTAGATGGAATGATTTACAAAGAAGGGGGATGATGATGAAAAAAATATTGATGAAGATATATATTTAAAAGAGCTCTCTAATAATTCAGAGCATACAACATGCTTAAAAATTAACACCAGATGTTTGAAATGAAGTGCTTATGCCAAATTTTCAAAATCCCTATACAAAATATTTCCCATTTATACATATTAACAGTATATTTATGAATGACATATCTGAGCTGAGTAGAATTACACTTTATTCAAAAATAAAGTATTTTTGTTTTCAAATTCACAGTGTGGAAAAACAGGAAAACACAACAGGTTATAGAAGTCAGTAGTCTGTACTGATCAGAAGCAACAAATGAAAATGTACAATTGTCAGCAAGTAAATATTTTCAAAAGGTAAGAACTTCAGGATCACCAATAGTTTATTATAATTATGGATTAAAAAAAAGGATTCACGAAATAAATTCTTAAAATTCTGCTTAATATCTCTAAAGAGGAATATGCTGCTTTTATTTTTAAATGGTAGATTAATGTACTGCCAGCATGTTTTCTATTCTCTAGCATGTGAGAAATGAAAATTTTGCAAAGAAGCCCCAATAATTGCAAAAATCAAGCAATTTGAATTTCACTGCCTGATATCAGGAACCTCTTCACGATGCAATAAAAATAGAAAAAATATTCTACTCTTCTAAAAAGAAGTGGATTATTAAAAATCCCAACTCCTCATCTGCTTCCATAAAATTAAGTATTATGATGCATCGTTTTTACTGTTTCAAATCCCCCTACCCCCCCAAAAAAATTATTTCAACATAAGAATGACCAGGTGTTTGTTAAACAGAAGTCGGTGTAAAAAAAAAAATCAAATGAATTACAATGAAGATGTTAAATACAGGTGGACTGGAAACTATAGTCAATACAAGCCATGTTTTTTTTAAATATTATTATTCATGTTCTAGTATTCTATTATAAAAACTGAAAAATTAAAAAAGTTATATTCTTTTCAAACATAGTCAAAAAATTTCATAAGACTATATGAAGTACAGAGTTGTCATTTCTATTATTTTGACATACACTGTACCCACAACACTAAGCCATGCTCCTGAGGTGCTGAAGAGGCACTGTAAGTTTCATTTTGTTGTGGGGGCCAAATGACAAATAGAAGGGATATAGGACATGCATAATAATATGACATCAGTGCTGCCTGTTGAATCTTAGAAGTGACCAACTTTGACCATGAGCATAAAAGGCTCATTCTATTTAACTCCTACACTATCTCAGGCAGCAATCATATTAATATGTCACACGTTAAAAATCTTGAATACTTATTTGGCACTTGCTAACTTTAAGCAAAATTAAATTAAAGCCCCAATTTCAGTAGTGTGAGAGTGTAGCTTACTCTGGTGGGTAAGTTGCACATCAAACTCATGGCAATGAAACCATCAACAACTAATTAATGGTTATGAAGATTGGGGAAAGGTCACATCTTGTGAATGGTTTACTATCAAGAAGCAAGAACCCTGTTACAGAGGGGGAAAATCGAGTACTACCCAGATGATTTTAAAGACATCGACAAAATTCTTATCCATGCAGTTTTTAGACCCTCATCTATTCTTTAAGAGGAAGGAATTAATGGTAAATATGATAAATTACCAATTCGTAGCTGTGAATCACAAAACCTCCTGTACTCTACATCAAGTACTTCTGATAGCTTCATAATGCATTTATTTAACTTAAAACATTAACTTATTTTTCAAAAGCCATATGTCCATGTTAAGAACAGCTACCACTTTGGTGCTTGAACAATGTAAAAAAAAAAGGAAAATGTTCACAATTTTTTCCCCTTATTAACATTTTTTACAAACCTCTAGAAAATTGCACGAGTCAAATACACAAATCAGCAGACAGGGTAAGCAAAAATAAGTTGACCTATTCAGAGTATTCTATAGCTGCAGCTAATAGTTATATCAATGCCAAAATTTGTGTACATACTATTCAAAGTATACACTCAAGAGATTCTGCAATAAAGAGAATTAGTTCCAAAATTGTCCAGCAAAAATTGATTAAAAGAATTAAATTAATTTTGTAAAATCATTGAACATAAAATACAAAATTCTATAAAACGTAATCCCCCCCCCCATTTAAAAAAAGTTGTCCAAATTGATCCAAAATTACACATTTCTAATAACCTTTATGCAAAAAAGAAAATATTCTGATTTCTACATAAAATACAACTGACAAAGGTCTATTAATAATCCATGTCGACTGAAATCATATCTCTAACAGTCTTTGCCAGGCTAAAAATTACAGCATGGACCAAGGCCAACATAAACTCAAAAAAATAAATAAATAAATAAAAATGATAAAAAAAAAAAAAAAAACAGATCTAAGAGAGGATGAAAGATCATTGATGACCATGTAATTGAAGACACTGGCACATTCAAATGTTGAGCAGTAGATAGAGAAACTTTCTGGCTTTGGTTAATGCCCGATTCAAATAATGACAGCTAGATCTATGCTTTAATACGATTAGAAAACTCCAAGAAAAATATTTGATTTCTTTACACACAAGTTCAGTCGTAAATAAGAACTACTTACAGGAACCAAGGAGAATTTCACTTTTGCTATGATCTTTCTAGCAAGGATAGAAACGGATACAACATGGGAATGGGACGTATTATGTAGTGATAAGCATATTTCTATTTTAAAGGCATCATCTGAAATTGCCATGTTTGAACCAAAGCAAATCCACATATTTTTTTAGAAATCTCTCTGTATTCACCAAAGCTTGCAGAGTGGTGTAGGTTTACTTCCTCATTTATTCTGGAATCTCGTTTTTATGAAGAAAGCAGCTGCCGTCAGCAGTTTAATTTATCCATCATAATAATTTAGTTATGACAAATGACTTTAAAATTTAATATTTTAATTTAATTAATTTTTAGTATGCTGAAAGCATTAATTGCAACAAAAGACAAAGAAATGAAATGGGAAATACAAAATAATAAATAAAATAGACCAAGGAAATGCCTTAGCATTCGAACTAAATTTTGATGGAAATGTACCGAGTGTTTAGCATCTAATGAAATCAATTATTTAGACCCTTACATTCAATTGATTAAAAAAAGTTCTGGGCAGAATGACTCATGAAATGTAATGAACATGAGATATAATAATTATCATTTTGTATGTTGGTTATGCATAATTTGATTCAAATTACAATAATTACACATTAATTAACTAATTACAAAGTTCATAATTATAACACATAAATGAATAATAACCTCAAGAGAAAATTATATTGCAGTAGGTGAAAAGATAAGACTGTGACTATAGAAAAAAATCCATGAAAACTAATGAAAAATGAGACTTTGAAACTATGTTTCATTCAACGTAAAAAGAAAAAAAAAAAAAAAAAAAACCCACAGAATAACAATTTTTCATAGTTTTAATTTCAAATAGTGGGAAAAAGAAAACATGAAAGTAAAGATACTGGGCAAACAATGAAAATGAACTGTATGCTATTACAACAATAGGTGGTAATATCACAATTATTTTTCAAAATTAATATTTAAAAATTTGTTAAAATGAGAGATAAAATATAGTAAACAAATTGTCATCATTAAAAAGATTATGATTTTAAGTCGGCATGCAAAAACTGCAGATACACATTTTTTTTTAACAGACGATAAACATGCCAATTTAAGGATTTGGTGAAATAGTGAAATTGGTTCGACTTTCATTACAACAATGAAAAATATTGTTAGAAATCATATATAAAAATACTTTTTAAAAAATTGCTGAAATTCGGGTAAAAACTGTGCAACTAAATTGATATAATGATTTTTTTTTTCATTTTCAGATAGTGGGAAAATGATTCTTGCTCAATAATATTTTCTTAAGTTATTGCAAAAATGCAAAATTCTAATTTATTAAAATTGTAAATAAAATTTGAAAAAAAAAACTACTTCAAAGTATATGTGTACCAAATTTGGTAGCTGTAGGTCCAATTATGCGCCCTGAAGAGCACCAACGGACAGGCAAGTACACACATTCACTATTACTAGTAGAGATTACTATACTGTACAAATTGAGCAAATGGCCTTCAAACAAGTTCTGAGACTGCAGAGAGATATCGTGACACACTTCAAAACTTTGCGATATCCCAGCTGCAACAAAGAAATCATACTAATTCAACTTCTTATACAAGATGGTGCATCTCCACACATTGGAAGATGCATGCAAAATCTGATGAGCAAAACTTTACCACTGATCAAGTAATTAGCCAAATGTTCCCCAATACCCGATCTCACTCCATGCAATTTCTGGTTATGGGGATATCTAAAGGGTGTGGTGCATCGTGGAACAATTGTAACTTTAGCACAACTAAAAGGCAATATCACACTACAGCAAAAGTACTACCATCTTTATATATAGTCAGCACACTGTCCATTGACTTCATATGATATAAATTTGTAACAGAGCACATATAGAGTAATATAATATGACTCATTCAAATGTGTTTTTCAACACCGTGTTGTCGTTTTCTATGCAAACAGCTGCAAAACACCCTGTACAGGACATTTCTGGATTTTAATTTTATTGCAGAATCATTGAGAAGATACTATGACTAATATTTGTACTAATTTAGGTATCAATCCATATTGGTTGAAAACTGTTTTGAACAGGCTAACTTACTTTATGCTCACTCTAGCTCTATGTATATAAGTTAACACCATATACAACACACAAAGGAAATACCCTGAGCCTGCCGAGACAGTGAAGAACAGTTACCACAACAGTCAGAAACTAAGGTCGGAGTCCCAACAACCATCACTGGCTACAGCCCAACTCCTCACAAAGGAGGTACATCCCATCACTGAAGTGGAGATAACTCAACCCCACACCATTATTGTACTCCCGACCAGGAACGTAAACCCACTTACTTGTACAACAGCTTCATTCATGTAATTGTGGTGCCCGCAGGGGGGATTGACATCACATAACACAGACATTTTGCATCATTTGATTAGATTATTATAGTTTTCTAGAGGCTGAACTACTAATGACCTGGTAAAACAACAAAATTGATCAGCAAATCTCCATTCCCTTTGTATTAAGCAAATAAAACCAAAAGTCTTCAAAATCTTACCTCAAAATTTAATACAAAAAACACAAAGCCTTTTGCTACTTGCACACACACTGATTTCTGCAGGTCGACTTGAAAAACGGTCTACTTTTTGCAGGCGACGAGTTCCTTGCACACACAGATTCGTGATGGTTGATTTTATACCGGATTTACGTATGGTTAAATGGAAATGAATTTTGGTCATTCTCGAATACAGTCGTTTCTACTGTAGTTAAAATGAGTCCAAAACGTGTTATTTTTTTTTATTAAATTTTTAAAATTTTAGTTTAAAAAATGAAAACAATGAATTGAATAATATATAAATACAATTTAAAAGCATATATTTATAATAATATTTCAAACTACAAATGCAAATATATATGTCTTCAAAATGGTCAGTTGTTAGTAATATAAAATTTAAACAAATTATTAAATGTCTTGTTACTTTTACTTAACGATTGTGTTGAAGATACAAACATTTCAGATGTCTTGTTCTAACAAAAATAACCCTTCTTGGACTCAATAACTTATTTTGATGAATTACATACATGGAAATAATTTGGTAATTGAGAGTCACAATCTTTGCAAATTTAACAAATGGGAATCGAACACCGACTAAAAAATTTTTCTGTTGAATTTAAATACTCACGAACATAATATCACACAGTCATTGAAGTTCAAATTGCTAGTGTACGGGAGATAAGCAAACACAGAGACACATGGGGGACAGGTATTTTACATCTTGTTAGATGCAAATGAGTTTTGGGAGTTTGTAGAATAATGCAAGTTATCACGATATTTAAAAAATAAGAATTACCAAAATTTTCAATAATGCCATGAAAAATAAAGAAGTTCATACTGAAAATATTCTAAATTCAAACTAAACTAACTCTAAATTGCAACTAAACAGAAATAAATATTAAGTGAATTAATAAGTGAAAACAATGTACTTTTGTACATTGTTGTACAAAAATACTGTTGTCAATACAAATACTTGTTTACTTTTCCATTTTCAGCTATTAAGTTTTACTAAAATGTTCCAATTTAATTTCGGATTATCATCCTAGTAAAATGAAAAGAGTTTTGGGATTACATTAAGAAATAAAAGTGAAGTGAAACGATTTTTTCCCCCAGCAGGAAATGGGTTCTCAATGAAGGCGAACACCTTAAGAATTGACTTGGCAATACAACCAAATTATAATGAGTTAACATTAAAATTCCTTGGTAATAATAATCTAACAATGTGGAAAGCAATTACTTCACATTAAAGAGAATCAGAATTTTTATTATGTAAATAAATCAAAACTAAAATAGAAACCAATGTGAAAACAGCAAATTCATATTTATTTCTAGGGTTGTCGGAGAGTCAAGTTGTTTTAGAATTATTATTTCATTAGGGATGTTTTTTGTTAATGAAAATTCATTAGAAAATTATGTTAAATTTACTAACTTCAAAGCATTGCAATTATTCAACAAAGATTTATTAATCTAATTAAAAATAAATAATATAGCAAGTACAAAACGTAATTAAAAAATTGAAATAAAAGTATGGAATGTGTGCATAATCATTAAAATTTTAAAACTAGAAAAACTGACTTGTTTAATGTAAAAAAGCATATATATAAAGGGTGACTGCACTTATTGTGGTCCAATAGCTAATTTCTAAACCGTTCGAGATAGACATATAGTTCCAATTAGAAAAATACTTAAAATATAATTCTTCCCTTCATTTAATGTTTTTTGAGTCTATAAATATATTTTCGAAAAAGTTGTGAATTCTTATTTTTATACGGTCCCCGGTCCTATCAGTCACATTTAGTAAAACGTTTTTCACACACTAACATTTTAAACAAAAAAGTTCCACTTTTCTGCAAATAAAATTGACTGAGTTATTGAGCTTTGATCATCGCCGACTTGGATCGCTTTACACTATTTCAATATTCACCTCGAAGGCAATCCACCAATCAATGCACAACACTTGCTCGACGAGACTGCTGATTGGTTTAAAATTATGAAATTCAAAGCTCCATAACTCGGTCAGTTTTAGTCGCAGTAGAGTGCAACTTTCTTTGCTTAAAATGTTAGTGTGTGAAGAATATTTTACTAAATATCACCGATAGGACTGGGACACCATATAAAAAATTAGAATTCGTAACTTTTTCAGAAATGTATTTAGTGACTCAAAAAACAATTCTTCCCTTCATTTAAAGCATTTTTGCAACTGGAACTATATGTCTATCTCTAATGGTTTAGAAATTAACTAATGGACCATACGTGTGGACACCCTGTACATTCAGAGACCCCTAAATGTTTCAGTGCCAGGGCATATTTAGCAAGCTTAATCCGGAACTGAGAATAATTATTTTTAATTATCAGTTTAAAAAATTCTTTGTGTGTATAAGTAATTTTCTCATCCTTATACTGATAACATCAATAAAGAAATTTAGGAGTTCAGCGAACTGCTTAAGAAAACCATCTCCCAGCAAAAAAAAAAAAAAATATTACTAAAAAATAATGTTCAACAATTTTTCCAAAATATTACTACAGTAGAACCCTGCTAATCCAAAATTCCGGTTAATCCGAACCGATTTTATTTTCGAAAATTACATGCAATTGAAAAGATTACCTGAAAAGATTTAAATATACATAATAAAAACAAAAAAAGAACTTTTTCAGCATGCATAATTTTGTGCACATTGATGAAACTAATGCAAATTCGCTGTAAGATAAGGTCACTTCATACAGGAGCACATCCATTATTTTAATGGAAAGGGGAGACATTCTCATTCTATTGCTTTTGAATAAAAGAATTCAAGAGATAGTAGTACTGAGTAATTATAATTTACATTTTTTTTAGCACACATATTTTTCTTTTCTATTTTTATTGGAATTCCGGGTAATCCGAACAGGCACCGGTCCCAATTAGTTCAGATTAGCGGGGTTCTATTGTACTTTTATATTGCCCGAAATAGGTGCGTGTGCAAAGGACAGAACGCCGCCCCATGCCATTATGGCAAACAAACCGGTTCAATGGATATGGGACATGTGTGCAAGGGAAAGTAAGTTTACATGTGTCACTGGGACCTCCCACAGCTAACGGCATCAGCGAAACACAGTGGCAATTGCCGACAGGTATTTTGCCAGTGTCGGTATGTGTGCAGGCTCCAACTGTTCTCTTCATTCCACTAAAGGAATGTGGTCAACTGATTTTAAGTCGATCAACACAAATCGGTGTGTGTGCAAGCAGCCTCTTTGTTACATGTTTGTCAAGATGAAATTTCATAATTAATTTTTCACTCACTTCCTGATGGGCTAAAGTTTTGAAATTTGGTACATTCATGTGTTCTTGATGATAATACACTATTTTAATATTTTCAAAATTAAGTCATCAGCTAATCTATCAATTTAATTAAATGTTGATTCCATATAAAAATGTTTGTGAATTTGAGAAGAAACCGATTTTAACATTCCTTAATATTTATAATAATGGATTATCAAATCCTAAAAAAAGTGAAAAATAATGAAAATACTTTTTAGTACACTAAATAAAAGTGTGCTTTAAAAAACTGTTTTTATTAAATTTATCTTTTTAAATAAATTGAGAGTACATTTTCTTTAAGAAATTATTAAATAAATTGATGGTATAATTAATAATTGATGGTATTAAATAAATGGCTGATTAATGCAATGATGATGGGATGCACCTCCTTGTGAGGACTCTATGCATGAAATGCTCTTAATGAGGTCCATTTTGCATTTGTGCTATTATCTGCGACAGTCTAGTCAGTTTTATCTGCACACTCTAGGATAAGAGCTTTAGCTTAGTTTTAATATAACGGTTCTCTCCCTTCTTTTCCCTTCTATTTAAATAACAAACTGAAGTATAGAATTGACCCAAATACACCCAATTCTAATTCAGAAATGCAGGATAACAATAGAATTTAATGAAATTGACGAATGCTGGGAGAAAACTTTCAGCACCTACATTTTATCAATTAAAGGTGCAGATTTAAAACGGCATATATGATATCACCTTTAAGCAGTGCTTTCTTTCATTTCCTTTAGTTTAACAAACTTATACGGAACATTATAATTTCATTTTTCTTCTTTAATTGAGATGAATTACCAGATAAAAGAAATTTCTTCTCATAAAAACATAAATATGCTGAGAAACAGAACCATACTGAATTTAAAATATTTCACACTCACTAAAATGGTTAACAGCTTTCTGAGTATTAATTTACTCTCCATAAATATAAAAATAATATAAATGGAAACTATCTAGCACTTTCACTTCAAAACAAATTATCTAGATATCAAAGGAAGATTATTATAGATACACACCATGGAAGCAAAAATGACAACTTTTCAGGTACAAGCCCAGGAAAAAAGTTTGTTAGGTGACCGACAGTTGGCAATGGACAAAAACACACGAGTCAGCAAAAATAAAATTAAAATAAATAAATAAAAAGCTGATTAAGAATTGTTCAGTATTGATCCGAGATAGGAGAGATGCTTCTTAATATGTAACATTCATCAAGAGAAGATTGACTGGGACATTTCTACATTAAATAATTGGGCTTAGCAAAAGATTTGATCACTAATTTTTTTTCTACACAAAATTCAGTAGATATTTGTATCTACTTTAATTCATGTTTTAAACCTTACAAGGGCATACTAAATTTTTTTTTATTACTCTTTGAAATTATTTGAAAAATGCAACTTTTGAGATTCATAAACATGAAATTCATTGAAAAAAAATTCCCATCCCTAGAAGAGGGCCTGGGGGTGGTTTATTGTCAAAACCACCATCCTTGTAGGACATGGAAACTGTTGTTTTTTAATATAAATTTTACTGAAAAATAACCATTATGAATTGTTATATTGTTTAAAAATGGAAATTTTATGAAAATCCAAATAATTTTATATACAATTACAGACATATTATTTATTATGATAATCAGAATATTCATAGGAAAATCTACAATAGACGAAAATTTGACATAGCACAAAACAAATTATATACTAATGTATTTCTGAATTTGATAGAACATTTCCATCTATTTATAAACTGTGAAATTTTTATTTATTCTTCATTGGATGCAGTAGATTTCTCATTCTTTCAAAATTATAAATTATACTTGAAAAAGAAATTATTTCAATAAGAAAATGTACCAAGAGTGAAAAATTGCCATGAAAAGAGAAGAGTGAAATGCATCTATCTTTAGAGAAAGATCCTGAAGGAATGAGTCACCTGTTCTCTTTTTAGGAAAACAGGTATATTTTTATGAAAAGAAGGTACATTGTTACTGATGCAGCTGATTAGTGACTATCCACCCATCTGGTTTGTGATCTATTGAAAACAAAAATACAAGCATTTGAGGTAAAATTCTTGTGAAAAGTTTTGCCTTTGAACTCCTTGTACAATGGAATGTAGAATACTTACAAGAGTATGGTACATATTATTCACATTCTCCCTGCCACATACACACATTATTGTTCCCATATGCTGTGAAGTGGCTTTCTTTGTGGAGTGTCTTGATGCATGAGATAGCAAAGCATGCTGGTGATAAACAGTGCCTATTTACAGTTCTCTTCAACCTCCTGTCCAAATTGGACGTTATATAGCAATAATCACTGAGCAGATCAGTGAATTTCTAAATTGATGATCTTAGCACTTGGATAAGAAACATATTGTATAACACCTGGAAAGTGTGGACATTCTCGCTGTAAGTGTGCACAGGTTTATCACAGAAACCACCTCAACAATTTGAAATAAGTTTCAGATTCAAATAGTAATTATTCAACAATATTACAAGAAAGCACTGATCAGCTATCTTTTTTCAAAAATCGTCAGCTGTTATTGGACTTCAGAATAATCAATAATGACTACATCAAGTGCAACAATTATAGTTGAAATGTCTTATTGCATGCAAAAACCAAGAATTTTAAAACAGACTTTTGCCTGTGACTCATGAAAATTACATAATAAATATTCACTGACAATTTACTTTAACACCTTTTGAGTTTAACATCAATAAGCACAACATATAACAAATTTGTTTGTATTAAGAATTAATGGGGATTATTATAAAAAATCCTGTAAAAGATAAACATTTAAACATAATTTACTTTTTAAGATGGCAGGTATCTGCCAATTTCAATGCAAAGGCAATTAACATTAAAATATTTAACTTAAAAATAAAATATGTTAAGTATATATTTGTTCATTTTATTTTCCAAATCTGCATCCACAATGCCAGGAGCTCTTCCATTCCTTGCAATATCATCACTGATGGGATTCATAGAATTGCTATTTGAATATTCAGGAAAAAAATTCTTCCATGCAACAGTAAAAGCTTAACTAACCGGCATGCTCAGGAGAAGGCGATTTCCGGATACCTGAAAAGTCCGGATAGCTGAGTGTGACGGGGGAAAATGGGGTAGAATGCAAAAGCCTTTTTTTTTTTTTTTTTACTCATTCTGTCCCTTTACTTTTTTTTGGTTCTCACTTTTGCTTTTGAACCCCCCCACATAAAATAAGTCTGTGTACATCACTGTACTGTATATTGCTTTTTTCCTCCTTCTATGCCCCTCTGTGTGGCGCGGACGTTGCATTCCAGAAATAAATTGTCCACTAAGTGGAATGTGCTGGGTGTGTTTATGCTTTCCTTACCAGTAAAAATTTTTAGAAAAACTCATTTTCTAAGTTTTCCGGATGCTTGAATGCCAGTTAATCGAGAATTTACTGTATTTCATTAAGTAACTCAAAAACTTTGCCTCTGCACCATTCAAATTTGATACAGCATGCATCAAATTTTAAGTTCAAGATAATTGCCTTTATAAATAAGAACATTAGTTTTATATCCATATATGAAAACAGATATCTTTTTTGCATAAATTTAAATATTTTATTAAGGACAAATGACTAACAATTGACTGAACATCAAAATTAATCAATGAATTGTTGATTTCCTTAACTATGACAAAAAGTAAGGAAAAAATCAATACTACAAACAATAGTAATAACAAATTTACACACTTTTTCAGTCAATTACAGAAAATAATAGATTTCAAATAATTATTACCAGTAAACTTTAAAAGGTACTCAATGGAAACCAACATCAAACAAAACTGTGATAAAAAAATCACAATCCCATGAAAAGGCTGCTACACAAACAGAACAACATTATAGACTGAATGAAATATTTCAACACCAGAATGATGAACATAAGATGTAAATATCTCATCAGAATATAAACATTTCCAGTTAATGAACCACAAAATGTTTTTTAAATGTCTTCAATATTTTAAATTGAACTTTACTTCTGAATTTAAAAAATCTGATTCCCCCTTTATTTTTTAACCCTTTCTTGGGTTAAAAAGTAACCAGTTAACAATAAATATATATAATGAAATATTTGATCACATATCCTCATCTTCCCTCACTTATTTCTTCTAGAAAAAAAAATCATATAATAAGGAATTCAGTTTTTTTAAAGACTTTCATGGTAAACTTTACAACCTATAACAAGAACAATATAAGACTGAAATTATATGCAAAATACTGTTACATATAATAAAATTCAAACACTCGGTGCATGATTTAAAACTTTAGAATTTAATATCTACTGAGGAAAAAAAAAGAGAAAAAAAAATTCCCTTTTCTTGAATCCATATACATGGAAACTGGAAGTGGGATATTTCTTCCTCCAAACTCGTAAGAAAAAAATTATTAACATTGTTTTCTTTTGTATAATAATTTTGAACTAAATTTAGCATTTGATAAATCTTATAGAGCAAAAATTCTCTTACATTATTGCGAATAATTATAAGATTTAGCAATCCCACTAATATTCACTACCAAAAAGACTGCTATTTTTCCTAAAAATTAGAAACTAAAAATTTAATATTTTTTTGAAGTGGGTACCACTAAAACATAGTGTGAAAAAAATCACCAAAAGCACTGCATTATGCCAAAGAACGAACCAAACCCTTTTGAGTTTTAATTAAAACTAAGTATCAAAAAAATTTACTTGAACCCATAATTTTTTATAACATTAAAATATTCTGTGGCAAGCCTGCATGTTTTACTCATGCATACTGCAGAATAAGAGTGATAAAAATTCAACAGAAAAATAAATTATCAGAGAAGAACACAGACAATTATTGGAAAGGATTAACTTTTATGAAATAGATAATGATAAATGCTAAAAATATAAATAATGCTTAACTATATAAAACAAAAAACGACAAAACTTATAATAATGAGCCATTTAAATAAAATTTCTCATACAGTAATAACATTTTACATATTTTAATAAATGATTTCTTGAACCCAATAGTCCCTTCTTTTTCTTTGCTTATCACTATGATTCGAAGGGAATGCACTAACACACAACCCAGTATGAACAGTTCACTTGCTTAGGAACATAAAACACAGAAACGTGACATATATCAAACACATGTATAATCATTATGAAAAAAAAAGAAAAGAAAAGAAAGAAATCACAATGTGCACTGCTATCGGAACAGCAGGCACTCGAGTTGTGAAAGATAGAAATTAGGCTCTAAAATTTGGAGTATATCCAAGTAAATACATAAAAATCGCTTTTTAAGTAAAACATTTTAGACTGGCTGTATTAATATATCAAGAATTTTAAAGGTGTAAACAATTACTCTCCATACAACTGCAATGTTGATAAACAATATATCTTTACAGTAAAATTGCCATGACCTTACATAAATGCAATGTTTTCCATAATGTATGCAACTTTTAAACTAATGCTTTGATTACTTTTTAAATACACAAAATAGTAAATGATATATATATAAAATGATCATCCGTGAGGTGAAGTGTTATAGCATCTTGAAAAGGAGAAGGCAGTCACTGAACCGAAAAACACTTTATTCCAATTTAGATTTTCTTAAATAAGATTATGCACATTATTAAAAACAGATAAACGTTGTAATAATTACATATACAAACCATGGCCATGAGAGAAAATCTTATGCGTAAAGCCACGTATCTTACCAGAAAAGAGTTATATTGTAAAAGAGACCATTACAAAAATGCGGCAAACTTAAATACTTTTAGGAAACAGGGAAAGTCCTGAATCGAGGCTCGAGAAATGTTTCAACTCTTGCGAGTCTGTAAGTTAAAATAGTAGTGCCTTTATCATAGGACTGAAGTAGAAGTAATGCATTTATAATTAAAAATTAGGTGGTGTTAAAAAGTATTTGTTTTAAAGATGGGAAAATTTCTAAATCATTACACACACACACATACATATATATATATATATATATATATATATATACTAAATTAAAGTGGTATTTTATTCACAGTGCATATACAAAACATCTCAAGTATGTGAATTTGAATGCAAACATTAAGACAAAAGCTACTTTTATGATGTTTGAGATATGCAAAAGATCACTTTATTTGTGAAATATCATAGCTAAAATTTTTCTACTCAATATGAATCTTTAAACCTCTAGTCAAACATTCAAAAGATGCTGATTACATAAAGCTGTTTAATATCCTGTTCAGAAATATGCAAAACTTATTCCTTATTAACTTCAAACTATTTCTAAAAAACTGGTTAAGAGTAACATTTTACTGTATATATCTTTCAGAACTACATTTAGATGGTATCAACTTAATAACAACCCTAAAATGTTTGGCTATACAATTGCATAACCAGCCATAAGCAGTTTGAAATTACTTCAAATCAAATGCATACAATTGAAGGCCAATTTCAACACAATTTTAAAGCTTGTTTTCAAAAACATTTTTTTTTTTCATGCACTTGAAATTTTAAATTTTACTTTCAGTCTCTATCCTTGATAAAATATCACAATATGTGCGAACATAAAAATGTCAATTCCTTAACATAAGAGATTGTAGCTCCTAAATCAGTTTCAGTTTCAATATGATAATCAGTTTACAACATGAAATAAGAACCTAAAAACTGACAAATTAAAATATTCTATTTTAAACTAGACACTGGATTGGCTGGTGTTAAGAATTACACAAATGATACCATTCTAATTTTTAAAGAACATTGAAAAGCAACAAAACCTATAAATAAAAGGATCTTCTACATTCCTAAATCAATTCAACGTCATTTCTTTAGTTAAATTATTATGTGCGTGAATTAATTTTAAGGGATTTCTTGGTAAAAACACGCCTTTGTGAAAAAATAGTTACAAATTGATCATTCAAAATATTGTCCATTGCTACCCACTACTTTTCCCCATTTATCTGCTAATATGTGGATTCCACATCGAAAGAATGACATCTTTAGAGGCTATCCACCAATCGACTTCATTTTTGGTATCCTCATAAGAATGGAGGCGCTGCTCAGACAAGCCATGAGTTATCAATCAAAATAGGTGGTAATCAGAAGGAGCAATATCTGCAAAAATATGGTGGGTGTGGTAGGACATCTCAGTTAAGCTCTTCTAACATTTCCTTGAGCAATTTCGCAACATGAGGCAGAGCGTAATCATACTGGAAAATCACTTTGTTGTGTCTTGTCGCCTAATCTGGACATTTTTGCTTCAAAGCTCAGCTCAATTGTATCTATTGTTGTTGATAGCATTCCTCAGTGATGGTTTTGCTGGATTGGAGTAGCCCATAATATACCACACCCAGCTAATCCTACCAAATAGAGCATGAGCTTGACGCCATGAATATTTAGCTTTGTTGTTGATGGTTCATCTGGTCTGAACCATGATTTTTTGTGCTTGGGATTATCACAGCGTATCCATTTTTCATCACAATACCATGTGAAAAAAGCTTTTTCTTCTTGTCTTTGAAGCAACAGTTCATAAGCCATTTTGTGCTTCTTGACATCCCCCGACTGTAACTCGTACGCTCCCAATTTCCTTGCTTGCGGATCACTGCCCTGGCCTTTAAACATCTGGAAATCGTTGATCGAACAACATTTTAATGAATCTGCAAGTTTTTCTTGCATTTAACTTGAGTCTTTATCGTGTAAAGAGCTTCCACTTCCTCGTCTTCAATCCTTTTTGGCAGGCCTAGATTTTCCTTATCTTCCATGTCAAAGTCACATTTTTTATAGCCTCAAAACCAATAATCACATGTTGAAATTGATGAAGCATAATCACCATAAGCTTTGGACAGCAACCTCAGCCTTTTTCTTCAAATGGAAGCAAAAAAGCAAAGCTTCCCTCAAATTGTGTTTTATTGGCATAAAATTCGACATATTCAATGCTAAAAAAATCATGTCTATTACACTTTGCCAAAATAACACATACTGAAAACTAAAGCCACGTAATGATGCTTTAACATGAAGGTAGCAACAACATGACCAGATGTGATATAGTACCAGTTATCCCATCTCTTAAAAATCCTTTAAAATTAATTCACACACCTAATACAATATGTCCTTTACTGTTTTCTCACATTCTTATATTCAATCTTCTTGTATCAATATTTCTTTTCTTCTTTTGCTGTTCGTCAATTTAGCCAGAGAAAGTGAATAATAAATTTTCCCAGGTTTCACACAAGAAGAAACAAACCCAATAAAAATCTAAATCTGCCTGCTAACTTTTATTTAGCCTGACTTGTTTCATGTTTGTAAAGATGGAATTTTGTAATCAATTTTCACTCATTTTTCGATGCGATACAGTTTTGAAATTTTGTATACTTGGGTATTCTCGATGACAATATAGCATATTAATGTTTTCACAGCTTAATTAGCAGTTAATAGGCTTAATTAAATTATATTTTAATAATTTCATGCCAAGTAGTCAATTTGTGAAAAAAGATTCTATAATAGCTATAATAATGAATTATAAATTAAAGACTGAAAAGGTGGAAATAATTAAAATAAAAAACTTCTACTTTTTAGTATAGTCAAAATAAAAAGTGTTTCATTATACAATAAAAATAACTTTTTTAAAACTGATTTTAATTAATTTATTGAAATCTTCCTTGTCAAAAAGCTTGAAAATTCTTTTTGTGATCAGACTGTCACAAGATAATTAAGTTTTTACATGCCTGTCAAAACCCGTTGCAAAGCGTAATAATACCTGTAGGTACTCGACTTAATATTTATTTGAGAAAAATAATGAAATACATGAAAATATAAAATAAAAATATAAGGAATCTAATAATGTGTAAATAAGAAGAAAAAGATTTTGAATAACTTTATAAAAGCATTTTTAAAGGTACACTTTTATTAGTGTAAGAAAGAGTTTATTTTAATTATCTTCTACATTATAATCTTTAACTTATAATTCATTATTGAATCCTGAAATCAATATTTCTCTACTTCACAACCAAGTTAAACCATTCATGTTGAATCAAAATTTTATTAGATTAATTGATTAACTAATAATTAAGTTCTGAAAATATTACAGTAGTGTATTGTCATCAAGAATACGCAAGTATGCAAAATTTGAAAGTTCTATTAAATCCGGAAGTGAATGATAAATCAATTACAAAATTCCATCTTAACAAGCATGAAACCAGTCAAGTTAATATGATGTTTTAGAGTTCTACGCATAATCTAAAATATTTTTGTACAAATTTTATTCCAATAGAAGTTCACAAAAAATTGTGAAGGATTTATACAATAACAAGAAAACCAAAGCATCAAGGGAATGGAAATTCCTGATGCCTCAAGCTTCCAGTTGATCTGTTTGTCTTAATTTAAAGTGGTTTACGAAACCACATCCTGTAGAATGTGTTTTATCCAGAAACCACACTCAGGCTTCCACATATTTCGTAAATCACACAAATTATCGACTACAGTTCTATTAACCCTCCGGCTGCTTATCCCCCGATTTCCGCGGGAAGGAAGTCAGATTATTTTCCGCTGCGTCCCGAGATTTTCACAAGCTATTATGCTTAGTCAGTATTATTACAGTGTCATATTGTATTATCCTAATAAAGCCTTGCCTATAAATAACAATTCGATTAGTTCAACAGTATTTGAACATGTTTACAAACTTTGCTTCTAAATACAGTAGAACACTGGGAATCTGAACTAATTCGGGCTGACCTTTGTTTGGATTATCTGGAAAATTCAGTAAAATACTTTTAACCCACGAGGATGCGCAAGGTGGTGTCCGACACCTCACGACACTCAAAATGTGAAAAATACTGACTTCTCTTTAGTTGAAATGAGTCAAATTCATGCTGCCTTTAAGGTCACATTCAACAGACGGAACATCTTTCAAGAAGAATTCTTTTGTTTTTTATTTTAAACACACCTTAGCGTGTCCTCGCGTCAGCTTTCTTTATTCAATTGAGTGATTGTATTAGGGACAGAAAAATACTGTTGTCTCGTTATTTAAGTTTTAGTGAGGAAACAAATGGATTCAAGAACATTCTATATTTCTAAAATAAGATTTTTGGGGGTACAAGACTTTTAAACTGGATAATAGTGTTAGTGAAAATGTCACGAGATTGATGCCATAGTTAAATTATTCTGGACGTAACGTAACTGTAGTCAACTGGTGCATGTCTTATCTGCTTTCACAAAAAACTATTAAAGGAAAATCTTTAAATAGTAGAAACTATTCTGAAAAATAATAATAAGTGTATCATGCAAATTTATTGGATCTAAAGATAAAGCCCATCAGAATTCTTATTTGAATTTCTAAAAAAAAAAAACTGTTTTCCTGTGTACCCAAAAAAATTAGAAACAGTATTTTTCCATAAAATTATATAACGATTATTATTGATGAATTCTTTACTATAAAAAAAGTTGAAAACATGTATGAAAAAAATATTCTTTTCTTATGTGATCACAATGCGCTGAATAATGTAATGCATTATTTACTTAATTTTTCATCTAAAAAGGTGCCCTATAAAGCCGTAAGGAAAGAGCAAGCAGTGATTGGCATGGTACAGTGGCAAACAAGTTGAGGGTAAAAAAGAAGATACCGAAGTTTGTCTCTACTAATTAAGGTGCTGTATCCATTCTTCAAGACCAACTCGAATACTTCTTTTAAGTTAGGCATAAACATTAGCTTTGTTTCTAATTTGCAATTGTTATTTTTCCTTTATTTTTCAGTAAGAAGTTTTTAGAAAATTTTTAAAAAGATGTTCAGACTATCAGGAATTTCAGATTCGCAGGGTTCTACTGTATTTATAATTTAAAATAAATAAGCAATTCAGTTTTTTACAGAGCCTATTTTGCTAAATGAAGTGCTTTATCGAGTCCTTGCACTTTAATTTATGAGCATATGAAGCATAATACGACAATACTTAATCCACTAAGACTTTTGAAATTTATGTTGATGCTGGATTTAAAATTAAAAATTCTTAAGTTATAAATGCCAACAGAATAAGCAAATTGAATTACCATTCAATCAAGAAATATAGAATGTTTGGATTTTCTTCTTTTCGACCATCTCTAGCCATGTCGAATCATTATGGAAATTTCTTAAAACCATCACTCTATTCACATCAATTGATACTTACTGATTAGAACTGAATGCATGTGAACTGTCAAACCTAGGATACTCAGGGAATTCAGGCATGAAAATTGGATGGATGTGAAATGGGGTGATAAAAAGAGAACGATTATTGAAATATTCAGCTTTTGCACATACTGCTCTTTATGGCTAACAATATAAAATAAGGACACATGTACATTTAAACACAAATTTCAAAAAGACACATCTTTCTTATGAGCAAGTCTTTGTTAATGGTAGAATTTCGCAATACATCTCCCACACTGAGCTGTTCTAGGCTAATCTGTATGACAAAGAGCTGTACAACACACTGTAAAATCGATTATAAGATAAAAGCAAAACTAAACGAATAAAGAAGTAACCTAACCCTGATAATACCACATTTTTTAGATGAACGTATCCAAATACTGTCAAACTATTTGTAGACCTTCCCTACTTATAGCTTAGCGATAAGATAACAATTGATAATTTCAGCTACTTTTATTTCAAGACATTATCAGCATGGACAACAGAACTTAATGGTCATTCCAGGCTTATCCGTTATTTTATGAACTTCAGACTGTCATGACAGTAACAAAAGAAAATCTAATTCCCGATTTATAGGCCCAATGTTTTTTAACAAATGAAAAAATTTTATGTAAATGACAGTTTAAAATCAGATTTCACAATTGTTAATAGTTGCAGTTCTTCAAATCAGTTACTAGAGAACTACCTTTAATGAATGCTACAGTAATAAAATAGAAAAATTTACATTAGATGGAATTCTTATACATTGGCATATACCCTTAAAAGAAGTCTCAACTAAGCTACAAACATTTTAAACATATTTTTACACTATATAGTTAAATTTCATTTAGTACATACAGTGGGTAAAAAAAGTTTAAATACGGAAGCCACTGTTATGAATTAATTAGCATAATTTATAATCTTTTCTTCATACCATCAAAAACTACTGAAATATGCTTAATTTGAGTCTTTGAAACGAGCTTATAATAAATGTCTAGCTTTACAAAACAAACAAATTGTTTAAATTGAAATATTTAGGAGATATTACGAAATGTCAGGCAAAAAAAGTTTCCGTACGCAATATGAAAAATATTCCTGAAGTCTTCTATAAGTGACCTACAGTAAATTTTCGAAACTGGAGGATACCTATGTATCATGAAGGGATGACAGCAACCGTTTTTTAATTCTAGCCTGTACCTAATGGTATTATTAAAAAGGATGTTCCTAAAACTATTCCTAAGTTGGTGATTCAGTTGAGAAATGATGGATTATCTATAAAAAAAAAATGGTGAAATTGTTAATTAATTTCAGTATGCAGTATAATATATTATTGAAATATACCATGAGCTTCAAACATCTGAGGATAGAGATAAATCCCAAAGACCTCTGAAGCTAAACCACTTGTATCAAAAGAAATATCATGGGCAAGGTTCAAGATAATCCACAAATAAGTGCCCCTCAAATTGCAGCTGACCTAAAGGCTGATTATAACATTGAAGTGACACCTCAAATGGGGAGAAAGGTCATTACAAAAGCAGGTTACAAAGGATGTGTGGCCTGTAAGAAGCCTTTGTATAAATCTCTATCCTCTCTTCTCTCTGAGAAAACGAGTTTGCAAAGAAGCATCCAAGTTAGCCCTTATCAGGGCGTCTACTCAAAAAAGATTTCAAACGTCCCTGACTTTTCCAGACCAAAAGCAAAAAATTTCCAGTTATCTTTTTTTAATGATTGGTCGAGTCACTCAAAAGCCATTTCATGCACACAAGGAGTAATAGTCGGGATCTTCTACTAAGATCCCCAACTACGACATACATCCATGCACTAACCAGGATTCTAAACTTTTTTCAGAAAAAATGTATTTTGAATCAAAAAATATCTTTTTCCAGATAAAGGTATATCAGAGTAAAATAAGAGTTGTAAGAAAATACAATTTTGATCCCAAGCAAATAATTTAAGATAACACTATGAAAATGTATTTTTAGTTCAAATTGGTTCTTGAAAAATTTATAAATGTGAAAAAAACATGGCTTATACATATAAACATTATAACTTAAGCCACACCCTATTTGTTAAAAAAATTTGAAGTTAAAGGAAGCAAAGTATTTTAACAAAAATACATTTCTTTTATCTAAAAAAAAAAAAAAAAGTCACAAAGCACCAGTTAAGATTTCAATATAGGTAAATTCACTTTAATGAAATAATCTTAAATTGAATAATTTTTACTGTAAGAAGGAACCACACTATTTCAGCTTTAGTTACTTCGTCATTAAGGAAGTACTTGTTGATGTTTTTTTTTTTACAACTACTAACAGTTCCTTTAGAAGAACTTCCTTTATCTAAAAATTCCAGTGTTGGAGTAATACTCTCAGCCGACTCTGTTTCCATAAGCACTGGTTGCAGACACCGATTCTTTACTCACAGGCATGGAAGCACAAGGTTGAGATTTATTCATAAAATTTTCCAAAAAATTTTACATACCTGAAGAATTTTTAAATTTAATATTTTTCTGTGTTTAGGTCATTTTTCATGGCTAATGATTGCTTGATGTGCCATGTTGCTTAAAGAGAAAGTTTTCTTGCAGGCTGAACATTTTGCAAAACATGGATTTTTTTTCAACAGGTTCCAACCATGTTGACCAGTTAAGGTTAAGCTCCTTATCACATCAATCATGATTAAACACACTTTCCTTTGACATTTTGCAGAATAGAAATAAAATATAACTAAAGCCGATTAAATCAAGGAATTTAAATCATCAGCAAAAAGAAAAAGACTGAAAATTGAAAACTGCATCAAAAGCAAAAAGACTGAAATCATACACAAGCAAAAAATTTGTACCATAATTTATACGCGAAAGATGTTTTAAGAAATAAAACATCAGAACATGCAACATGAAAATATTACACTATAATAATTAATAACTTAATTATTTATAATTCAGTATGTATAAATAAGAAAATGAATATTAAATTATTATTAAATCATTTACATTAAAAGTTAAACAAGTTTAACACATCATCAGGGGCATCAGAAAATACAAAATTAGACATTAAAACATATTTACCACCTGAACATCACCGAGATGCAACATTCACCCAACAGAAGTCTGAGAAGAATTATATTTAATAGCCTTTTGATAAAAGTTAGCTCAAAAAATAAATAAAAATAAGGGCAAATAATTTCTTTTGCTTCGTGCAATTGTGTAAAGTGCTCTTTACACACTTAGTGCTTCTGTGCAAAGTAGCTCTTTATAAATTATAATAACGTATCATATACTGAAATCTACTTTAATTCTTTTATTTTGATACCTTTTTGCAAAAGTAACAGTACAATGATTTTGCACCTTATAAAGTGAGAGGGGTCAAGAAATTGTACAGTTACAATGACAGATTCATTTAGCATTATTGTTATTTGAAACAATTTGAAACATTTCCTTAATTGTTAAAGAAGTGGTTTTGTTTCGTTTTCTTTTATTTGTGTGACTTTTGTTGGTAATAGATCTCCATTAACTAGCTTCACCCCTTGTTTTGGACAGCACCTATCTTTGACAGATTTTTCTCCAATAAAGGATGTGTTTGCATCCTCTGCAAGTTTATTTTCAGTAGAGGCTAAAGTTTTTGCACAGTCTTCATTAGTATCTCTTTGTTTAATTACTGGCATAGATGCCAGGACTACATTATCTCTAGAATGTCTAGGTAAATCATCGGTTTTATTTTTTATTTTGAGAAGATTTTTTTAATGTCTTATTCTCTGCTTTTCTGCTGCATTTGCACACAGCTTTTTAGCTACCTCTTTTGACAGGAGTTTTTCTTTTTTTGATGTAGTTTATTTGTTTTTGTTCCATTTTTTTAAAAATTTATTTCTTCATCTTGGTACGCCCTACAAGATAACCTTAAGTTTTTAACTATTTTTTTTTTCAATATGTTCATGCAAAAAAAAAAAAAAAAAAAAATTGCAAAATATACTACAGATGTTTTGTTTTCTGCTAAAAGGTGGTAATTAATACTTTGAATGGCACAGAATATGTTGGAATGTTCATCCTTGTAGAGTTGGTGATATAATGTTGATTCGTCAGTAGAAGATGAATCAGCTAGTTTCCTAGCCGGTAGAGTCAAGTCACGTGGTCGAGCATATTTTCACAGAATTTTCTTTCAAAAACGGAAGATAGAAAGGTTTCTTTTCTTTGTATAAAAGCGGCATTTTCAGAAGAAAAAGAAAAATTTTTTCGGCGGGAGAAAAAAGAAAAGAAAAAAAAAAATAAAAACGGAAATCCGAGAGAGAGAGGGGAGAAAAAAAAAAAAAACGGAATTTTGAGAGGGGGGAAAAAAAAAAACGAAATTTCTCCAAAATAACAAAAACGTGGAAAATTGCCAAAAAGCGGAAGAATCTCATCCCTGATTTTAACAAAGTCAAAAAGCTCTTTTGCTGTTTCAAAGTAAGTAAGAAGATATGTTATTATATTCTTGGATAGGAAATTCGTTCGGCTACAATTTACTATAATAATTTCATTACAATAATCAATGATAAGGTATGGGGAATTTTTTTCGTAGCTGTTCAAAAGTTGCTTTGATTGGACCACAAACAGTTGCCGAAATTAAACTGTTTAAACTAATGGGAATTTTACCTTGAACTAAAGGAAAAGCTCAGAAAGCAGTTATCACCACTAGTAATCGTCATAAACTGGAACAAACTAAATAATAAATTTTACATAAAAAACACTTGTCGTCATCAAATGTTAGATAAAAAAGAACAAAGACTAAGGCTACGTGATTCTGTATGAAACATGAGGAAACAAAAGAGGAAGGAAAACTGATACAGTACATAAAATGCCATACTTGAGTTCCTACAGTGTGTGTTGATGTGAATTTCAAAATCAAAAAATATTTGTATTTTAACTGTGATTAAAGAAATTGGTGGTCTAATTTAGGAAACCAATTTCTTTGATTGGACTGATGACACAATTTTTTCCCTCTACTTTAAAATAAATTTCATAAAAAATTACACTGTTCTGAAGATAAATGAGGTACAAAAAATTCTACTATTGTTTTTCATTAAAATTACTTCTTTATCACTGCACATAAAAAATATATAGGTAGTCCAAATTCGGCGTTACATACCCAGTTTTTAAAAGAACTTGATTGGATTTCAGCTTTGATATTTATAAAATTCAAAATCTATTCCATTCTACAATGAAACTTCTATAATTTGCATTGGAAAATCGTCTGATCATTTTAGTGAAGACATCAATTCTGGTTAGTTCAATACTGGTTAGTATTTAAAAATATAAAGCTGGAAATACGAATTCTGTACACAGAATATTCAACATCAGATATTCTTATTAGTGAAATAAATGAAAAATGTATATACACTTTTTATGGATGTAATAAAATCATGATTTTTCCAGAAACAGAAAACTAAGTCTAATAACAAAGAATCCAAATTAACACATTAAGTTTTGATGGGTTCTTAATAGTTATTACAACAACAAAAATTGAAATAAAAATTAAATACCACCAAAAGACAAATAAAATACCATTCCGCACAATTTTTATCAAAATTTTAAATTATTCTAAAAACTTAATACTCTGAAGATTAAATTTAAATATTCTTAATCCTACAATGAGCAAATTTCTATTTTAAACAAAATTAATATACAAGAACGAGGAAAGAAATTAAAGAAAAATAATTAGCAATTTTAAAATTGAATTTCTTGATTAAAACTATTTTATTTAACTTTTGAACAAAAATGTAGCAAATAAATCATTAAACAAAAGAATTATTACGCTATTCAAAACTACGTTAAGACATTTTTAATGCCTACCCACCACCAAACAAAATCTACAATAATGTTTATAATAACAGAGAAGGAAGGAAAAACATTTTTATTATTAAAATCAAAAACATGTAATGCAATTAAATATCTAGAACCTGACAATAATGCAGCACAAAATTTAACACTTGATGTGTATATTAGAAACCATAAATGAAACTTCTGATAATATAATTGATCATCACTAGTAGTTTATTGTAAAATACAAATATTTAGAAATTAACATAACCAAACATATTTCATTTCTTAAATTTTGTAATTTTGAACTATGGGGATAAACACCAGAGTCAATACAATCAATCCTTCTCCCACAACAATATGAGGATATTTCACTCTCAGAAACAAGTTTAACAAACACCAAATAACAAACAAGACAAATCTTCAATGGAATCGAACCTAACATTATGTTCCTTTGAACTCAAAGTCGAGACTCTATTAGCAGCCTATTGATGCCCAAACAAATGAAATATCATATAATGCCATCATGAAGTAAATTAAACCACTAAATGGCCACTAAATTTTCCCTTTTCACTTCAAAGTAACACCTAAAACATTTCTTTACAAGAGTAAAACCAACATTTCAGTGAACAGACTCAGAAAGCAAATTGAATTTTTAAAAAAAGAGGGGGGGAGGACCCTGTAATGGAGTCAAATAAGATTACTACTACAGTGAAAAGAAAAATGTAGAGAAGGAAGTAAATAATATATCCAATTTAAAATCATAAATAAAAGCATTTATAGATCAGGTTCTAGTTAAATCATCAATGGCACAACAAGAGAGCATCATTAAGTTAAATTCTATGGACAGTTCACGTAAATTGACAATAAAACTATGAAAATATTTCAATCAATAGATGAATTTAGCAACAGTAAATTTTAAGTCACAATTATCTAGCTAAACAAATACAAATAGCAATCTCAGTAATAGAGACAGATTAGTTATATTCAAAACTCTTAAAATGAAACTGATGATGAACAACATTTACATATTTTTCAAAAACATTTCATGATGAAACATAACAGAAACTAATCAGTATGCAATCATAAAAATAGAAATCTGATGCGATTACTTTACTTTCATCTCATAATATAAATTCTTATTTCTATGAAATTTCAAACCTGGTTATTCTTAAATGAAAAATTGTGCTCCGTAAGCTAATTAAAAGTGTAACATTGTGAGTAATACTGATAAAAATATAAAAAGCATAATTAGAACATATACCGAGTATATAATATCAATTTTCAATTTACAGGCAAGAAGTATATGTGAGAAAATTTTAAATTTAGTAAGATACTCAAAATCTGATATAGTTTCATACTCCTATTACAATTCAATATATTAGTAGTATGGCATCTAAAATTACTATAGAATGCATGAATATACTGAACTTTATTTATTCAATTGGAAACTATATTATCTCATGAACAAGACTGAAATAATATACCTGGATTGAACAGGAATAAACCATTTTGATTTATCCGCACCAAATATTTCAGTAAAATTGGCTTTTCGTCCCAAGCTAAAACCATCCTTATCTGGGCCAGTTCTGAAAATCGGTGGTCTGAATGATTCTAAAAAAGAACAAAACATTATAGAAAGCATTTTATGCAGAATGAACATTTTAAGGATTTACCTTTTGGATACATTAAATAGTAGCATATAAAAGTATTAGCAGAGAAAATTACAGATAATACAAGAATAAAGAATTCAAAGAACATTAACTCTTAAAATTTAGCACACAATAATTAGGCCGCAGGACATGCATTGCTAATAATAGTAATATTATTAGGTTGTGGGGGAACTTTTGAAATTAACAAAAGAAAAGAATATGAAATCAAAAAAATTATAATACAATGTTCTACATTGGATCAACTAAAATTAATTCATACAAAGAAATTAAAGTTATAAAATTTCCATTATTCTGACCAATCAGAATGCCTTATACAGAATCACTATCACTTATAAGCCCACAATTCAGCCAATAAGGAGCAAGGATGCAATCTTTCGTTGTATGGTGGTGTTTTTTTGCGAATTTTATTTTTTAGAGGCTTCGACTTCAGCGATTCTAAAAAGTTCAATCTAGAAAATAAAATGTTATATTGCTAGGATGGAATGTAAAATCCACGTAGTGGAAGACTGTGTAGATGCTTTTCAGTGTTGCTAAGATTTAAGTCTTGAAAAAATTAAATTTTGTGCAGATCAGTGGATTTTGACCGATGAAAAAGAAACAAAAGTGACGCCACAATTACAAGCTTTTTTCACTGAAGATAATTCCCAACAAAGTCTATAATCAGTGATGGGTAAAATACCTGGGTATTTATTCTGGGTATATAGGTATATTCTGGTTCTGGTATGTTCTGGTATATTTATTCTTCAATTCACTCTATTCATATAAAATACATATAATGGTCTGTAAACAGATACCCAGATAAATAATATAAATTAATAAATCAAATTCATTACTACATCATCCTTCTAACATAAAATACCCTTTTTAATTACAATAAGCAAATTAATAATTTTGTATTTGCTGCTTCATAAAAAAAAAAGTTATTTTAGCTTTTAAAAAAACTCTTTCTTAAACTCATTTTTTAAAAAGGGAATGTTTATTTAGTTTTAAAGTTATAAAGAGCTGATAATGAAAACTAAACTGAGCTGAAACTTTTATATTATTTGAAGATGTACCAGGCATTTTACTTAAAGGCAGGGTTCCTCTGAATCATCAAAATCAGTACATAAATGGTCTTCAAACTAAAAGTTTGATGTAGTTTTCATAGTTTGAATTTGTTTAAAACTATATTAATTTTCTATTGCACCCCTTTCAAAAACCATTTTTTAACCCAACGGGATATTTGAAACATTTTTTTACATGTTTTCCAATTCGGTTACATTTGCATGCTTATACTCAACATCACAGTACACTTTTATCTTTTTTAGCATTAAAAAGTTCCAAGCAAGTGCTTTTTTTTAATTCTTTCCCATTGTTTTCTTTACAACATAAAATTTTCCATAATATTAATACATATGAAGAGAGTACATCACTCCTCATTAAATCAAAACAAGACTGGCTGACTTGCAGCATGGGATTCTGAGAAAATTAAGAATCAGAAATTTCACAAGCCCTATCTATATAACATAAACAGTTTTCAAAATTAGTTCATTTTAAGTGTCATTCCTTCAAACCCAAAAAGGTAAATTATCCTCCGATCCTGCTTAAGTTCTGGAATATTTTATTCTGAATCCTGATAGCAATTTTTTTTAAAATTTGGTCAGAACTTTAATTTAAAAAAATATACCTTTATTATATACATATATATATTTTATGTTTCATTTTGAATCACAAATACATTTTTTTTCTCAAAATAGCAGTCCAGTTTTTGGATATTTATAACTTTTATGTTTAATTTTTAATCACCATTCATAAATACTTTAATTGCAAAAAAAAAAACCACCAGTTTTTGTGTATTTATAAATTTAAATTTTAAGTTTCATTTTGAATCTTAAAATCTTGCTTATCAGATACCAATATTCCTCCAAATCAAGATTTTCTTCAAAAACATATTTAATCATTATTAAGCAAATTACCAGGCTGGAATAAAGAGGAGTTTATTATTGCACTATGTCCTTCATAACATGGATGGAAGATTTCAGAGGGTATATTGGAAGTAGATTAATATCATATGTCTCGAGAGCCAGTTCCTCCAGCATTAATAATGTTCACTGCAAATGGAAAAATAATAGATGCTCTATTGGAAGCTGTTCTTGCCATTCTTCCAAACTGCACCTCAGTGAATTGTTTTTACATACAGAGTGTGTTTATTTACCTGATAATGCTGATTAAAATACTAATAACTTATATAATTATTTATTGTACTATTTGTATAAAGAACATTACTCATTTATAAATAAAATAATGGACTCAGAAATTTCATAATATTTGTATAGTTTTTAAAATAATTTTTTTAAAAATGTATCTATAAATATTTTATTCAGATGGACGTTTTAAATGCCTGTATATTTTTGTAAGAAGCTATATAATTATAAGAATCTTCATCATCACACAAAATATTTTTGAATAATTTCTCGTCAATTTAAACAAGGAACTGGTTATGCATAAAAAATTGTAATGTTATTTTGCATATATTTTTTTAAAGTATCTTAGCCTTTAATGCTGTGAACCTATGTTTTTTGAAAATGATTGTATTTGCATGCATATACAATTTACAACTAAGCAGATATGTGAATTTTTTGAAAAGAAAATATGTGAAATTGTCAATTGCACACCTAGAATTTTTAAAACATCCAAGAGATGGTAAGAGAGAGAAGAGAATATAATGTAAGAAGAAAGAGAGAAAAGAATATTTAAAATGCCAGTTCACTTTTATAAGTAGCTACATAGCAAGAAGCTTCAGATGTATATGAAATATGTTTTGAATACTTGCTCAGAAATGTAAACAATGCATCATTATGTGTAAAAGACTAATAATGTTCTTTTACTTATACTTTAAAACAGTATTATATAGATATTTCTATAGTAAACTAATCTTATTTGAAAATGGCAGTAATTTTATTTATGAATGTATACTTGTAAGTAAAATTTTTGAATAATTTTTTATGTTATATCAATGTTGGAAAATACCGATTAAGGTTATTATGTATAAATATTGATTCTAAACAAGCTGGACTTCATTCAGGAAATTCAACAAGCATATTGAAGTTGTTAAATAATCTTATTAGTATTCTGACAGTTCAAAAATCACTATTGTATGAATAGTGAAAACCAAAACCTTGTGAAGTTTTATAATCAATCAAATATCTATGAGATCTTTAATATCCACACTTCAGTTTAAAGTTTCTTTAAAAGTAATTAACAAGAATAAATAAATGTGTTTGTTTTATCTCAACAAAAATGTTGTTTATTCAAGTCAGACACAAATAAATATACAATAAAATACTATATAAATTATGAATACTTTGCAAGCACACTGTCGATTATTTTTGTTGCAGAAATATGGAAAAATGTCTTTTGTTGTACTAAAAGGTTAGAGATGTTCATACTAAAATTTTATTGAATACCATTTAAGTAGATTAAATAAAGCATGTTCTTATTCACATCATAATTCGAACACCTTTCAGTAAAGAAAGCATACTTCAACTTTGAATTAAATGTGATAGGAAATAGTTTAAGAGTGGCATTTGAATTTGAGTGAAAGTTTTAACTTCCAAACAGTGACAGAAATGAAGATTTCTGGCTTTATTGTCAACAGTTTATGGGCATTTCCTTCATTTAAATTATAAAAGGTTTTTGTTAGATACCAATCAACAAGCAGCCAACTCAAACAAAGCATATTCTGCGAACCAGTTTGCAGCTTTCCAATTAGTCGGAAGAACCGCACAATTTGGCTGCAGTTGAAATATATTTTGATGTTTTATAATTTAAATTGAGTTGTTAGTTGTAGAACATTGCATTTTTAATAAATATTTAATGTTTTCTGTCTTTATATTGAAAGTTCAAGTTTCCCCGCTACTTAGTAATAATTTTGCATTTTCTAGCTCAGTTAGCTGCCCATGTCCTGCAGCCTAAAGCAAACATATATTGCCTACTAAAAGACTTAAAACACTCCTTCAACTCTGGACTCACTTAAAAAAAAAAATCTAAATTTTTAACAGAAAAATCATCTAGTGATTATTTTTAATGGAGAAAACTATTGGCTGAATAAAAAACAAATAGCCCTTTACACTGCAAGATAAACTGCATAAAAATTACAACTTACCTAATGTGGATCTGTTGACAGATACCAAATAGCAGTGATAGCCAAACAAAGATACTAAGCTGACAGCAAACATCACAGCAACAAAGAATAAAACAAGTATATGAAATCTTCCTGGTCCTTCTAGATTATTCTAAAAAAACAGTGAAAAGAAAACTTAGCAAAAAAATAATAAAGATAATGGTAATCTAAACAATTGTTGATTAACATGAATGTTTTACAATTCTCTGAATTGATTGGAGTTATTCTTCTACTAATAACTCAAGTAAAAAGGATTACAATTTGTCAGATTACCCTTCCATTTTTAAGCTATATGAGGGCTATCAGTCCGAAACCTTAGTATTTCAAAAACCATGGTCAAATTATGTGAGTGGTGTATAAGCTCACATCTCATTCCTCAAACTTTAACACCACACCAATGTGAGGAGGTCTGAAAAATGAGGTCAGAGGTTAACATATATGGCTGATCTTTGTGGGAATCGGGTCTAAAACATATAATATCCTAACTTCAAAGTCAAGATTGCCACCAGGCCATTGTACTTTTCATGCAATTAGATGGTAAAAAGTAAAATAAATTATCTCTCATCCCAGGCTTTAAGCAGAATATCAATTTTGTAAACATATGCAAATTATGACTTGGGTTAAACAAGTGATAAAAATTAGATAATCATTAAAGCATGCAAGAAAATATTTTTAGTAGTGATCAATTTATCTATAATGATCATATAAATTAATCAAGTCACCACTGCTTACCATGGTTCAAAATAAAAAAAAAATGTATAATTTCAAGAATGAATTCATTTCCTCAACCACTCTGATATGAAAATCTCTCATCTGTCAAAGGGGATCTGTCAATCGACGGGAGTATGTCTAAAGGGTGGGACTGAGAAGCAGGTTTTGAATTCAATTCCACACTAAGTAAGAACTAGCATTGTTGATAGAGAAGGTAAAACTACAAATTATTATTCCAAAAGATGCTTTTGTTATTTAACTATCACAAATATTAACAAAGTATAATAACTTAAGATTAAATCTACATTTAAAACACAAATGTCAAATTCCATCCAGCGAAGAAATCCCGCTAAAGACATCCCATTAATACACTGTACTGTGCTTAAACATCTCTTTCTTTTCGTCATTATTTTATAGACATATAATTACATTTATTGTAAATACAACAATAGGGAAAATTTCTAAAACAGATCAAGTAACATAATCTAGCGATGCAATATCATGACAAATTTTATCTAATAATTTTAATCTCCAACAACAGAACCAAGAAAAACAACACTAATATTTTCAAAGGACAAACAAACTACACAACAATTATAAAATTTTGAAATAAAATGATAGTATAAAAAACCACAAAATGGAAACTTACTGTCCACAATTTGATGAAATACTGAAGTGATGTAGCAGATATAAATAAACAATACAGCAAAGCATAACCCAGGAAGAGGATGAAATACTTATAATTCGTAAAAGACACACAATTATTAACCCTGCAAAATAACAAATTTTATGACTATATTACAAATGAAAGCAGTTAGAATGACTTTTTAGAATAAATATTTAGATAGCTCACCATGGACAATGATGGTCCATCTTCAACACACACCTTTAAAATGTAATAAATAATGAGTGAATGAATGCAATTTCATAATTTTCAGAAAATATAAATTTTATTATCAATATTTAAGTTAAGAACCAAGTATCTATAAGTTTTTCAAAAAAACTTACTAATTTGAATAAGATTAATTCCATCACTTAAATTTTTTAGCTTAAATCTAGATATATATAAAAGATGGTTTGTTTGCGTGTCTTTTATACAAATCTACAATTTTTGTCCGATCTTGATGAAATTTCGCATATGCGCTCTTCAAAACAAGAGGACTGTCAGTGTCAACTTTCTAAATCTAAAAGTTAATTAAAATTTCAGCTAATTAAAAATTAAGCAAAATTTTGGCGTTTTTCCATGATATCTTCGGAAAATATTACTTACAAAAATAAGATTTATACCATTTTAAAATTCAAAAAATTATCTTTATAATGATACCAATTTAATTGAAGTACAATTTTTCATGATATGCAACAAAATTTTTTAAATGATACTCTTGTTGGGCATTAAAACACAATATGATTGACAAATTTAAATTTTTCAGGTGATAACTTGCCTAAATTGGACATTAGACTTAACATGGTTAAGACCTCACGTCTGGCAACAATCTCAACTGTTAGCGAACTTGTTGACGGGACCCTTCTGTGTTTTTAAATCTAATTGATATTTCTCATATTTCTCTTGATACTGTTTTTTGGAAATTTAGTTTCTTTTTCAGATTATCATTTAGTTTTTCAAAGCATCATATTATTCTTCCATCTAAATATGTATAACCAGTAAACCCATGTGAAACTTTTGCACATTTAACCTCGCCTCCCCACACAGAAAGGATCAAGTTATTCGTTAGGTTGTTGAATTTAAATACTTAGGTTAAACAGGCTGAAGTGAGGCTAAGTTACATAATTTGTATAGGTTAGCTTCATAGAATAGAAAAGAAAAGGCTACATAGAGATGAGCATTCGTGATGTCATAATGTTTATGTTTTTAATTTTCATATGTACTTTTTAAATTTTAAACAATGTGACAATGTGTTTCAACATAAACTGAGCAGAGTAAGCTATATCAGAAGTGGGGAAAAAATCCTATCCAATGATCATTGTTCATAGCTGAAGGCTTTACATTAGTTGAGAAAAAGGGATGTTGAGAACAGAAATAATATATGCGATGACCTAAATTTTGAAATTTTTCTTATCTGTTAATTCTTTTCTGTTAAATTTGGCCATGCACAGACATTTAGTTCCAAATAATATTGATTCATTTTAAAAGTAGACTTAGAAAACAGTAATCGGTTTTTGCATAAATTTCAATATCCATTAAATTCATATTTTTCAGTCTTATCAAACAACAAAAGTGAAATTTTATATAGTTATGCATTCTGTATTAATAGTTTAACAGCTAGGAAAACCAATATTTTACGATAAAAGCTGGTCGGCAATATAAATTTTGCTTGTATAGAATATATGACATTTAAAATTTTTTAAAGAAATAATTTATGACTGTAATTAAGAATGATGAATAATATTGCTAAGGCTTTTAAGAATAAATCTAAAAATTATAATGCTGGTAACAAAAAAAAATGCAGTTTAGGAGTTTAGCAAAAAAAGGAAAATAAAAGACTGAACTTACACTCCACACACTGAGCAGTGATGAGCTCGATCAGGTTTTATATTACAACATTTTTCACAATACCTAATAGCTATTTGAAAATGAAAGTTATTAATGCTAAATATAAGCTCTTCATCACACAAGTAAACATTCAACAACAAGAAGTTAAATATTCAAAAAGCTATATTTAACATTTACCAATGTAATAGATGATTACACTGAAAAAGCAAATACCATTTATCTTTCCAATATAATTATTTCTTTAAGACACCGAAATTGTTTGGAAACTTTTAATCAAAGCTAACAGTATAAAGTGTACCAAATATTTATCATTTACTTTTCAGAGAAGCAATGCTTTTAGTTTGAAGTCATCAGAAATAAAATTAAGGTACTCAGAAACCAAATGCCACATAAAAACATAACACACCGATCAAATAAAAAAATACTTTTTAAATTGAATACGTTTCCATTTCTAAACACAAATTTTCATCAACACAGTATAGATGATTCTTGGATTCCAAAACCCTCTGCGCTTTTGCACATGCACCAGATGGAGTTGATTTCAACAAAATAGGGGTGAAGCAAGAAATGGAGGGAGAGATATTAACATTTTACTTAGCATGACCTAACAAAAAAAACTACAGAAATGACCTCATCTCCTTCATTGCTTGTTACCCCTTTCTGGAGTAAAATCATCAAAAAGTTCTAGTCTTGGCATTTTGATATTAAGAAATGGATGATTTTCAAATGTCACATAAATGTCAGCTTTCGGTGCCATTCAGTCAAAAACATTACTAGTATTGAAAATTCATAACTATTTTACCAATAAAAGTATTTTATAATTTTCAGATTTTTGAAAATGGAAATATTTATTATTTTAAAGTGACATGCAAATCTCTTTTGTTTACAATTTCTTTTAATCAACATATTTGTCTTAAAAAAAAAAAACTTTTGATACATGGTGGATGTGGATTATGGAAACATCTTTCAGGTATTTACCTACAAGTGAATAACTATATCTCAACTGAACAATAACAACTGCATTAAAAATATATTGCTAATGATGTAGCTTCAAATAATGAAACTCTTTATTCTATACTATAGATTCAAATTGAAAAAACATGTAAATGGTACAATACCTCAGGAATATGGAAGTTATCAATTTGAAAAAATGCAATGTTATTCTGACATTTTCAAATAAATCAAAGCAATTAGCAACACAAAATGGCCCTAATTTCATTCATAAATAGACTATAGAGAGAACGTTTAGTAAAAATACTACAAAAAAATTAGTTTCTTACATCCATTCATGGTACGACAGGATACAGGGAGATCTTTTGCAAAGCTCTCCAACATTCTACGTTGATTATCTTCACTTTGGTCCCGCTCTAATTTTACTGCTTCTGCAGGTGGTAGCTTAAACTGGAAAATATTAACTATATAAATAATTTTTCAATAAAAAATAGAGAATGCATTCAAATTGGTTTAATATCCTGAACCTTTTAAAACAAACAGATTTGTATTAATAAGCAAACAATATAATCTTCATATAACAATATGTTCAATTTTAATGACTCATTCATTTATGTTTAAAAAAATACAGGCTAAGAATAAAAAGCCACATCTTAACAAATATTGAAAAGTAAAACCACTAATGATTAAATGGTCAACTAGTCAATATCCTTTCGCATGTATTGGTTTTGTCACCAGCACATTTTGTAAATATTTTAATCTTCAGAAAAAAGTAGCTATTTTTAATTTAAATTTCCTTTACCTTTAAATCCAGAAAGTACATACTTTTAGAAAGTCTACAAAGTTACCTATAGATGTAAGACATTTATAACCATATGCAAAAGGCAGCCAATCTTGCAGGTTTCTGTTAATTTTCTACAATAAAACCACCAATGCATATATATATATATATAATGACTTCTTTGTTGCAGTCGTTAAATAAAAAACAGGCCGAGTTATTAAGTAATTTTCATTTATTATGGGAGAGTGGCAGACATATGTACATCTTAGTTGAAGTTTTAAGCCAAAAAGAGAACAGAAAATCCTTGCATTTCCTCAGGTCGGGATTTAATAGATAGACACGTGATGAAAGTGAAGGGAATAATACTATTTTTAGTAAATTACGCAAGTGTTTTAGGGGAAAAGTATGGAAAAGAATTTGCTTGTTTCGAGATTTATGTCGGCGTGTGGAAGCGATTAAAATATTCTTCTAGTAATAAATATGCCAAATGCAAGATTTAATATACCTCTAACGCCGGAAATAAAATGAAACTGGAGTTTAAGAAAAGTGATTTTGGAATACATTAAGACTTTAAAATATATAATCAGGGTTCGTACACATTTCCTTAAAAGAAAATCAAGGACTATCAAGGACTTTTAAGGACTAAAAAAACCAAAAAATAAGGACCTCTAAATCGAATAAACTTAACGAATTGTCGCACGCATTTTTAAATAAAATCTCATTTTTGCAAATTCAACCTATTAGATGATAAATTATAATATAAAACATAGAAGATACATTACAAATTTAACACAACAAAACTCCTAAAAATATGAGTTAATAAATTGATGAAAAAAACCCTCGTGAAACTGGTAATCAAATTAAATATCTTTTAATTCCAAACTTTTTTCATTCAATTTTACATCCAAGGTATTTATTTTAATTTCTTTTTCAGAAATTGTTTTTCTTAATTCATGCGTTTGAATAAATAAATTTATGTCCTTTGACTTTTCAGCCTCATTAGCTAAATCATTTGCTTTCTCATTTGTTTGGTGCATGTCCGTTTGGAGAAACATTTTCTTTTGTTTTAAAAAATCTATTTCTTCCTCTAGAGTTTTTCGTTTCAGTCTTTTCTTTGGATCTTTCACTTTCTAAATACTGCATGTATTTTGCTCTAGCTGAGGTGACAGCCGTCCTTATTTCTTTAGTAATTTTTAAGTCATAAATAGCCCAGACAGCTTAATAAATTCATGATTTACACGCTGGAAAATATATGAAGCATCTTTTAAATTTTCTATTTCCAGGGCCTTGTTCACCGAAAAACCTCATTGTCCATGTGACAGTATTAATACCATTTTGATAATCTTCCAAACATTTTCATAATGATTATTGCTAAAATAAGTTTGTAAAAAATTATCAAGGGAATCACTCTTTGGATTGAAAGAAGTAAATTCAAATGAATTTGGCTTCACAATATTTAACAGAAAATCTGCATAGAGTAACAAAATTTCGTCGCAATCTTTTCCCAAAATACGTTTATTTTGCGACAATACAATCAATACCTTTTTCATTTTTTCCTGTGCTTTTTCGGGATATCCAGCCATTACTCGTGGATCAATGCAAATCGCATGTCTTACTAGTGCGTAATTCACAGGACATTTCTGCATGAAATGTTTTATCATTGTTATAATGTTTTTCGACTATCCTGCCTGAGTGTGAAAACATCCTAGTCTGCTCTAATTCCTTATTCTTTATCTTTTCTTTTATTAGTTGCTCTGCAGCAAATCCTAAATACACTTAATTAACACTACACTTAATTAACTTGAAATAAACTCACTGAAGTTGAATTTGCATAAAGTCTCAGGTTTCTCAATTCTTTCATTCTCTGGTTTCAAAATTTTGAAATGTTGAATGCAATCATTAACAAACATCACTGGCAAAAAATGGAAGTAAAGGTTTATCATTTTGATACTGTTCTATAAATGGTAACAGCACTTTTGACAATCATTCCTATGGAACCATGCACCAATAAAGGCATCTGTAACTCCTCCCTTATTTCCTCCCAAAGTGTATGCGATGGATATGGATTCGTAGAACGCAAGCAGTGTCGTCCCCCCACCCTATTCCGCGAGAGCCATGTCGACCGAGATTTTAGAGCCGCCGAGAAGGAGGAATTCGAAAAACGAAAATCGGTGAAATTTTAAATTTTTTAATAATGGCAGAGTAAAAAGTAAGGACTTTCAAGGACTTTTTAAAAATGGGGCATAAAAATAAGGATTTGTAAGGACTTTTAAGGACTAAATGTAAAAGTAAGGACTTTTAAGGACTTGTAAGGACGCGTACGAACCCTGTATAATATTACAATTTGAAATAAAATTAAGTGATATTATTACATACATATATACTGCAGATATGGAAAAGAATTATTCAAAACAGATCAACAAGTTTCTATCCCTCATAGTGTAATAATTTATAAATGGCAAAGAATAACAAAAGTTTAGAAGAAAATTTCCGTTTTAGAAGTTTAAATGTGAGAATATGGTAGAAGTGACATAGCCCAATGAAGAAAATATATCATTATGTACTTCGAACACTAAGACTTTGATAAATTTATTTTTTTCAGTTCCTTTTAAAAATATATGCTCACAGTTTTTGTATAATGATAAAATTGTGTTAAATATAGGTTTAAGAAATGACTGAATTGTTGAACTCAACAAAATTATTTATTTAAAATAATAAACAAAAGTTTTAAATATGATATTTCAAATTATGGGGTGTTAAAACCTTTTTTTTCTTGTTGCTTTTTAAAAAATTTAAGTGATTGAAAACAATTTATACAATAACTAAGTTTAAGTTTACAATAGTACAAATAAAAAAAATGGATACAATGTCACAGCTGGAAAGAAAAAAGGCAGACCTTACAAAATATAGTAATTTCTCTCTATTCCCTTTGAAAATGTATGGATACTTAAAATAATTAGCTCTAAACCATTGCTTGTTTAAGCATCACATTACAAAAAAATTGCCCATCCTTTGATGGTGACGATGATGAAATGACCACATATTTGAGGTATTTCTTTGATTTAATGCATCTAGAAATAATGCAAGAAGGCTCTTAACTTAGTCAGACTGACTGAGAAAAGTGCACTAAAGGAGATAGAGTTTCTATAGCAACATGATCCAATGTTTAGTTAAAAATAAATTTTATCTTCAAAATATATAAAACACTTTTGAGCTTATGCACAAATTAATATTTTAAAAGTAGTAACTAGTTAAAATAATAAAAGTTACACAATAATAACTTTTTTTAATTTACGGTCCAAGAATAACCATTTTCAGAATTTTGCATAATATATAAAAATATATACAAATACTCACTTGTCTAGGCACAGTTCCAATATTTGTGAAAATTGTTTGCCAATATGACCAAAGAAACATGGCAAAAATAGCATGGTATATTATTAAGTAGAAAACTGAAATAAGAAAAAAAATTCAAGTACAGAAAATCAATATCGAACAAAATTAGACTAAAATGAGGTTAAATCATTTTCACATACTTGGTTTCCAGGGACCACTTTTTCCCCATAATAATATGCTACTGTTTTGTTGCACACACTAATTTATGGCATTCAATTAACTATTCTGAAGTTCCAATGAACCTTTCAAATACAGGATGTACAGAAAATTTAGGTTCGAACAAATTTAGTTTGAGGTGTGGTAGTAGACTATAGTAGAGTGGCCATCGACTGTCATCCGAGATTGATTGCATTTTATGGTGCATATCTCGCTGCCAACCGAAAAGGAACCCCCCCCCCCCCCCCCAAGTGGTGAATCTTGAAAATTAGAAATTTCATTTAAAATACTAAGATTTATAGTGACTCAAGTAAAATTAAATAGTTTTGCCAGAATTATCATTTTACACAGAAAACAAAAGTGGTAAAGGTCAAGATTTTTTGTAAATCTTTTAATACTCAAATAATAATACCCCTGCAAAAAAACTGCAAACTATTTTTCTGGCGGTAGAATATTTCCACAGAATTATATATTCAAAGCAATTAGCTATTTGAAACTAGATTTAAATAGAAAAAAATAATTCAATTTCCTAAAATATGGTTTTGATATATTTAATAGCATTTGTTTTATTTTCAAGAAAACTAAAATTTCACCAGAATTCCTTTATCTGACAAACTAGAGATTTCATAAAACATTTTCAGTTATTTCATCCAACTTTGAATCTTTACCATTTGATTTACAATGCAGTTAGAAAGAAAAGTAAAGATAAATTTGCAAGTTTTTACCAATTTTTAATTTCTTCAATACAGCACTTTAAATTGTAGGTGAATCATATATAGCACAATAATATTTACCAAAGTTTTACTTTGATACAGTTCAAGAATTAGGAAAGCATTCATAAAACAAATCCTAAAACCCTTAACCTTCTAAGCAGCTAATTATTTTGACCAGAGATTTTCAGCTTTGAGCAATGACCTTTATAAGTGGATAAATTGTATTTTTACGATAAGAAATTGAATATTAGTAATTTTACAAATTTTCTACAAGGACTTCTTCTTTCTTTTTAAATATATGAACACATATGAGTGATATGCTTTGGCAGTGAACATAAAGGAATGGAAAAAGTCAACTGGATCATTAAGAGGGTTACAATTAGGGATATCTTTGAATAACACTTACGACTTCCAAAGATATTCAAGAATTACTAACTGACTAAGAAATTAATGAAGTAAATTTAGTATAAAATTAGCCAGTTGGATGACAACTGGGATATAATAATATAATTCACAGGATGACAGTAAAGACTAGAATGAAGAAGTTAAGCTGATGATTCTAAAAAAGTGTAAATAAAAACCTAGATTTTGCCAAACAATTGAAGCTATATTTCCTTGATAAAGAGTCCTCCACTGAAACAAGCACGCAGTTTAAAGAAGCTGCAGTTAGAAAAATGTGTATCATTTTGATATTACTCTTCAAACAAATGAAAATAATCTTTGCTTACAAATATTATAGTTTTGAATTCCTTAAATAATTTAGATTCCAGGGTGCAGTTTTTAGTTACTGAATTACCAAGAAGAGTTCAGCTACTTTCCAACTGGCTAACAATTTGGTTCCATCATTCCGAAAGAAACAAGAATGCTAACCTTTATCTGATTTTTTACAGAAATGTTGTAGCAAATAAAAGATGCACACAAAAAGCATAAAGCTTAGAGAAAAATAAAATAGCAACCTAATATCTAATTTCACAAAAAGTATATAACAAAACCAACAAAAAAATTTCTAGTAAAATCATTTTTTGACACTGTTGCCTCACACATAGTCCATCGTTAAAGGGACACATGAAACAAACCAAGCACTTTTAAACAATATTTCTCTTATGTATACATGCAAATCATCATTAAAAAATGCACCAAAATTATCTAAATGAAATTTTAGACGATTTCCTGTCATACTGAAACTTCACTTTTTGTCTTTTGAAACAAGAGACAATTAAGAGTGTTAGAAACTGAAGATGCCAGAAGATGAAAAAAGAAGCTGCTCTGGATGCCAAGTATAATACAGGGCAGCTTCAAGAAACTTCTTTGATTTGAATTAAAGCTATCCAAAGGCAATTTTTACCAAAATTCTACACCAATTTTTAAAATTTTACAAATGCATTCTCTATGCACTGAAAGTTCTGATGTCAATTGATATTTCACAACAAAATACAAAACAAAGAAATCTAACAATGAAAAAATGTAAATGCACATATTAGTAATTCAATTAAGAAAATTTGATTAGGTTTGACATAGAGTATTGTAGATGATTAAATAAGAATCTGCCAGTAAAACCCAAATTAAGCCTGTACCAAACAATTTGGATACTCATTATTAATTTTAGACATGAGGATGAATAATCATTAATGGTAAAGAGAGAGCAATAATTTTTCATAAACCAGTTACAACACTGTAGATCAGAAGAACAACCAATACTATTAATAATATGGCTTATGTTCGATTCTCTTTCTATGAGAAGATCAAAATCAAAATGTTTGCTCTGCCATGAGAATTTTAGAAAATTCTGAAAAAAAATAATCTTAAAATATGGATTCAACCTATTTCAATTTCCTAATAAAGGAGGGATTTCACTTGAAACTAAAAAATATAACAAATGAAAATTCCACTCCATGCAGCATTTAAACACACTTGCAAATTATGTTAAAATTTGTTTTGATGCATGAAAATTTTCAATTGCAGCCAAAGAAAGTAATTTACTCCAGTTTAAAAAGGGATATATTTCATTATAAAATGCTTGTTTCTCAAAACTTTTTCTACTGATTCATACATTTATGCAACTGATCGTGCATTTTCATATTTCAAAATTATTTTCTTTTCACATACATTTGCTCATAAATGATTAAGCATAACATTATACTAATAATTTAAGTTCGGACATGGGTAACAACTTGCTGGTTCTTTCATTATGATGAGAATACATATATATCTCAGCAATTGAACTGCTTTCCTAGATTGCATGAGAAATTATTTCACATTATATAATTTTATATACATACCTATAAAAGCATCCTCTATATCTAATAAAAAGTTCATTTACAACTACATTAATCGTTATTATGAAATATCAATTTAAATAACAAAAATGATAAACTGCAGAATAATTATAATAAAATCATGCTAAACATGAACTCGTGGCACAAATGCAGTTCCAGGCAATTGGCAGCAAAATTTATCACAAAGAAACATTTAGTACCATAAAATGGCTTCTTTATTCATTTATTTAAGACAGAGGTTCCCAACCTGTGGTATGCTTACACGCGAACTCGAAGTTGGTAATGGCGGACAAAAGAAAACATAAGAGATTAACACAAGGGTGGACTAATACTATTGTAAAAAATGGAATAAAATGTAAAATAAAAGAAGTCCTGGAAATGTTATTAATTCGAGTCATTTGATGCTAAGCTTCCACCTTTAAAAATATTGATAAAAACAGCTTTGCATAGACAAATGTTTGGAAAGTGTGGGGGGGGGTTAGAATGTGACAATAGGGGGTATGCGAAAATAAAAAGACTAATCAAGGGGCACACGACAGAAAAAAGGTTAGGAATCCCTGATTTAAGATCTCATTGTAAAAATAATAAAGAATATTAGCCATAAAAGCAACATATTCACTTGTAATTGAATTTTTCTTTTATCTTTTAAGGAAAACCGCATTCCACAAAACATTAATTGAATCTAACTCCTACAAATATGATTTTTTCAAACTAATTTTTGCTAGCAATTTTAAGCAAGGTAAATATTACACTCTTCTTATAGAAAAATGTGCTATACAATTGTCTGCTTAATAACATAAATTATATGGGACAAAAGTGCCTCCAAAGTATTTTATTTGAACATGTTTGTCCCATAATATTTTTTACCAAATAAATATATTAAAAAATGCATCAAAATTTTATAAAAAAATATAAATGAAAAATGATTCAGGAGAAATTAAATGAAAAGGCATTTTATTTTAGTAGAACTAATCATAATTTCACTAGGACATATGTCTCGATAGGATCAAAAGGGCTAAAACTAACAAAGGTAATACTATCCAAATATGATGGATGAGAGTAACAGATTAGTTTGTTAATGGTCAACTTAATTAAAGCAAAAACTTTCAGTATATTTCTTTTAAGTTATGTTAAAAAGTACGAAGATTAAGATAATTATAAAGTAAAATTAAATTTGAAAAAAAAAAGAAATTGGAAAAATCATTAGAAACTTATCTGAAAAAACATTTCTAATAGTTAATATATTAAAGATTTTCAAAATATGAAAAAAAAAAGATTACTTTTGAATTCCTTGAATTACCTCGGAAATACACCAGATGGGGAAAAAAAATCTAGCTAATAGGTGGTGCAAGTTGAAAATTGTTTAGGAGTTTGGGAATACATATTGACTTGTTAGACAAAGCAAAAAAGTAACAATGGAATACGTTTGGTTCAACCATGGAAGTGAAACGTAACTGTCCTAATAAATATGACACTGGGAGGCAAAGGGTTGACATTCTATGGTGATTTTTTCTACTTTTAGTACTTAGAATAAATAAACTATTTTTAGAATACATATACATTTTAGATGAAATTGCCATAAAAAAAAAGCATATCATAACAAAACTTACCTTTTTCAACTACACTTTCAACTGCAACTGAAAAAAAAAAATATTATTCTTAATATAACTTTTAAAAATATTGAACATCTATTACTATTTTGTATCTAATTACAGTATGTATTTCTGAAATGATTTATAAGTAAAATGAATTCAAAACTCCCTTTGTAGGCTACATTTATGTTCTTTATTAAAGTTAGCCCTCTGTCGGGCGCAACATTTGCACTGGCGAGATCGGGCACAATGAGCCCGATCGACAAAGGTAAACAGTATTGTAATTAATAATGTTAACAGGCATTAATTTTAGCATTCTAAAATTAATTACTGACCTTTTCGAGGAGGCTTAAAAGAAAAAAAGTAGGGATATTGTTGCAAAAAAAAAAGCCTCATCTTTGCAATTATTTCCGTGTATTATCTACAGTATAATGTAAATGCTCCAGTAGTGGGCCACTTAAGGGTATTTCCTCAATCATCATCTAAACTTTTGAGAAGTTTCGCTAATCTGTATTTTTTTATGGTTGTTCAAACTTTTATCTAAAATAATAATCACCTGAAATATCGAAATAATTGCAATATAATTTTTAAAAAATTAAAAACTTAGATCACTCCTATGCGCCAGAAGTGGGCATAGCAAACTTTTGATGTACCAGTAGTGGGCATACCAAAAGTGGGCCACCCAGATTTGTCAATTGTGCCAAAGAAAAAAGAATAAAATCATTATATTTAGTAATAATAACAATATATTAACATTATACACTATAAAAAATGCAATAAAAATGGCTTGATATAGGTGAAATCTTTTATTTATAGATTCTAGTCACATGAGATTTACATTTTTTCTCTAACAGCCAATTTTTTTATTAAAGGTATATGCTAATTATCGATCTTTCATTTTAAGTTCTGTTCGGGGCATTATGGATATTAAATCTTGATATTTTATGTTGAATAAATCTTTGTCATCATCTTTCCTCTGGAGCCAGAAAAGAGCCCTTTTGAATGGTGATGGAATATTTTTCGATGGTCCAGCAATGCGATAGTTTTTATTGTCTGCCTTGTTACAGAGCCCAACTAATTCTTGAACATCAGTCTTTTCCTCAATAGTACTATAAAATATTTATTATTTAGGTAATTGGTCAGAATGTTCCATTAGTGTACCAGTAGTGTATCAGAAGTGGGCCATGTGGCCCACTACTGGTTCTGATAAAAATAAAGCACATCTAATTAAATAAAAAGACTTTACAAGATATAACCTTCTTATTTAAACAACACAAAACAGTCTATTTGAGAGAAAGCATGTGCTCCAGTACTGGCCTTGCTAGGCCCACTACTGGAGCATTTAGTAAAACATTGATCCAAAAGTGGGCCACCCTTCACTATCCATAAATTATCAATATTATTTAATTTAAAGATAGTTTATAATATATTCATTATATAATCAAATAATATCAATAACAATTCATTTTAAAAACAAATAGAATGTATGCTAAAAAATAGTTGAAAGAAGAGTTACCTCTTAAGGAAATCACTAAGAATAAGCTAAAAATGCTTCTCTCAGAGACCAACTTCAGCAACAAACTTTCTAGCTCCTAACTGAACAGGAAATAAAGGCTGTGCCTTTGGTATTTAGTTGATAAGGGTTTCAGCCTACCAGAGGCAGATCTCTTATTTCATTGGAATGTTGGAATTTCTTGTTTTTCAACTTAAAATTCAAGTGGCCCACTACTGGAGCACTTACCTTACGTGTTTTCTGTATTTGCGATTTCAGAAGCATTTTGGATAACTCAGGTTTTGGTTATTCAGAGTTTGGTTAACCGTTGTTTTACGGTAAATTGTCGATTATCCGGCATTCAAGTATCCGGAAAGCTCAACTAACCGGAAAAATTAGAAAATGAGTTCTAAAAATTTTACATCCACGTGCCAAAATTTAGCATGCGCCATTCCATTCACATGGACAATTTATTTCTGGAATGCAACGTCCGCTCCGCACGGAGGGACGTAGAAGAAAAAAAAAAAAAGCAATATACAGTACTGTGACGTACACCAACTTGTTTTATTGCGGGGGTTCAAAAGCAAAAGTGAGAACCAAAAAAAATAAATAAAAGGTCCTCACCTTTCACCAAAAAACGAAATCGCCAACCAAAAAAAAAAAGGTAAAGGGACAGAATCGGTAAAAAAAAAAAAGTTCATGGGGGAGGGGGGTTACTCCAGACTGGTAAGTCTCTTTCTTTCCCTTTATTTATTTAATCTCCGAATACCGGCAGATGTTAATTACGATTACGTAATATCACGTGCGGGAGAATTGGAGGCTAGCAAATTGTGCAATAACCCTTTTGATTTTTTAAAGATAATTAGTTATGATATTCAAGCTGAGATTTGCTTATGATCACTTAAAAGAGTTTTATTATTCTTGCCGAGTAGAATATTTTTCAGTTTCATCGGCTATTTTTATATGCTTATATTCTTACAATCTATATATTTACAGTAAAAATTTGGCTACAGATTATACTTCTTTTTTATTGTCAATGTTAAATTAAAATCTTCATAATATGTTTTGCAAATGCATTATGGAAGATACAGAAGTATTCTTAAAAATTATATTTACTGAACATTTAAAAATGACAAAAACAAATTATTTAGCAGAAAAAGTCTTTAAAAAAAAAAAAAGAGAAAACCCCCCCCCCCTCACCATTTTTCTTGTCACACACAACTATCCGAACTTTTCAGGTATCCGGAAACCGGCATTTCCTGAGCATGCAGGTTAGTTAAGCTTTTACTGTACTATAATTTTATCAAAAATTAAAATAATTACGGTATTAATTTGTAATTTGATGAATACTTTTTTCTGCATACTAAGATAGAAACTAATAACATACAGATCATATTTTAATGAAGAATAAATTCACTTACATATATGTAACAGAAAAATGATAAATATTAATTCATGTTTCTTGAAATTCTCAATAACTGTTTGCCCTATATATTATAAGTAAATTTTTGCTTTTAAATTAAATTCACATTTGCAATGCTAGATGGAAATATCCTCAATCATTTCTTTAATTAACATTACAGAAGAGATGAAAATGACTAATGAACAATAAGTATTTCCAAAAGGAAGATATGCTTGTAAGTGTTTCATTTCCTATAGAATTTCCCTATTTATTAAGAAAGGAAAGATGAAAAGTGTATCTGTGTGTGTGGGGGGGGGGAGTTAGAATAAACAGGACAAAATTATAGAAAAGCAAGCAGAAATCTTTTACTGAAATATAATCTTTCTGACTAAACTATATAGTGATTGCTCGTTACCTGCACTACACTACACAGTGGTGCATTTTGTCATAACCTAAAATTTTCCTTCTTCAAATTAATTTTGAATAACTAAATTATTAGTTAATAAAAAATAATATCTAGACTTTTAATATGATGAAGGCAAGTTTTAACGAAGAAATTGTAACCAAGCAATTACGATTTTTTTTATTAATTTTAATTAAAAATAGAACTTCAAAATGAATTTTTCTTAATTATGTTTCCTGCAGTCCTGACTCTTGTTTATAAAATTTTACCATAACTGCATTTAATAAGTAAAAAAAATGTAGGGTTAAAATCCATACACCATTAGGAATATCATTTTCATTACGAGAACAATTTTATAATGCAATTTTTTTTAAACAAATTAACATTTATCATTAATTATCCTTCATTTTTTTTTATTATTTGTCTTCAAATTTTAATCTCCTGAAAAATTTTTCCACAGTGGAAAAACATTTTAAATCAGGCTTCTAACATCTCTGGAACTGTATTTTCAGTACCTTCTTCCCTTTACAAACTATGCTGTAGAACAAATGTGCTTTGTTACTCTGAGAGTGCAATGGCAGAAATCTATACTGTGTTAAATCATAGTACTCTTTAAGAAGCTTTCTTCCTTTACAATATAGTTTATTATATAGTTTTTCTCCTTGTGTTTACTCAGAATATTAAAAACTCTAAAAGTAGGGGTATCAAACTCAAATGCTATCACATGCCAAATAAACCAGGTTTAAGCTTATGCAGGCCACAATTTTTTTTTTTTTTTTTTTTTTGCAGAAATATAGGCTTATTTTGAAAACAAAATATAAGAAAATAACAAGGACAAATGTAAAGTTGATGTTTTTTTGCTAACTCCCGACATCTCTCCTATGCTACTAACTGGTCTGCAGAAATTAATTTTAAATTGATCCAACAATTATGAATCCGATAGGAGACTTGTTACCTATAAGTGAAAGGAATTAGATAAGTACTTCCAAACATTAAAACAATTTCATATCCCAAATTTAGAATGTTTTCAAACCAATCAGACAAATATTTCTAAAATTTAGGCTTCCCTACATCACTGAATTTTGCTTTCAAATCTACACAGCTCTGGATCTCATTTACCTCCATTTGCTTATTTGTGTGTTATTGACTGCTAAAATATTCGCTGTTATTGGTTGGGAAAATGGTGTAATACAACTAGTTATCAAACATTGGTGAATGTTGTGGCTCGTTTTTCATAATTATGTATAATTAGGATTTAAAAAAAATTAAGCTAAGAAATTTTTGTTAAAAATTTTGTTACATATTGTCATGTTTGGCAGTTTGACACTCGTCTAAAAGAAATGTTATTATATCGTTGATGGATTCAGACACTGTGTGCCAATTAAAATTAATGACATTTAGGAACAGCTTTGATATATAGCATTACTGGCGATATTTTGTAATTTCAGTGACTTTTTTTTATTGCGTAAACAAACATGGCGATTGTTTTGTTGCATATTCTTCTCTTGCGAACGCGTTCTGGGCAAATATTTTAAACTTAAAAAAATATCAGCAGCTGTGCTCTCAGCAAAGCGGGAACCTCGTAGCTTCACTTTTTTGTTGAATGTTAGGAATCTAGCTTATTTTTTTACTTCCGACCTGGAAAATGGCATCTTTCAGAGCCAAACATAAAAAGTCGCCAAAATCACAAAATATCGCCAGTGATGCCATATATCAAAGCTGTACCGATATTTAGTATACACTTGAAAAAGTTGAAGGTACTGCAATTCAGCAGTGCCTGTGCATGAGCCATCCCCAGAACTACTGTTAATGATTTAATTTTAAACTATTTTATTTTATAGTTAAAATTGAATATATTAAATGTACAGTTTGAATAATAAATCTTTAACTTAAAAAATGTCCAGTATTTTAATTTGTTTTTAATGCTTAAGCTTAAGACACTGAACTTATTAATCGGCTATCTTTTAAGAATATATTTGCACATCTTGTTTAATAGCCTATGTATTCTATATGAAATAACTTTCACAACCATTATATAAAAAATTCACCTTGCCAATAAAATCCAGTTATGTTTACCTATAACATTTAATATTAACAAACTTTAATTTTACCCTCAGTATTACCCACATAAATATTAACTCACTAAAGCTGAAGGTAGAAATTTAACATGCTGGTTGTATTTTAGGTTCTAATATGAAAGATAATTTTTGGAACCCTCCATTATGTAGATTATATATATATATATATATTAATTTCTGAAAATGTTTATTATTGCTTTCCATGTAATTTTTCACACCCAAGAGTTGTATGATCACGATATAAACCAGAAAATGTTCATTTTCTTTTGATGGATGCCAAATGATTCATCATTAGGTGAAACATTACTTTGTTAATGAAAAGATCCTTTTTAGCTAGATATTCTAGGATTCTTAGATATTCCAAGCAGATTCAAAGTTAGATTTGGCTATCTGATAGTATTAAAAAAATTTATTCAAAAATGCAGACTTGTTTTTCGCAATATTCCTACATTTTATTATCTACAGTGACTAACTCCAAGTGATAAGTCACTAATTACCTTCAGAAAGCAAGTTTAAGAGATTAAGCAGATTCCATTGATAACATTGACAAATAGAATATAAATAACTTTCACATGACTACCATTTCAAAAGTCAAAAATTAGATATATATGAGTTTACTAAAGTCTCATCTACTTTCTTGATAGTCCGCAGGAGTAACGATAAACATTTAGGTAAATTATCTTCAGAAAATGCATTCAAATTCCTTTTCTCCAAAAAAGATAGCAAAGGTATTAAAAAATTCATACTCAACAACTAAAAAGATGATGGTTATTCAAAACTGAGAACTGAATTATATGCAACTATACCAATGCTTCTAGAATTAAAAGCTTTACCATTTAAATTTGATCATTTTAAGGAAAAATCTTTCATTTCCCACTTCTGGAAGCAGCAGCACATTATAAGAAGGGAATATGATAATGCAACAAATTTCATGAAGACCTGGAACTTAAATAATTGGTCAGACATTTTAAAATATGTCAGGAAAAAAATCCTGGGAAATTGAGATACGTGAATTCATGAGTAGTACATAGATGAATGCTAATGAGCAGAACAAAACAGTAATCCATGCATCCAGTCGTAGGTTGATATCACAAAATTGGAAATTTTTCCAAAAAGTTGAAGAAATCGATAATTCGATTTTCATAAACACTGATTAAATAAGTATGTTAGGAGAGTGAAACTTATCAAAATAGAAGAGACTGAAAACACTAAATAAAAAAATCAATTTGCATCTTTAACTATTGAACATATCCCCAGGAAATCTATTTAATTATTTGTAACACCAAAGTATTTCACTTCAAATTTATTTCATCGAATTGTTAAGTTATATGATGTGAGCAAATTGCGCAAAATTTGTAATACCGACTTATTAACCAGCATACAATAAAAAAAAATGTACGATTCACAAACATGGATTTTTATGCCGTACAAATTACAAAATAAAACGAAGCGATTACTTACAGAGACATAACTGTACTACATATGCATAGTATGACCATCCAACTATAGTTGCGATGAAGACTACAGGAAACCATTTAAACAATCGAACACAAAAAGTACATTCTATACCCATATTTTTTACATCAGTTAGGGGCATTCTACATAATATAAAAGATTAACATTTACTGGGAAAAGAGAAAGTTCAATTCCCGAATTAACAACATTATATTTGTCAAACGATAACAGAACTATCAGTAACCATGTAGCCACTTCAAAACAAACAAATTATATTTTTAAAATACTTTACTGTCAAACAAAAACTTAAAAAATGGGAAAATATTAAAAGTAGCACGTCATTATTATTTTAAATAAAGACATTTTTTTAAAATTCAAGACTGTATAACCCATTTTTATTATTATAATACAAGGATTAGCGAAGGAATGTATCAAATTTAAAGTTAAATGGGAGTGATATATTTTAGAACAAATATTAATACAATGCAAGAAACAAATAGCAATTATCTTATGTAAAACCAAAAGGAATTAGCAGACTGTTTTAGGAAGGTAAAAAACAAAAGTGACATTTTTGAACCATGCATCTCGAGGCCATTGATCTTCATAATATTCACTCTTTAAAAATATTTTTGACGATTTTCAAAAGAGAACTGTACACTACAAATATGTGCAATTTGCATAGTTTAATAGCTGAATTCACAAATCAATATACTTGTATTTTTAATGTAGCACGTTTCTAATTACTTAGGGGTCTATTCTGGTACCCCCGGTAGGGTTGGGAGACGTCACTTTCCCCGTTGTTAGCGTGCGGAAAAAGTGACGTCTCCCAACCCAACCGGGGGTACCAGAATAGACCGGTTATACTGTAGCATTTGTTATACTGTCACACTAGAGTTTTTGAATTAAAATCAAACTAACGGGTCATTCTGGTGCCCCCGGTTGGGTTGGGAGACGTCACTTTTCCCGCACGTTAACAACAGGACTTCACTTTTTTTCGTTGTTAACGGCCGGGAAAAGTGACGTCTCCCAACCCAATCGGGGGTACCAGAATAGATCAAAAATTTCAGTTCTAAGGTAGGGAGACGAATGTTTCAAGAACTGTTATTCACTACGCAATATCAACGAATCACAAATACCAGTGATCAATACTACTGTCAAAAAGGTGTGATTCAATCATTGGTAAATAAATGCGCATAAAGTGTTTAAAATTAAAAAAACCATTCCTTTTTAATATACTTTTCCTATGTTCCAGTTCTATCTTCTGTCAACTGATGGCGCCACAGAGGCCCATTTTTGTGCTTAGAAAGAAGATCGTTCAGTTTGAGTCACGTCTGGTTCTATTTGTATCGTTGAAGAGAGACGTCACTTTTCCCGCCGTTAACAACGGGAAAAGTGACGTCTCCCGACCCCTGCGGTTCCATCGCAATTTCATTGGTTTTGCATTGATGATGATGAAGCTGTTTGAAGGGTATTGCATTACCTGTGTTAAGCATTTTCGAATGATTACAATCCCTATTCTGGTACCCCGGTTGGGTTTGGAGACGTCACCTCTTCCTCCCGCTAACGACCTCTTATCGATTACAGCTCTTGTATAACGATAGAAAGTAGCAATAATCGTTTAAACAGATATTCACAGGGAAGCGTAGTTACCTGTGAGCACTGGTGAAACGATCGAATTTGTTATTCACTGCAGAGGGGATTCTGAATAGTGAATTGTGTTGATGTTGGCTTCCGTGCTTGATGGGAATATTTGTGGTTAATTTAATTGATCGGAATTTTTTAAGTAGTTTTCGCTACAGGCGTTATCTATTGACAGTACATAGAACTAAAAACACAAAATTTTGCAAAAAGTGTAAAAAAAATTATATTTAAATTTTTTTCAAAGCACTTTACATACATTTAACAAGAATTTGAAAATTAAAAGTGTGATTGAAGTCACACTTATTTAGAACAGACATTTGAAAATAAAGAAAAATGTTTGTTATCAAAAATACCGTGAATTATACATCCCTAGTCAGAGGTGGAGCCGGAACGTTGTTCCGGTGCTTTCCCCCCCCCCAAGAAAAATAAATAAGAAAATTGTGAAAACGCCCTTAAATCAGCGCATTTTTCGTTATCCAGGTTAGAGTGTTCCGGCATTGCTTATTTTGAGACTCAGTGGTGAGAGTAATTTGAAAGCAATAATAATAATGATAAATGGATAATGTCTTCTGAGTTTTTCAAATGCAGTGCTCCATTTCAGATATTTATACTTCATAATATAGCGAGCTATCAAAGTTAAATAATTTTCATCATTCTGCCAGGGGTGGTGCCAGTGAGGTGTCCGGGGGAGGCCCCCCCCCTCCCCGTCGCACAGTGTGTAATTTCGGTAATCTAGGTGGAAAAAATTAAAATTTCGACCTCTTTAGAAATTATTAATCGCTATATATTTCGATAGCAAAATATCCGTTGCATATGAAAACGGGTTTAGTTTTTCAGAATATCGCCAGGGGGCGCTATTCTACTCGTCTGAAGAGGCGCAACCTTGTACCTGCCGCGCTGAGTTCTAACTGCCAGTTCTCTGAGCAGAGAATTCCCTGACGTTGCATTCGAGAACTACTGTTTCTAAATATTATTTATTTTTACACCTACATTTCTACAGTATTTTCTATCCATCGTCTTTTTTGCTTCAAGAACAGAGTTCATTGCCGTAAAACAGCCTCTAAAAGTGGCGAATCTTTTTTTGCAATATGCAAGCGAAGTCATAAGTTTATATAAAGTTTTAGTTTAGAGTACCACCGAGTACCACTTTGAGGTTGCGTAGTCATCAAAGATAGAACATTTTTAAGTCTATATATTAAAAAATATCTTGCGAAAACTTGCGATTTTTAAAATTTTTTTTTATCCTTTTCTGCAGAATAACACATTCAATTTCTCGGAAACAGTTTTTTGAAGTATGGATGAAAAACCCGAAATGTTCAAAAAAAGACGCATTGATTGCATTTATTATGCAAGAACTTGGAACTCTTTCGAATTGGGAAAGTGCTGTGACAAGCTTGAAGAACAAGCGTTTGTGTTAATGGTAGATAATGGTTTGGCCACTCTTCAATACCAACGAATACTTGAGCATGCTGAAATTGTGAATTGCAAATTGTATTCTTCCCACCATAAAGTTAAAGAAGCCAAGCAGTTATGTTGTCCGCACAGTATTAGTATGACAAACATCAGCAGAAATAACTTTGCAGACACTCGTTGACCACTCTGTTTCACGTATTTGTCACTGAAAAATTACGTTTGTCCACAAATACTGCTATTGAAGTTATGAAATGGGGATGTGATGGATCCGAACAAAATCGATATAAACAAAAGTTTTCTGAGGAAACTTTCCGTGACGAAAGCCTTTTCAGCATTTGTGTAGTTCCACTGCAAATTCATAGTGGTAAAGACGATTCCGAAAGTGTAATTTGGAAAAACCCAGTTTCTTCTTCGACTAAGTACTATCGACCTATTAAATTTATTTTTGCCAAAGAATCAACAGATTTGATTACTACATAAGTTGAAGAAATAAAACATCAAATAAAAGAACTCGAACCGACGAAAATTTTCTTTGATGATTTGGAAATTTCTGTAACGCCAACTCTGATATTTTGTATAGTCGACGGAAAAGTTTGTAATGATGGGGAGAAGCTCAATGAAATGAACAACTTGCGTGTCATCCCCCCAAAAAAAGAAGTGAGCAAAGAATTTCTTCCGTTTGGCATGTCACTCCTCCACTCTTGGATAAGGCTAATAGAATGCGTTCTTCATACTTCATATAGGCTAAAAATTAAAACATGGCAAGCACGAGAAGCTGAAAAAAGAAAAAGTATCTAAAAAAAGAAGTTTGAGAGAGATTTAGATTATAATTAGGTCTTTTAGTTCACATGCCAAAGCAAAAATGTGGCAACACAAATGACGGCGACACTGCCCGCAAATTTTTCAGACATCCTGAGAAAACGGCAGAAATAACTGGAGTGGAGTTGAACTTGATCAAGCGTTTGGGAATTATTCTCGAGTGCATAAACTGCAACATGAAAATCAATTTAAAGAAGTTCGCAGAATTTACGAGAGTGACACAAGACATATACCTCCGAAACTACAGTTGGTATCCAATGCCTATAAGTCTACATAAATTTTATTTAGCGGGAGAGACATAATTGAAACGTGTACTATTCCGATTGGATCATACTCTGAAGAAGTCCAGGAGGCAAGAAATAGACACAATAGGCAATATAGGGAACTATTCACAAGGAAGTCATCCAGGATAAACACAAATACAGATTTACTGCATAGATTGCAAATCATATCCGATCCCTATATAGCAAGTTTACGGGCAGCTCCAAAATCCAGAAAACGGATCGAGAAATGAAAACATTGTTAGAATTACGTTTATCAGATGAGGAAGATTCTGTCATCGTGTCTGAGGACTCATCAGAAGAGAGCAGTAGCTCAGAATGAAAACATACTATATATTATTCCAACATGCGTGAAACATTTTTGTACGAGTGTTTTCACTCAAAACCAATTTTCAACTTTTTTCCACTTTTTTGCTTATTTTTTAGCTCGATTTTTCTCAAATATTTACTATTACATATTAAGAAAATATTCTATCTGAGAAAATACGTTTACTTTTTATTTTTTCTATTTCTAGAACACCAGTGTTTCTCATATAACATGTTTCCATGCCTATGTATAAAAGGAGTTAATATTTATTTTATTGTAAAAACGTTTGTAAAATTTCTCATATATTAAAATAAGTTGTTCAGTTAAACCGATTTGTATGTTATTAACAGTATTTATCCTAAAAACCGAACAGTCAACTTTTGTTTCTGAAATATTAATTTTTTCCACCTAGATTGTCGAAATTACACACTGTGCGTCGGGGTAAATTTTTGTACCCCGTTCACCCAACGGACTATTCAACTAGCAGATAAATAAAGATCTGCCGAAAATTTGAAATGGTCATCATTACTCCCTCCCCTTGTACAGCAGGTCATACCCCCCTGTCGGGGAGACCCTGTCACACCTGCATTCTGCTCCATTGAATTATCAGGGATGAGGCAACGTGAATGTGCTGCAGTGGCCTCGTGACACTGTCACAGGCTTCGGCACTGGAGGGTTGCGAGTTCAAGAACCGATTTCACTAAAGATTCGCTGTGCTTCTTAAATCCGACGGGGTTAAATGTCCTCCCACTGGTGAGATGACGAAGTATCGAGAAGGGGGTTACTGGGTTGGATGTCCTCTTCCTTATCTAGTTAAGAGTACAAAATTGCAAGGTTAGATTCAACATATCCCTTGGGTAGTTTCGATCCAGTCAAACTAAACTATAACAGTTTTGTATAAAATCAATGGCAAGTCAGTGGCGTAACGAGGTTGGCGCCCGGGCCATAATATGATTTTTTTTTATCCCAATCGTCACCAGTGACTTAAAAGGCGCTAATGGCGCCAGGTGTATGGTATTACTTTTACTGTCCGTCATTATTTTTTTGTTTTAAAAATGGAATACATTTTATCTCCTTGGCGCCCCATAAAACTGGTGCCCGAAGCGTTTACACCCCCTTGCCCCCGGTTGCTACGCCAACAGGGCAAATAAAAGAAGGCGTAAAGAGTGCTAAACACTGTCTTGGGGATAAAAGCAATTTAGTGAATATGAAACGCTAATGAAGAAGATATTGAGTAAGGCGAGTTGTGCCTCTATTATTCCGAAGCGAAACCGAATGTGTAACTTCTTCAAAGGATGATAAACTTTGAAAATAGCGCACTGAAATACTAGCGTCTATAGTAGACAAGACTCAATATATATTATTCATTGTTGTTCCGTTTCGTATTTTGAAAAAATCAAATTTTATCAGAGGACGGAGAAAAAACTGTAGCTGAATTCAACTTGTTTCGAGAAAGAAAATTCATGAAATAGCGGCAGGTCATCATTTGCTTAAACCATTAAAAAAATTAAAATTCTAAATTCCGTTGCAAGCATGGATGGAAGTTTTGAATTGCGTTCTAAATTTCTAGTGAAAAGTAGTATTTCTTCCTCATCTCAATATCTAAGATATGATTTATAAAAATAATGTGCTATATGTCAGTTAACAATTCAGCATGCTTAGGCTGGATGGAATTCCCATTTATATATGTCAGTTAACATTATCATACAGTCATAATACAGTTATTCAGGTTTTTAATTGTGGTAAAAATTTAAATCTGTAAGATTCCTATAACTTTCAGTTTCAGGCATATAAAAATCTCTTTAGAGCATGGGTCAGTCACGAAATCAAATTATATTATTATTTAAAAAAGAAAAAAAAAAACTTTATTTGATGAAATCAATCTTGAGCCTTTAAAACATCCAGCTGTATGTTTGAAATATTTCCATTAGTGTGCTACTTTGATCAGAGCCGGCCATCTAGGAGGTGCGGCGGGTGCAATGCACCTGGGCTTCACAACCTGAGACCATCAACAACTGAATGCTTACTTTTCATTCCTTTCTTTTTTACATTTTTACGAACGAAAGATTATATAATACTGGTTGGTACAGCGGCGCTCGAGAAAGTTTTCGGGTGAGCCTATAACATAAATTTCAATACGGTAAGAGGGCTCCGCTCTAAAAAGGGAGGCGACCCCTTCAAATATCAGAAGCATCTATCTCTTTTCCAAAGTCGAAACATAAAACTGGGCGGAAGATAATGTTATTGCTAGGGGATGCTACAAAGACATAGTCGTAAAACCCCCGATATTAATACTTACATTTTGCAATCAATGGTAAAGAGAGAGTACCTTTTTAAATACAGTCATTCCATACAAATACCATACATATGAGAACCATTTTGATACAGAAAACATCGTTCTCCCCGAGTCTTTCTCTAATACGTAAACAATATACAGCGTTTTGTATTAATCTTCGTAAGATAGTAAAGAAAATCGAGTATGCATTTTGTAATTCTTCCTTTTGACCGATTGTGTCCAGAATTTGACACAAATCTGCAGTTTTGTTGTCAAGATCACATACTGAATTTTATTTATATAGCTTATTGCGTTTTTGAGCTATCGCATTACCATATGCATGAATAGAGAGACCGACAGATAGACAATTCTATGGTGAATTTGGTCCAAAATTTGACACAGATCTAGAGGTCTGATGATAAGACCATATGATAAATTTCACCCACCAAGCACGCTGTATTTTCGAGTAATTGTGTTCACATGTATACAGACGGGCAGACAGACTTTCTGTAGATGGATTTCGCATAGACAGACATAATTCCAAAAAATGTTTTGTTCAGACTCAGGGAAGTCTAAAACGTGGAGATTCATCAAAATCTTGATATATATATATATGTGTGTGTGTGTGTAATAATCTCACTTAATTTTATTCCAAATTCTAATATTATATATTTTAAAATCTTAATGTATTCCAAAATTACTTTTCTAAAACTCCAGTTTCGTTCCTTTCCGGCGCTGAAGGTATATTAAATCTCTCATTTTGGCATGTTTATTATTAAAAGAATATTTAATCGCTTTCACGTGCCGACAGAAAATCATGACGGCGTCTCTTTGGCACCAGACTTTTTCCCTGAAACGCCTACGTAACTTATTAAAAATACCCAATATTCCCTTCACTTTGATCACGTGTCCATATATTATTCCCTTATCCGAGAGAATACAGGGATTTTTCTGTGCACTTTCGCTTGTAATCTAAACAGAGATGGATGTATATTCACCACTCTCCTATTGATAATAAAATAAGAGGTAGTATTTTGATCGGCCTGTTCAATTTCAACGACTACAACCACGGATACGTTATATATATATGAAATGTATTCATTATTGTA
>BGPR01000190.1:76906-129187 GCA_013235015.1 Araneus ventricosus | reverse complement strand
AAATATAAATATTAGAATTTGAAATAAAATTAAGTGAGATTATTACATATATATATGGTTACAATACTTCTCTTTGTGTACTTCGTATAACGGACAATGGCGTAGCGAGGATACTTGGCGACTGGGGTATAATATGAGTTTTTCGCCCCTGGTCTTCACCAGTGGTTCAGCAAGTGGAAATGGTTGCTGGCCCATAGTATTATTTTTTCGAACCCATTATATATTTGGCACTAAAAGGTGACATAAACGCACAAACTTTTTGCCTCCATGGAGCCCAGAGCATCTATACAGACTTGTCCCCCCGTTATTACGTCACTGATACAGGGAAGGAAAAAAAGGATTTATAAAACGTTAAAATTAGAAGACTGAAGGAAAAACTGATCAATTTTGTCGAGAAAATATATGCTGATAATTAAAATTGTAGTAATCATTTTAATCTGTTTTTTTTTGTAGTGACGAATTTGAAAATATTAAGAAATTTAATTAAATAGTCATTTTCAAAATGCATGGAAAAAGCAACGAAATTTTCTCATTATTTCAATTTAGGAGTTTAAGATAACTTAATGAAAAGTTCTTGAGGAAAAGTATACAGCAAGAAATAAAAATAGAGGTTTAAGGTAAGAGAGGCTCCATAATTAATTCCAATTCGAAGGGAAAGGTTATTTATTTCTTATCAATGAACACACCCTAGTCATACACAACAAAAATATTTAACTTTTTCACAATAACCATTACAAGTAATCATAATACACAACAAACAATTATATAATCAAATCGTCAAAAAAAGTTATCAATCATCATAAAAGAAAGAATTAATTAAATATGCAGTTCATATACAAAATGTGGTGCAATACACTATAAGTTGAACACTTATTAAAATTGCTTTCATAATAGTAATGTATGATAATCTCTTGAATTAAAACTTCACGAACATTGAGATAACAATTCTCTTCAATAAAAAAGCAGGTGTAATTTTCTAAGTGAAGACATTGAGAAATACCATTACCAAAACAGTAGTTAAAATACATTTTCATGGATTTTTTTAATTATATAAAAATTAAATTTAATTTAGTTCCATGTAACAATTTTGTCAATTAAAATTAATTTTTAATTGACAAAAATAATATATGGAATTAATTAATTTTTAATTAATTAATTCCATGTAATAAGACATTAAAAAATTATTAACTAAGTATTACATGGAATTTTAATTAATTAACTTTATTTATTTACTAGCAGGATGCGCACGGCGTTGCCCGTGGAATCAGGACTCCAACAAAATGATAAAATAAAAGACCACAATGACATGAAAAAGTTCAGAAAACAAAACAAGAGATACACATTATTTGATTTTCCAGCTTATTTTTCTACGTGATAGTGACATTTCAACTGTAGAGGAACAATACAGAGTACGTTAATCCGAAACAATATTAAAAAATTTCAACGTGAAAATGATTATTATACAGCAAGCAAAATATAAAATCGAATCCCAAAATAATAATCGAAGTCATTCAATGGGGAACTTCAGCATTTTTTTTTTATTTTTCAAATCGATTTAAAATGCTTCGAAACGAACAATAACATTAAGAAAAAATTCTAGACAGTTTTTTTTTTTTTTTTAAATTTGTAATCAAAGTGCGCCTCTCAGAAAACGCGGGAGAAACGATCCATTTTGGCGGGAAACGGGTTTGACGTCAAAATTGCCAGACGGGGGAGAAACACTCTTCCTTCCCGTTCGCGCTCTATAGAGATTCTCTTTTTTTCTGTACTTTCCGACTATCGCATCAGATAAAATCATGTCGGAAAGATACAAGTATTGTATTGTTCCTTAATGTCGTAATACAACTGTAACGGCACCCGATAAATTATTTATCAATGTGCCAAAAAATTATGTTATTCGCAAAAAGTGGTGTAAAGCGATGAAGAAAGATCCGAAGCTAAATCCGGAATTATCAGCAAGTAGCGTTCGCCATGTCTGTGGAGATCATTTTGATGTGAGTTATTAATCTATATTATACCTATTATAATTGTATATCATGAAGCACAGTAAATTCAGAATTCGATATCTTTTTTGTTTTTAAAAGAAGTATAAGGTGAGGTTAGCAGCAAAAAAATTAAGATATTTTAAAGCAAATAGTTAAAGTTAATTAGTTTTTTCCCATTTGATTACATGGAATTTATTTTTTTACCCTTTGAGAGGCCATTGCCCCTCAAAGGGTAAAAATATAGAAGATCCTACCTTCTTTAAGAATGTTTTTTTTTAAAAAAACTTGTGTGTGTGCTCATGTTAATTTATAGCATAAATTTTTTCATTGGATATTCGAGTGTTTCTTATATTTTTTTAAAAATTACCAGTACTATTGAAAATTAACAAGAATATCTTAAAAATTAGTTTAAATTCACGACTTTTTTTATAATAAAATTCGTTTTCATTTGTAGTTCAACAAAATAATTAGCAGAATTAACTTTTGATTCAAAATAAATTCTTTATATTCAATGAATTCATTAAAATCAAAATTAGTCTTCAAAAGTTAGTTTGCTCATCAATTATTATAGTTGAGAAAAGGTGGGATAAATTTATCTCATCGTGCATCTCGAGTTTGTTGATGGCAGCACTTAAATTCCTAGATCAGTCGCATTTGGTCTGGTTTGAATATTGTTATAAATTTATATAGTTTTTTTATATAATTCAAAAATTAACTAACATAATGAAAAAAACTTACTTTGCAGTAAATAAGGCTTACTACTTACAGATACTTTGTTCGTATCTTTTCTTTTTTTTTTTTTGCAATTTGCGAAAGTGGTTACAGTTTTATCATTTTTAATTTTTTAGTGTATTTCTTTATATAAATTATTTTTACCAGATTTTATATTAATTAGTATAAACTAGTATTTTAAAATTAATAATAGTACAAAGGAAATAATTTATATAGTAAAATAAAGCGTAGTAGAATAAAACTATATAAAATAAAATTAATTTTTAAAAGGCCCAAGTGTGTTTTTAAAAAAATGCTGTATCTGAAATTATTTTGAACGGAACTTCTGAAATAAATAAATTCCTGTTTCTTTTTCTGTAGGCATACGAAATTTAATACATCATGCAAAAAATCAGGTTCTTATCTTTCCGTTCTTGCGTGTGCAACAGAAATCGCCGCGTCTTCTCGGAATGCCCGAGGGCCTCTCTGCAATTTATTGTTGCTTGATGGTTTCGAAAACCTATCCGTTTTTCCTAAAGCGAATCCTTTTCTGTATAGTATAGAGCCCTGTTCCGGTAACTGAAGGGAAGATCAAAACAACTTTTCTTATGAGATAATTTACGAGCCAGCGTTTTGTGTCCAGTTTCTTTGTCGGAACTGAATAATTCCAGACACATGTACTGACAAAACATTTGTGTTCTTTCCCTTGTAATAAAATAAGTAAGCGATCAGGACTTTACTGATAAAAAGTGAGTAGCTTGCTTTGTTCCGAAGCTTTCAAAGAGATCCATAAAAATACTACAGAATACTGTGTCACATTTGAGTGCTGATTGTTGGAAAATCTGTTGCATTCAGAGAGATACACATTCTTTCAAGGCATTTTCAAATAAACGGCTGATGATACGATTCGCGGAAGAGTCTCAAATTATCCGATTTAGCTTGTACAAAACCAATATCCATTGTGAAATTGAACGCTGTATAGTAGAAAAGCTAAAAACTTCACTTTTAAAATGTTAGCTGGTACAAACGCCTTGATTCAAAGCAGAATACAGAACTAGCGAAAGAGAAGTATGCGAAGGAAGGCACTCTCGACGTCAGAATCTACTCGGCCAATGAGAGTGCGTTTCGGATTGCATCATGATTCCTGCTATTTCAGTGCATCTTTCGCTCTCAGTATTTAAATAAATAAATTTTTCTGTAAAATTTCACTTGCATATTTGAAATTAGAATGATTTTTTCTACAAATACGGATGGCTTTCATGTGTTTTTAAAAAATGCTGAAGTTCCCCATTGAAGGTTATGACGTCACCTGCCCGTCAGCCAATCAAACCAGCAACGTTCCGGAGAAGTGTTGAGGAAGGAAGTTCGCTTGAGGAAGAATATCTTTCAATTGACTAGGAAAAAATTAATTTAAAAAAAAACAGGAAAATATATTTTGGCCATTCTTGTTTCAAATTCGACTGAACCTTTCCAGTTATAAGCTGAAAAAAATTGAAAAATAATAGAGTTATTAGAAGGCCGGATGCATGAAATTTAAAAACAAAAATAAAATTTCGATGGCAAAACTGATTATTTTTTAAAAATTTCTCGAAATTCAGTAAATTCCGTTAGAAATTCAAAACTAACTTCATTAGAACGGAAATCGTGTGTGCTTTTTCCGATGGTGTATCTATTTTTTTCGTACAATCATTCAAAACCATTCTATTGAGAAATTAGTGCGAAAAATCAACCAAAACAATACAAAACACTCAATAAAAATTTTTCTAGATTAAATTTTAAAATTCCGGCTTCGAGGTGCATTCAGTCACCATTACGACTACCTGTGTGCCAAATTTCAGGGCTGTAAGTGTGATAGATTCGTCTGGACATCGCATACAAACACACATACACGCACACAAACATGGCCTTTTATAAGTATAGATTTAATTATTAATTCAAATTTAATTATTCTCAAAAGTCATTTACAAGAATAGCCTAAAAAACAAACTTTTTTATTTTAATACAATAGACAAAAAAAAATTTATACAAAAAAAAAATAGCGAAATAATAATGAATGCATTTCCTCTTTTGAATACATACGAAGAAAGCAGACAATTCAAATGTACTCATATGTGGCACATAAAGTAAGGGGAAAAGAGCATGAAAGATACTCATATTCTTGAAAAATAAAATCATAGCTTTGACCAAATTACACAATCAACATCTTTAAAGCATTTATCTCATTAATAAATTGAAGGCTCATTAATAACTTGTTTATATTGATACAAGTTTTCTTTCTTTAATAATGACCTTGGTATGCAACATAAAAATATTAATTACAAGCAACAGTCATATTGCAATGTGCATCATTGCACATACGAGATTAATACCTGGACAATAAACCTCATGAACTGTTATATTACAACTAAGTTATGATGAATTTCTTCACGTTAAAAAGACACACATAAAAAAATAAAGACTTTTATTTACTACATATGTATATGTAATAATCTCACTTAATTTTATTTCAAATTCTAATATTATATATTTTAAAATCTTAATGTATTCCAAAATCACTTTTCTAAAACTCCAGTTTCGTTCTATTTCCCGCTCTGGAGGTATATTAAATCTCGCGTTTTGATATATTTACTGCTAAAAGAATATTTTAATCGTTTCCACGCGCAAACAAATCTCGAAATCGGCGACTTATTGCCGCCATGCATTTTCCCTAAAACACTTACGTAATAAACTAAAAATAGCTATTATTCCCTTCACTTTGATCACTTGTATATCTGTTAAATCCCTACCTGAGAAAAAGCAGGGATCTTCTGTTCACTTTTGGCTTAAAACTTAAACGAAGATGTACGTACATTTCGTCACTCTGCCATAATAAAATGAAAATTAGAATTTAATTCGGCCTGTTTAATCATTTAACGAATACATTTTAATAGTCGGTAGGATGGTCTGCACGGCGAAAAAGAAAAAAATTTAAAAATGTAAGAATTAAAAACGAAACAACGTAATGGAGAGTGACGGGAAATAACAAAAAACGGCTGCAAAAATAGCTACAAATTTATCGGAACTTCTAATAGTGCCTCCTGAAAAATCAACACCAGATTCTGTGTACTTTTCCTGATGTCTCGTCCCTGATATCCTGAAATCCAGCTGCCAGCAAGGAAATTTCCGATACAGCTTCAACTCCACTCCACATCTACAATGGTTTTCAAAAGTGTCAGCGAAAAAATGGTCCTCACCATTGTGTTTATTATCTGCTTCAGAAAAAATGTGATGTAATTTTCAAGGTTCTAAAGGAATATCTATATTGTGCTTCAAATTTTCATATCGTTCTACACTCCTGTTTCGGTTTTCTTCAAAAAAAAAAAAAAGTAATTCATTGATGTCAAAATATCAAGGAAAGTTTTGTGTACAAGTGCATTTTCTTCATATGGAAAAAAATTTTGCGCAATAAGTGATAAAAAGTAATGCACTAATTTCGACAAGATTTGCGTAATTTCAGTTTCTCTGTGTTATTGATTTCAAAAAATTGCAGTTGATTCAAATAAAATCTACAAATCTATGCTAAAATTCCTCGACGTGGTGCACCAAAAAATATAACTTTTATTGCTAATTGTTTAATTCTTCACCTTTGATTATTAATTGATTTTAAGTTTATATTTGAAAAAAAAATTATTTGGTGTTGTTCTGTATTGATTTATATTTTGTGATTCATCATAAATTGATATGAAATTGCATTTGAAAAAATTTAAAGTGTTTGTGATTTGAAACTAATGTTGCAGTGTCCATATTAAATTTTGAAATTTTAGGTATTCATGTTGAATATAAGATATTTTACAAAGAAATATTAATTTTCAAAGTTTGGGGTTATGATGTTTTTAATCATATGTTCATTTGATATAATATTTTGACATTTAATTTAAAAAGTGAAAGTATTCTTGTTTTGGTTTTGAAAATTTTGCTGATATCAAAGCATAATAAATGTGGAGGATAAGAGGTTATTTAAGAATAAGAAACTACACACACACACACACACACACACACATTCAATATACACACACACACACACACACACACACACACACACACACACACACACACACACACACAAACACACACACACACACACACACTTAAAAATTTTGAGTATTACATTGCAAAGTTTAAGTTGCAAATTTGATTTATTCATAGATTTGATTTATTTAAACATTGTTTGTTTTGTGCATCTCTTATATTTTGAAATGAAATCCCATACTAATCTAAAAATAACATTTTTTGATTATGGTTATGATAGGAAAAGCTACTTTAAAAAAATGGCCTTAAATGTTTATAAAGTAAACTAAACTTAGTTTAAAATGCTTTAAATTTTATAATTCACATAAATTTTAATTGATTCATAAATTAATTTTTATTTAAAAACAGGTTTAAATGTGTTGTTGGAGTATGGCAAATAATTTATATTACATGACTTAAAAGAAAAGTAAATAAAACGAATTTAATTATACTCAGAAAAATAAATAATGAACAAAAGAAAAAAATAATAATAACGCAACTCCTTCCATTCTGAGGCCTCGGGAGACTCTTGTACTCTTTCGACTTCTATAAAGATTGAGAGTGTAGTTAGGTTGTTAAAAAATAAAAAGAAACAATTTTCTCGGGGATTTTGCGATTGGATTGTTAGCACAGAGTTTATTCATCAAAACCAAAAATGCTCATCTCTGCAGGCTATAATGTCCCACCGTGTCTTTCTTTCTAAACAGAAAATTCTTCACTTTATAAAAAATAAATTAAGTCATAAATTTTAATTGCCATACTACCACACGACACTTAAGAACTTATAAATTTTCTGATTTCTGAAAAAGAAAAGAAAAAAAATTGAAACAATTTATATTTTAGAATTATATATCAATGTTTTTTATTTGTTTATATTTAGAGTTTTTACAGGTACCAAGAATCTTCAAGAACTTTTACAGGAAGTATAAGAGTTTACATTTGTTCATATTAATGTTGTTATAAAGTACATTTGAAATGATTTTCATGTTTATGATAAAGTGAAGGGAAAAATTTTATAAGAATTCTATTTCAAATTTAAATTTTAATTTCTTATTTGGGCATCCCTGTAGGATTCTGGTGTGTGTCAAGGGCCCTAGCGCACACACGCGTCTTGCGGAGGTGGGAAAATTGTAATAATCTCACTTAATTTTATTTCAAATTCTAATATTATATATTTTAAAATCTTAATGTATTCCAAAATCACTTTTCTAAAACTCCAGTTTCGTTCTATTTCCCGCTCTGGAGGTATATTAAATCTCGCGTTTTGACATTTTTATTGCTAAAAGAATATTTTAATCGTTTCCACGCGCACACAAATCGCGAAATCGTCGACTTATTGCCGCCATACATTTTCCCTAAAACACTTACGTAATATGCTAAAAATAGCTCTTATTCCCTTCACTTTGATCACTTGTATATCTGTTAAATCCCTACCTGAGAAAAAGCAGGGATCTTCTGTTCACTTTTGGCTTAAAACTTAAACGAAGATGTACGTACATTTCGTCACTCTCCCATAATAAAATGAAAATTAGAATTTAACTCGGCCTGTTTAATCATTTAACGACTACGATAACGAATACATTTTATATATGTATAGCGATAAGTGCAGAAGAGTAGCAAAATGTTTTATTTAAAATATCAAATATGTTTCAATTCACATTTTTTCTTCATATTCCTTTCTGTAGACCTCTAGACACATGTAAAAATCTCAATTTTATTTCAGGTTCTAGTGTTGTATATTTTAGAGTCTTAATCTATTCCAAAATCACTTTTCTAAAACTCCAGTTTCGTTCTATTTCCCGCTCTGGAGGTATATTAAATCTCGCGTTTTGGCATATTTATTATTAAAAGAATATTTTAATCGTTTCCACGGGCACACAACTCGCGAAATCAGCGACTTATTGCCGCCATGCATTTTCCCTGAAACACTTACGCAATAAACTAAAAATAGCTATTATTCCCTTCACTTCGATCATGTGTCTATCTGCTAAATCCCTACCTGAGAAAATGTAGGGATTTTCTGTTCACTTTTAGCTTAAAACTTAAACGAAGATGTACGTACATTTCGTCACTCTCCCATAATAAAATGAAATTTAGAATAACTGGATCTGTGTTTTTTGTTTAACGACTACTACAACAGCGAATACATTTTACACATATAGTACAAACTGAGTATTAGTACAACAGATGGTAGCAAGAATGATAGTGACTGTACTGGTAGTGGGATTTATATTAAAACACATAATCATGAGTTAAAAATTCAGAGGAGGAATCCTGATTTCTGCTCCGTCTTTCGCAGTGAACTAATAGCCATAGATGAAGGCATTGACTCACTCTCATCCTTCTCTTGCAATAATAAAATTTGGATACTAACAGATAGCAGAAGTTTTATCCAACATTTGACCAATTGGCATAGAGTAAGAGATAATATAGGAAGGAATATTCTTAACAAATTTAAAAGTCTCTCAGTATCTTACCGGATTCACCTGCACTGAATTCCTTCTCATGTCAACATCCAAGGTAACGAGATTGCAGATGCACTTGCTAAAGCAGGTACTGATGATGCTTTAGTGCCTTCTGCACCTCTCAGCTAATTGAAGTTGTTCTCTAGAGCTAAAAGCAGGAATAAAACTAACTGGCTCATTCCACCGGTGCATCACTGGTATCAAGGTTCTCGACCAGGTGGCTGTCTATCAATTGACTGCAACAGACGCGACCAAACAACTCTTACTCGCTTCTTTAGTGGGCATATCAGAAGTTTGACTTTCTCTGATAATTCTAAGTGTTTTGAAATCTGCCCAAAATGTATTGCAGAACAGGCGACACCTGATCATATTCTTGCATGCCCGGGGCTTTCCAAACAGGACCTTGTTTCTAATCCTCTGTTGACATTGGATTTCTTTAGGGTGCACAGGCTCATGGACCTGATATAGCTTTGCTGATCTTCGGGGATCATCAACAACAACAACACAACAGATGGTATTCAGAAACTATTGCAACTAACCCATACTCACTGAGTAATAATTGTCTTACCATATCAAAAATCCATGCCCAGGTATAGAAATTTAATCAGTTAATGACAAAAAATATTCCATCATAATAACTTCTATCTTTTGAATGTTAGGATTTTCAAATTAATGTGATTAAAGGGTTGTAAAACTTAAAAATTTTCAGGTAATATGTTTTATAGCTATAATTCTTATCCTTTTACATGTTTTATTACCCTATAATTTTCTGCATCTGCTTACATCACGTTTGTATCTGTAAACATTAAAAGTTTTTACACCGAATTAAGGTGTAGTAAGTATATTCTTGCACGGAAATTATTTCTCATTAAATATTAATCTTTAATTCGATTAATTTAAGTATGGGTACTTTTGATATTTTAAGCTTAGAACGGGAAAAATTAGCTCAGATAAAAACTTTGAAATAAATATTTCAACCTTTTTCATTCTTCATCCCTAAGATGTTCCATTTTGATCTCTTATCATTTCAATTCATTTGCTTAACACACACCGGTTATTTCTATTCAGTGGCGGCTCGTCCATTAGGGCTGCAGAGCTGCAGCACCCCCTGAAATTATTTTTTTAAATTTGTATTTTTCGTTTTGAATCTTATTTGCTTACTTTTTCACTCCCCTTGTTCAATGACTTACGAAAAAGCAGAAAAAGTAATAAAAAAATTGAAAAGAAAGGCATAAAATGAACCCAAACGAAGAGAGACGCAGGTCTGAGCTACAAAATAATCTGCCCCCCCCCTCCCGAAATCCGTTCACTGAGCAGAAAATCTGGAATGAAAAAGCAACTCTTTCTTCCTTCAGCTTAGACGGGTTATGGGCAGAAAATCAACACAGCTCTGGCTGGCACGGAGCCATCTGAACAAAAGAAAGATGCTCTTTTTAATATATTTTTATTTTTTCCCTCACTCTCACACAAGTTGCAATCTCATTGGCTGTTTATGAGTTTCGCTTTCGGTTTGTGTTGCAACGATAGATTCAAGCAAATAATACTATTCTAAAACTTTCAAATTTTTAGAGTATTTCAGTAAAAAATGTATTTAATATGTTTTAGCTTAAAATAAATTTTCTGTATATGAGTTATTTGATATTCATTTTTGAAAGAGTGTTATCGAGTGAACTGGGCAAGGAGGGAAGTACATATGTGAAGCTCCGATTATTATTATTTGTTTTTTCGTCAGAGGAATCGTCATATCAACATTCACTTTATTTTTTGTTAGTGAAACTAATAGAAAATGTCATATGCTGGTTATTTACTTTGTTTGAAAAGCAGGAAAATTCACATTTGGAATTAAAAAATGTGGCCTACTTGGAGATAAAGCAGCTTTTAAAATTGTATTCTCTTGATAAACATTTTTTTTTCAGCCCTCCTCGTTTCTGAGCTCATGAGCCACCACTGTTTCTATTTATTTTTATCATGCAACTTGATAAAAAAAGAAAACAAAAAACACGCATTCAGGTTTGAAAAGACTAAATGAATTTAGTGCAAGAGAAGACAAATTACATCCATTCTTCTAATAATGTTAATATTTCTTTTTTAAATAGAAAATGAAACAGGTAATCACAAACCACTTTTATTATCCATTTACCTTTTTTAATGAAAATGAAGATGTGCCACTGGTCAGCTGTGTGCTGTCACTGTCTTAAAGACCGGACATACTGTCAATTGTGACGTCCGAGTCATCATCATCTGATGGAATAGGGAAAAAAAAATATCACTTATTTAAAGTATCACTTAATTTTATTATGATATGGCTTAAAAGGACTATGTAATGTTGAGGGCTTCCTAAATCGTCTTCGATGAGTGGCCTCCTTTAAGGTGGGAGGAATATTGTCTCGACAATAGGTTCACGCATGCGCGGAAAAAGATCAGGCATGAGCAGAAAGATCGGACAATGGCAAGTTCTTGTTCGTACGGGACAACTATATGTCGTTGTCGCATCTTTCTCTGTTTCTGCGTATGCGCGTACTAATTGGTGGGACAATATTGGCCTCGTGTAAACCCCGCTTTAAGGATGGAAATAAATTCTCTTATCCAATTTTTCTTCAAAAACCTTTCGCAACCCCAGATTTTACCTTCCGTTTGGTAGAGCCAATATAATAGCTATAAATCTCATGTTTTAATAAAGATGCTCCAAACCTTGCAAACAACTAAAGTTTAAAAATGAGCAAGAAAATGAAAAATTAATTTTTGCTAGATGCCAATAAATTCAATTTGGAATAATTTTCAAGTACATTTTAATGAAAGGTTTTTAGTCAAAATTATTTTTTAAATAATAATTGCTTACAAAAATTACGTAATTAAAATAATGTAGTGCTGTGAAATTTGTAACTCCTAATGATGCCGCATGGTTTAAGAAGCCCTGCTACAAATAAGGATTTTAATAAGTGTTTTAAAATGAAAAAATATTGTAATTTACAGTTTAATTTTTTGAGAATATTTATATCAGATAGTGTTTAGCAAAGTTTAAAAGAAAATACATATGAATTAAAAACGGATCATTTTAACTCCTTAATTGTGTTTTCTCTTCTATCTAATAAAATGACACCTTCTACCTGTTGTTACATGCGTAATTGCATTGATTGGACTAAGAGTCCATAAAACATTCAAGATGTTAATGGATTACCCATAATTTTTGTTTCGAATTATAATGACTAATGAATGACCTAATTTTAGATTATAAGTTTAAAAATACTATAATTCGATGTACAAACCACACTAGGGCATCACACTTAAGATGCTAAAAGTGCCTGTCCACTAAAGCTAGAATTTCATCAAATTTCAGAAAAAGAAAGAATTTCACAAAACAGATATCATTTATACTCAAAATGAGACAACCAAGGATATAAATGCTGGGAATAAGTCTTATTATGTATTGGGTTGTTCGGAAAGTATCAGCTGATTTTGGTGGTGAATTACAATTAAAGTAAAAGAATTTTTTGTGCTAATGAAGTTTATTCAATAATATATGCACCATTTTATTTGATAACGATTTAACATTTTTAGGAAGTCCCATTATCTCATTCTCACAGAACGTCCCTGACTTACTGCTAAAAAGCTGCTCAGAGCGCTGTTTGCAGTTGCCATGTCAAGACAATATGGAGAGTGGGCTAAGATATCTCAACCAAGATCCAATAGTTTCCTTTGGGTGGCCAAATACACATGTGTCAAAGGTTATCCTTGTGAAAGACCACCCCTTTATGATTGACGGATTCTGGACATATCTGGTCAATGGTTTGCTTCCAATTGCCCATCTGGCTGCTATATTTCACTGAATTAATCATTTTAGTAGGTAGCAACAGCTCGTAATAAACAATGCACTTCCACCAGCAAAAGTGCAGAACTTTCTGGGAATGGATATTGGACTTTGAAGTGTTTGATGGCGGCTCATTCGAATAACTCCATGACCATTTTCTAAAAACATTACTGTAAACGATCCATTTCTCATCAACCAGTAGCAGGAATGGGTTTAGAGTTTGACCAACGGGGGAACGACGACCTGCTGTATGGGGGGGGGGGACGAGTGTAATGAAATTGGTTTCAAATTTTCGCCAGATAATTATTTATCAACTGAAGTTGAATACCCCGTACAAAAATTTTTCCACGACGGGATACAAAATTTTGCTCTGACGGGGGGGGGGGCGGCCCCTGGTCCTCCCTCTGGCGCTACCCCTTCCCAGTAGCACCTACAGTGGCTCCCAAAAGTGTTCGTACACTTCCGATTTTCAATGAAATAGGGCTCTATACTTTAATTAAAATTAATATTTCAGAATAGGTATTTAATAATAAGATCTATAATCTATTCTTAACAAAACTGCATGAAATATTTTAAAAACATAGTAAAACTTTATTTTTAAGAAATAAATAATCAAAAAGTAACAGAAATTTTATCTCACAAAAGTCTTCGTACACTTTAAAAAAATCTCTACATATTAGTAAATATTCTAATTTTTCGTTAAATTAATATTTAGGAGGATATTCTTTAGCATCCACAACAGCTTTTAAATGTTTGGAAATAGATTTCACTTTTTTTTTTTTTTTTTTGTAATTTCTGCATCAATGTTCATCCATTCTTCCATCATTACTGTTTTTATTTCTTTTTTTGTTTTAATGTCGTGTTTTCATATTCTAACCTCCAGTTCTCTCCAAATATGTTCTATTGGGTTTAAATCTGGCAATTGAGGTGGTGTTTTCAAATTTTGTGGACAATGGGGAACTTCAGTATTTTTTTTAAATTTTTTAAATCGATTTAAAATGCTTCGAAACGAACAATAACATTAAAAAAAATTTCTAGACAGTTTTGTTTTTTTTAAATTTGCAATCAAAGTTCGACTCTCAGAAAACGCGGGAAAAACGATCCATTTTGGCGGGAAACGGGTCTGACGTCAAAATTGCCAGACGGGGGAGAAACACTCTTCCTTCCCGTTCGCGCTCTATAGAGATTCTCTTTTTTCTATACTTTCCGACTATCGCATCAGATAAAATAATGTCGGAAAGATACAAGTATTGTATTGTTCCTAAATGTCGTAATACAACTGTAACGGCACCCGATAAATTATTTATCAATGTGCCAAAAATTATATTATTAGCAAAAAGTGGTGTAAAGCAAAGTGAAGAGAGATCAGAGGCTAAATCCGGAATTATCAGCAAGCAGCGTTCATCATGTCTGTGGAGATCATTTTGATGTGAGTTATTAATCTATATTATACCTATTAAAATTGTATATCATGAAGCACAGTAAATTCAGAATTCGATATCTTTTTTGTTTTTAAAAGAAGTATAAGGTAAGGTTAGCAGCAAAAAATTAAGATATTTTAAAGCAAATAGTTAAAGTTAGTTAGTTTTTTCCCATTTGATTACATGGAATTTATTTTTTTACCCTTTGAGAGTCATTGCCCCTCAAAGGGTAAAAATATAGAAGATCCCACCTTCTTTAAGAATCTTTTTTTTTTTTAAAAAAAACTTGTGTGTGTGCTCATGTTAATTTATAGCATAAATTTTTTCATTGGATATTCGAGTGTTTCTTATATTTTTTTAAAAATTACCAGTACTATTGAAAATTAACAAGAATATCTTAAAAATTAGTTTAAATTCACGACTTTTTTTATAATAAAATTCGTTTTCATTTGTAGTTCAACAAAATAATTCGCAGAATTAACTTTTGATTCAAAATAAATTCTTTATATTCAATGAATGCATTAAAATCAAAATTAGTCTTCAAAAGTTAGTTTGCTCATCAATTATTATAGTTGAGAGAAGGTAGGATAAATTTATCTCATCGTGCATCTCGAGTTTGTTGATGGCAGCACTTAAATTCCTAGATCAGTCGCATTTGGTCTGGTTTGAATATTGTTATAAATTTATATAGTTTTTTTTTATATAATTCAAAAATTAACTAACATGAAGAAAAAAACTTACTTTGCAGTAAAGAAGGCTTACTACTTACAGATACTTTGTTCGTATCTTTTCTTTTTCTTTGCAATTTACGAAAGTGGTTACAGTTTTATCATTTAATTTAATAAATAGAATATTACGGTATAAGCAAGCAAAAATTAAAGCCAAACTATTTTTTAAATGCCACCACAATGCAAAAATAAAAATAAAGCAACATAAGATAATTTAAATTATGAATTTATCCGAAAATATTTTAGTGTACGAAGACTTTTGTGAGATAAAAGTTTTGTTACTTTTTTATTATTTATTTCTTAAAAATAAAGTTTTACTATGTTTTTAAAATATTTCATGTAGATTTATTAAGAATAGATTATAGATCTTATTATCAAATACCTATTCGGAAATATTAATTTTAATTAATGGATAGAGCCCTATTTCATTGAAAATCGTAAGTGTACGAACACTTTTGGGAGCCACTGTATTTAAAAAATGAATCGTTTTCATTGCGTTTAAGCAATAAATCGCACTTGAAAATAGGGTATATTTAAAGTTTTATCGTGGGGTACCCAAACACCAAGACAGCTACCAAAGCCATGTCACATAAAATGCTGATAAATGGTCGAATTAAACACTTTCAGTCTCTCTGGTATTTTGCGAGTGGTAATATGTTGATTATTTGTGATCAGAGCCTTAATCTGGACATCGTCAACCGCGGATGGCCTACCGGAGCGTTGCCAGTTTTTAAAGTAAAATTCACACTGTCTGAATTTTACATACCAATTGTGCCTTGTTCATTCTCTTATAGCATTGCCTCCTTTAACACTATATATATTTTTTCTTGGCTTTAAAAAACATTCATGCCTTTGCGGTAGTGAAAAAAGCATTACATGCCTAAAATGCGCTTTTTCATTCTCAATGCTTTTACTGACACCAAACGAACATAATGAAACCAGTGTTGACGGTGAATATATACAAATAGTGGCAAAAGCACTTCCTTTCAGAAAATATGTAACTTCGAAGGTTGATAACAGCAATTCAGCATCCCTACAGAAATCACAGCAAGCTATCGAAAATAGGAGGGAAATTTCCGAACGACCCAATACAACTACATGTTATGTTTTGGTTGAATAAAAAACTTGTTATTTTTCAAAGATGTTTCAAAAACAATGTCTTGTATTAAGTGAATATTGACTATGACATTTGAAATAAAAATTATTTAATAAGCATGAAACAATGATAGAAGATTTTTTAATATTCTAATTAACATCAGAAAATAAATATGCTTTCTATTTGTTCCGATTGTTTCGTTCTCTGTTTCTAAATTGCTACTGTTATCAGTGGCGAATCCGGGGGGGGGGGGCTATTGGGCTGCAGCCCCTTCAGAGCTAAGCCATAATTCTAGATTTTATTTAAAATCACTACAATTGTTTGTTCTTCATTTCCCCTTTTTTAATAAATAAATAACTCACAACATTACTTTTTGGCTTGACAGGCTCAAAAATTTGCCTACTTTTGTAGTCATTCCACTTGTACTTGTAGCTCTGACGCGGTCGAAGACATTTTTTGGCTAGTTATTTCATTGCATTTTTTATTAAATTATCAAAAGTATTGTCTTGTTCTTTATGATTCTTATTTCAGGTGAGTAAAGTCTCTAAAGTTAAAGTGTTAATAAGCGGCGATACAAAATTTTTATGACCTCAGCCCACTCCCCACGATTCAAATCTTGGATTTGCCACTGACTGTTATACAGTGAAAAAATATCTCTATCACTAAAAAATCAACTGATAATAAATAAAATTGCATAACTAATTATATATCAGCTCTGGAAGATATGATCTATGAATATAAATTTCTGTTTGAATGCATTCTTTTCTATTTTTGATTACACCGTCCCATTAAACTATCTCCATTAATCTTTCTAAAAAAATGTTGTTAGATAGAAAATAACAGCTTATACAAGCAATCAAAAGTTTACTTACGAAAATCATCATTTTCTTCAGAAGATTCGTCATCTGAGTCCAAATAATATGGATTCCTACAAAAAAGGCATAAATAATTAAAATAATTTTAACTAAAAGCGTAAAATTTATTTGAACTGATATAGTGGGTACTACATAAGTTTATGCTGAAAAGTTTCAACAAATTTATCAATTTGAATTTGGAAACAGAATTTAAAACTATTTCGTAATAGGAAGATGTGTAAAAATTAATTTAAAAAAATTGTGGATGAATTTTACACCACTATCGAAATACTGCATTTTTCGCAACAACAGTCTTTGGAAAATGCAGTTTGTAGTTGCAGGGGAGGGAGATATTCATAGCCTTACTGTTTAAAGCATTTTGAGCATTGAAGCTAATTAATTTGGAAAGTCTAAATGCAATTTAGAAAATATTAAATCTTCAAAATTATTTAATTGAATCTTCATTACAAATTAATATTTCAACTCACAGATTAACAAAATTACAATAAATATGTTCTTTGGAAATGGCAATTATCAGAAATAAAACCATCTGTCCACAAGCTTTCCAATGCTTTTTAATAGACAAATACTTCTAATTTGTTGTGAAAAATATGTAAGCACGATAAATTGATATTTTTGCATAAAAGATTACATATTCATTAATTTAATTAAGTAATACCGATGAAAAGCATGGTATTTTTTAGATTTAAAACCAAAAAGATTATAAAAATTCTAAAACGAATAAAAAATTTATAAGGAAATTATATATACTGTCATGATCATAAGAGGTTTAGATACATCAATAGTGTCATTTTAACATACTCTCCTGTAGAAGCATCATCATAATCCATGGCAGAAACAATAAATAATAAATTATACCGAAATAACTAAAAACAAAAATATATTAAATAAAAGACATTTTTAACTAGAGTTTTTCTTTTTTAATTGGAATGTTGCAAGTCTAAAGTATCGAAAGAAAATTTAGACATCCAAAGAAAATAAAGACAGAAAATTCAAGTTTTGTAAAATGTCTATAACAATAATGGCAATAAAAATAAATCTAGGATTTTAAAATAATTAAAGGCGTTGCTTACAGTGAGAGTTTTAATCGACCTTCAACATTGAACTGAAATAATTTATCAGAGCCACATTAGACAGCGTTACGAATACGTGCATTGAGAGAGGGCTTAAAGAAAATTGTTCAACATCACTTTCATTCTTTTTCAAAATGATTTCCAAGTCGGCATATTCAACGAAAGTCTTATTTTTATTGTATAAAAAACTGGTATTTATGTGGGGGAAATGGAACACTTTTCTGCAGAAGTGGTTTTCAATATTCAAAAACCGATTTAAGCCATTAACGGTTAGTTTAGAATGTGAGCTATCACCTATCAATATCCAAAGCATTATCTTAGTGCATAGCATTAGGCACCTTATTTACCAGATATTAATCCGTATGAGTATTATCTTTGGGTCATATATACAGGGTTCCCACTCTTATTGAAGAAAAAAATTCAAGGACTTTCAAGAACTTTTTAAGAAAATTCAAGGACCTTTTACGGAAAATTCAAGGACCTTTCACGGAAAATTCAAGGACCATAAAATTACATATTGTGGAAATTGCACATAACTGAATTTTTCACTTGAAAAATTGTAAAACGTATTAATGCACTTGATATTTCAGTTGTTCTGATTTTACAGGATTCAAACTACAAATTAAAATAATATAAAAAATAATAATAATAAAAATAAGTTATAAAAAATTTCAAAAAAACGACCATGATTTTTTTATATTTGATCAGGGCCGTACCGAGGGGGTGGCGAGATTGGCCCCCGCCAATGGCGCAGGCAGAACGGGGGCGCAAAAATGACCATTTAAAAAACTTAGTCTAAGAATTAGATTAGTACGATCTGCTGTACTAATAAAAAAGAATTTGAGAATAAGTCTACAGTGACTTACTAAACTTTACGGGAGTGACTAGTTGTTTTGTCCAGTGGTCAAGTTGCCAGCTTGTCTGGCTGTGACCCCCTTGCAGAGAGAGTCTGCTCCTTTTCTTGGAACAAAATAAAAAGTAGCTTTATGTTACAAACTGATGCGGCAATGAACACTTTGAGTTTCTTGCTGCCGCAAGAAAAAAGTGTTCCTCCAGCAAGGTGAAAAGGGTCCTTCTTTGACCATGGATGTGGTTCTTGCCTAGAGATGACAAAACAACATGCTTTTTCTTCTTTTTTTTGCATCTCATTTTACAGTCGTAAAATAGATGGACAAGGGAACTGCCTTAAGAATCTGATGAGAGGGGAGGGAGGGCGAAAAATTCACGTAATTTGACTATTAAAAGTTCAAAAGGAAAAGGGGAATTTTCTTAGAGTTTTAGGTTTCAGAGTGAAGAGGTCTTATTTTATCTTGTTTACTATATTGTAGGAAGGGATAAAGGGGTCTCCTTATTGGACGAGTGGTTCTTTGGTATTTCTTTAGTGGCATGTAATACGAAGGAAATGTTGCATTTCTGTTTTTGTTTCATCAGAGAGTGGGCGCATAAAGAAATACTTGGACATTTTCATTCTTTTCTAAGGAGATAAATTAGTTTTAAAGAGGTGAGGTCAAATTATTTCTGTATTTTTAATTTTTTTTTTGTTGTATTAAATACTAGCCGCCTTCTACTGCCAGCCGATTCGCCCATTTCATTAATTATATATTATTTATGCCGATCAATTTTAAAAACATCAACTTATTTAATTATTCGCAAGCTAATTTGAAATAATTTTTAAGGCAATATGTTTTGCATCTAATAAAATTAATGACTTTGATTTTTACATTCAATTGCTAAAAAAGTCTTAGGCAAAATGTCTCTTTAATATCATTAAATTCAATGAAAATTATTTTTTACTTCGATCATGCAGATTTGAATTACATTTATTACACTTTATTTATCTGACTATAACTTGAATGTTTTACCTAATTATTACAAATATAGATTATATGGCTTCATTGAAGATTAACTGCTCTAAGTGAAAAAATGAATTTTAGATCATAGCTAAAAAGTAAATCTATCAAAATAATATAGCTATCTATTAAAAAGCTAATTTATTTGAAGTAGCAAAGAATTAACGAAAAAGTAGACTAAAAAAAACTGAAAAAGCAACGAAAATGGCAGCATTTCATTACAATAAAAGAAAGTTTTTTCATTGTAATAATCAAAATAAATTTTTATATCACGTTTTTTAACATAAGAGAAAGATTAAATTAAACATTAAGAGAAATATTAAATTAAAGATTTGATGAATCAGTGAAATTGGTTTGACTTTCAATCCAGCATTGTTGTAAATTATACACAAAAATATTTTTTTTTCAAAAATTGTCAAATTTAAGAAAATATTACACGACAACTAGACTGTTATCATTTGAAAGGTAATTTTTTTGAAATATAAGACGGTGTAGAAATTATTTTTAACTGATAATATTTCTGGCTATTATCGCTGCCCCCCCCCCCCAAAAAAAAAAAATTCTTTCTTAAGTTTCAATTAATCAAAGTTTTAAAAATTCACTGAGGTGTAGTTTGCCACCCTTCATAGTAGGTTTTTACCAAATTTGACAACTCTAGGCTCAATGGTCTGTCTTATAGAACGCCAACAGACAGTCACCTACGGATACATGCGCTTTTATCAGTAGTCAAAATATGCATACAAAAGCATGATTACAAGAAAAAATATCAAATTAATATTATAGTATTTCGTGTTAGAGTTTATTGCATAAAAAGTCTAATGCAACTATTCTACATCAAATTCATGATCTTCTTGATTTTACTTCCCTTGATAATTGCAACTGATTTAAACATAAAATTTTACTTTGCAATAATGTATACAAAGGTTAATGTTATTTGTATTTTTTAAAAAATCAGCATTTTTGCTTGATATTGATGAAATTTGCGCATATGCTCTTGAAAACAAGAGTAGAATCACTATCAACTTTTCAAAGCTCAAAAGATAATTAAAATTTCAGTTAATAAAAAAGTAGGCAAGATTTTGCTGTCTTTTCGCCGTATTTTTCAAAAATATCATCTAAAAAATGACTTTTTACTTTATTTTAAAATTCAAAAAATATCTTTTTAATGATATCAATTTAATAACTGTACAATTTTTTTAATTTAAAGAAATTTAAAAAAATGTATGATTTGCAACAAAACTTTTTAATTTTAAAATGACAAACTAATTTCCTTATTTAATCAGATTATCACTAATTTCCTTATTTTTATATAATAGCACATTTAATCACATGATCCCAGCATGGCGAAGTTCACGGGTGAGAAGCTGCCGGATAAGTAAGCAGAATTTCGCGCTCTTGGTGGATACAGTAATGGCGGTGTGTCTCTTAGGGCCCATCTCCGATGACGGGTCGTAACCCGGTAAAATGGGGGGGGGGGCGGCGCATGTTCCGTATGTAATGGGAGCTATTATGCTGGGACCACAGTTCCCTATGAAGTCGTGGCGGCCGGTCATGACGAAAACTAACAATTACTCAATTACTAGATATTAATCAACTTTCTCCTTTTTCTTATTCCGTAAATAATAGGCTTTCGAACTCGTGTAAGATTTTCATTTTTCAAACGAACCTGATTAAACGAAATTCTAGAATATTCTTATATATTGTGTTTTCCGCCATTACCAAAATCACTTTTGAGTATCCCTAACTTGTCCCCCGCATACCCCCAGGGGTACGCGTATCACAGGTTGGGAACCTCTGATCTAGAGACAGTCATTTGATGATAAAATTTGTATTCAGCTCATACGTACTCAACTCTTAATTTTAGCTCTAATTTATTTTATTTCTAATTAGTAATTTATGTGCTATACACTATACATAGTGAGAAGCAAATAAATTCTCTTCTTTATTATGCATAACACAAAAGCCAATGTTCAATAGCTTGCAATAAGATATAGTTTTTGTTTTATTTTCTGTCTTTTAGAAAATCTGTGCAATTTGTAATTTATTTGATGATATATTTATTTTGTTCTGTACAGTATTTTTCATGAATATAGTTCATTAAAGTATTTTTTAAGAATACGTAATTTTTATTAAACCTATTTAATAAATCATAAAATATGCTAAATTTGTGTATAAAAATATTTGCAGGAATGTAGTTTTTTCCAGATAGGGGTTTTATAGAAGGAATGAAAAATGAATGAAAATGTGTCACGTAAGGTGGGCGCAACTTTGCCAGTTCCGCCAAGGGCGCAGGGTCACCTCGGTACGGCCCTGTATTTGATGTCAATAGGGCAAGAGACAGTGTAGAAGCAATAATGAATAACAATAGAATCTTAACTGAAAACTTGAAATATATTGAGATAAAATCAAAAATCGTATCTAATTTATCTTGAATATCCAAAAGTCAATCTCAATTGAACACTAAAGAAATTCACAATTAATAACTATTTTATGCTTTTTGGAACAGATCTTTTATAAATCTTTATATTATATAGCTTTTAAGATCAAGCCTTGCCATTTTAGTAATTCAATCACAATGTAACAATGATTCAAACAGAATAAAAACTAAATTTTTAAATCAAAATTAATTTTATTTTTGACCTTCTAAAGAGACAATAATAAAAAGTAGCTATCAATACATGATTGATTAAAATTTTAAACAGTTGAAATAGATAAAAAATAAGTCACTGATATTTAACCCCCACCTAGATATAAGTTTCATGTCTAAGCAGCGAAATTAACTCTCCATACTGAAAGGTCCGAAGCGTAATGTGCAACCAACCTACGGTTCGAGAACGTCCACTCTGTAAAAATTTCCACCTTGGGGGGAAAGGGATATTTCCTAGAACTGTTAGGGGAAGTTTGCTGTAATCCTCAAAACTGGCCATTAGCATTTCAACCCCGAACCAATTTCTTTCAAATAAAACCCCTCAAGATTGTCAGCCCTCATTGCGGTTTTTGAGGGGGGGGGCAGGGTGCTCAGAGAACTATTTTACTCTGCAGAGGGTGATAAGCGGAGAGGAGAAACACGAGTGCATTCCCGGAGTATTTTCGGTGACCTTCATATTTCACGTTGAGAAGAAAATGGGGGCGGAGATTATCGGCGGTCGCTTAAAAATTCAAAGACTTTCAAGGACCTCATCCTTTTTTCAATGACTTTCAAGGACCTAATTTCATCAAACAATTTTCAAGGACTTTCAAAGACCGTGGGAACCTTGTATATAAGATTTGGTTAACAAGAAGTTGTCCGAAAGAAATTATTAGCCTCAAAAATGCCATAACTGACTTATTTTCAAGCACAAAGGAAAAAAGGGGGAAAAAACCCACTGGAATGTGTATCTGACAACTTTTTGACTAGGTTGCGGTTGCACTACTGTGTTACTTTTGAAAGTTTTTACTTTGAAAATATCCATTAAATTTCTTTTCAGTAAAATCTATCTGCAAAGATTCAAAAGTTATCTCGGTTAAAATTGTAGATTAATCAAAACTCGCGCTGTATTTGTATGATATAACAAAAACGTAAGAGAAATACATTTTTTATCAGGCGTAAGCAAATTTTATTAATAACTACTTTTGATTATCGATCTAGAAACATCCTGTAAATAACGAATTCTCGCCTTTTCTCCCAGAAAATTTCTACGTGGTAGAAATTTTCTTTTATGCTTTTGAAGATTTACATTTTAATCTTTTTTTGAGACTAGAAGTTGAAAAGAAAGGTCACGTATAGAAATATTTTAGCCATAAAATTTAAAATAAAATGAAAATCCTATGTTCAGATTGATAAATAAAGTTTTATTGCTTTTGTACTGAAATATACTTTGGTTATGTCTCTGTAACTAATTTTCAATAGCTGTAGAGCTCCTTTGAAAAGGAACATACTCAGGTACAAGTGATATCAGTTAATGACTACCAAGTGAACACTTTTTGGGTGACTATAACATTTAGAGGATAAGAAATTATAATTAAGCAACATACAGCCCATTCCATTCCCTTCGGTTAGATTTCCTATTCTGGTTAATCGATATGATTCTGATGAATACGCAAGCATTTAATCAGCTTTTTTAAAAAAAATACTGACTGAGATGGGTTTCGGGAGTTGCAGAATATCTTATATTTTTTAACCCTTTATTTACCGAATTAACTTACCAGCAACTTTTCTATTTATTTAGAATAACCCCAAGAAAGAAGAAAAACTTTTAAAATTAAATAAAGTAATTTAATTAATTTGATTAATAACTAAAAAATATTTTTCGTCTTCATCTGCCATCTACTGCTAGCTATCGGAACTACATTCCTCGTGTTCATGTGACCAAGAAAAGCGGTCAAATTACGAAGATATAAGCGTGATTAAAGTAGTACTTTTAAGTACCGTCGGTAAATAAAGGGTTAAACTAAGGACAGAGATATTCTTCTTAGTCTAGGGTTTTTTGAAAAACTTTATCTAGCAGGAAAAAAAATAATCTGACTTTTCAGAATAAAATAAAAATTTGAGACTGATTGACACATGCTATTAGAAGATTCACCATTTGGGAATTTAGAAATAACAAATGAACTTCGCAAATCTGCAGTTGAAGCTTGATTTATCGAATTGTGACACTGTTTCTCTGAATCTGATGACTGTATTTTCTTCTTTATGTGGTTATATACTAGAATGTGAACAAATTTGTGAAGCAGTTTATGTCAACGTGTTGCGTCTTCGTAAATAAATTCATTCCTTTTAATACACTTTCTGCTTGTGTCTAAGTGCATAACAGCTGTAAACCTTTCACTATGCAAGGAATATAGAATGAATTTTTGGGAAGGGGAGGATTACTGCATTAATTTTAATATAATGTTAATGAATCACTATAAAAACTTCTTAATGATCTAGATTTCAATATAGCTCAATTACTGGAGGAACAAGTAAAAAAAAGTTTTTAAACATTCTTTTGTAAGTGTACTAAAAAGTTGAAGAGTAATTTTATGAAATATTTGGAAGTCAAATCAAAACAAGATCTTAAAAGCGTGAGGCACTGAAAACAAAACTGTAAGTCACTTGGAGTTTTAATCATAATTATAAGATATTTTTGATTTTTGATGAATGTCTTGGATTTTTTCTTTGATATTCATTGCTGCGCAATTTCCTTTTTTATAGTAGCGTTTTCAGCGCCTCACACATTTAAGATTTCATTTTGACTTCTATTTTTTTGATTAAAAATATTCCACTTTTTAGCACGCTAACAAAAACGTGTTCAAGAAACCTTTTTATTTTTTTCTACTTTTTAGATTTAAGTATATTTTATATTTCATATTACAAATGTTATGGTATCGTGCAAGCATTTTTTTCTCAAATTCACTAAAAAAAATGGCGCCTCTCTATTCAGTTCTATTAAGATTAATTGATCAAATGATAATAATACTCTGAAAATATTAAAACATTACATTGTCATCAGGAACATACAACTGTACAAAATTTCAGAGCTCTAGCACATCAAAGAGTGAGTGAAAAATTGATTACATAATTCAATCTTCATCAAACATTAAACAAATCAAGTTAAATAAAAGAGTATAATAATATATATGGATGCTGTAATGTAAATGGGAATCACCATTTTGATGGTTTGGGGCTTATTATCACAAACTGCACCTGATTATGTATACACTGCTATGCAAAATTGCCGCAACACCAATTTATTGAACAACACGCTACTTATAGCGCAACAATTTTGGAATAATGTAACATTATAATTTTTCTGTAATGTTTTATAAAAACAATATCTGAAAATATTGTTCATTGAAGCTGGATTCTGATTGCTCAACTGCATAGAAATAAGATTAAACTTATAAATAAAAGTAAGTAAAAGTGAAGAAATATTAACAAATGGTGATATATAAATCTTTACTTTGGTTTATTCTGTATGTCAATTGGCTTATATTCCGGTCTTTTTCCACAACGCCCTGTAGTCAATGAATAGAAGTCATTCAAATGTTTCTCCATCTGTGCATCTTTTTCTGAAATAAAAAATAGCAATGTCACACATACATGTCATCTGACAGCGCTCAAAGTTACAAGGTCCGTCACAAAACAGCTCTTGTGTTGCTTCAGAACGGGACGTTAATATAACTAAAATAAGTATCGGAAGTTTCCAACGCCATTAGAACAAAACTTTAATACAGATAGGATATAATACTTTAATACAGATATTAACAGTTTATAAAAATAAATTTTGGTATTTAATAAAGAGAGAGAGAAAAATTATGAGGTTTCGCACACTGAAATTAAGATTCAAGTAAGTAAAATAATATATTTCCAGTTATTCCTAAAATATAGATAAGTACAATTTTTAAAAATACAATTATTCCTTTTGAAATTAACTGAAGAGCAAAACTTATTGGCGGCAATACGTTTCAGGGAAAAAAAAAAGAAACAAAAGCTCATTATCAAAAAATCAAGGTCATATAAAATTTCTCTGTAAATAATTTCAATTTTTGGCATGAAGATTGCAACATCTTCATAGAATAATTATCTTTGGAAAAAATGTCAATTTTCCTATATTTTAAGTTTATGTTAATGGAAATAACAGAACTTAATCATGGGAAATAAGTTAGCGAAATAGGTCCAATTACTTATAATTCTTGAAACTAAATTAAAAGCGTAAAATATAGAACACTGAATTATTTTTCACTAAAAACTGAGATAGTGTTTTGAACTGGGGAGAAATCCTGGTTATCGGAGAGGAACTTATCGAAAGTTAACTTGTATAACGATGTAATAAATGACCACTTCATTATTTATGAAAATAGTTTTCATTTTCATTTCAGTATTTCATTTATCACAACAAAAATTAAGGCGTTACTCTCAAAATAAATAAAAATGTTTTTCATAAAAGCAATAAATGCATCAAAACTTAATTTTTAAGAATTATAAATTATTTTTGAGCAACAAGGGAGTAAAGCGAGTAAACAGAAAGAAGATACAAACTTTTAAGCTCCTGTTAGATTGCAAAAATTGCATCTATATCATTTTTCGGTTTTATCAGTATTTTTAATTATTTAATTCTTCGCCACCAAAGTTTCTTTCATCTCTTGTGGCATTTCTGGAAACTTTTGAAATTCAAACGATAATTTTTAGCAGTTTCATTAAATATCTAAATTTTTCTTAATTATTTACTTTGTATTCGACAAAAATATTAATTGTCTTAACTTGATGTCTTTTCCATTAATGTTTCAACTTTATTAATTTATAAATCAAAAATTTTCAACGGGACTATTTACTCGCCATCTTGTTGCGGATGAATTTATATGTTATTAGGCTTTGGCGTCTTTCACTGGAAGCGTTTTCCTTTGTGTGCTTTTCTTTCTTTTATGGTTTGAAATAACGAGAAGAGGTGGTCGCACCTGCGGGCTCTTGGAGGGCCGTTAGGCCTTCTGGTTTCCCTTCTGGCCCTTGCTGTTTTTTCTTTATCTTCGGGAGAAGTGAAAAATTTGGTAGTAATCTGCAGCGTCATTTTTTGAAAAATATTTCCTACAAGTCGTGTTCTTTGCAAGATCAGCCATGAAAATTTAAGTAAAATTATGAATGATTTAACTGATAACAAACAATGTAAACAATATTTTCTAGATGTAAATTCAGGCTTGTTAATGATTAAAAATGCACATAAAAATAAAAGGAAAATTGTAAATAGAATTGTAATTCCAAAATCTTTGATAAAAATTTGTATTGAAACTGCACATGCTCCACATTTTGGTGTTAGGAAAACTTTTGATTTCATTCGCCACAATTACCAGTGGAGGGGTATGTACTTAGATACAAAAAGTTTTTGTGAACATTGTGAAAAATGCATGGAAAACAAACCAAAAGTCAAACTAACTCGGACAAAAATGATTCCCAAAAGAAATCTTGCACCAGGTCAATGCATTGCTATTGACATTGTTGGTAAACTTCCTAGATTCACCGACAACAAAAATTTCATTTTAACTATAATTGATCACTATAGTAGATATTTAGAAGCTTATCCTTTACAAAACATCACTTCAAGAACTATCATTAATTGTTTAAACAAATATTTTGCAAATTTTGGTCTTCCAAAATTTTTAATTATAAATAATGCTACTAATTTTATCTCGAATGAGATGGTGGAATTTTTAGACAGGTTAAATATTCAGCATGGAAAATCTTCAATTTACTATCCTATGGCAAATGGTTTACTTGAGAGAGCTCACAGAACAATGAAAGAAAGTTTAGCATCAATGTGTGAGAGTACTTTTCAGTGGTCAGAGAAACTTTTGTTTTTTAAATTGTATTATAACAATTCAATTCATTCTGTAACATCCAGCAGAAATATTCTTTGGCAGAAAGCAAAATTTACCTCTTGATAGCTTTTTTGAACCTGTAACTGCTGAAAATGAATGAAAATATCTGAAAAATATCAGAAATAATATGAGTTCTATAAGAAATGAGTTTGCAAAAAATGAGGAACAATATTTTAAAAACAATGCTCCGCACATCAAGGGTCGTAAAGTGCCAAATTTTAATTTGGGCGACAAGGTATTTGTTAAGAACTTTTCTCATCCACAGATGTTCCAGGAGAAATATAAAGGACCTTTTTAGATTATAAAGATTTTAAGAAATAATAACTATGTCATTAATAGTCTGAAGGACAATAAAACAATGAAACTCAATGTTAGTAAAATTTTTAAACAAAAGCAGCCTAGGCCGAAACTTAGGAATTAAGGAATTGTTGTGAAAAGGGGAAAAATTCTTTGAAAATAACATTTATGTCAATTGTTTTACAATTTAAATATGGTATAGAATTTTATTTACTTCATTCTGTATTGATAAATGCCAATCAACAAAGTGTGCACACATAAAAAAAATAGATGTAATTCATAGCTTCATAAAGAATTCTTGTTGTTTTTTATTCTGTGTATTAAGATTGTTATCCCGGTAGCTGATGGTACTGTATTCCATTTGATATTTATTTTACTCTTTTTGTCAGGCTGGTCCGAAAATGTAGTGAATAGGGTATAGGTCTTGATATGAGTGTAAGTGCGAAGAATTTTATATATAAAAAAAATTATACTCCATGAATTTGCAGCCTTTTGAAGCTATATACATCACATCTGATTATGTTTTCTTGCGGAAGTTTCAATTCTGTATCAGTGCATATATGTTTTCCTTTTGTTTTGAATGCTCAAATTATTTTTAAGAAGTGAATAAATAAATGAATAAATTTGTGAAAAAACATTTAGTATTGTGGATGAAATTGTATGGCATAATTTTTACATGGTATAATGATGTGCTCTGAAATTTTTGTTGTGGTTTTTTGGAGGAGAGTGGAGAAAGACAGAGCAAAAATGTAAATAAAATGTATACAATATTGTAATTTTTTAAAATTTAATGTGTATAATGCTCTATATGTTAATAGGGTATATATTTTGAAAATGTTTTCAGGAAAATTCTTCCAGTCGGGTAGCAGCAAAAAAAATTTTTCCCGTTGGGGTGGGGGGAGATGTTAGATTGCAAAAATTGCATCTACATCATTTTTCGGTTTTATCAGTATTTTTAATTATTTAATTCTTCGCCACCAAAGTTTATTTCATCTCTTGTGGCATTTCTGGGAACTTTTGAAATTCAAACGGTAATTTTTAGCAGTTTCATTAAATATCTAAATTTTTCTTAATTATTTACTTTGTATTCGACTTAAATATTAATTGTCTTAACTTTGATGTCTTTTCCATTAATGTTTCAACTTTATTAATTTATAAATCAAAAATTTTCAACGGGACTATTTACTCGCCATCTTGTTGCGGATGAATTAATATGTTATTAGGCTTTGGCATCTTTCACTGGAAGCGTTTTCCTTTGTGTGCTTTTCTTTCTTTTATGGTTTGAAATAACGAGAAGAGGTGGTCGCACCTGCGGGCTCCTGGAGGGCCGTTAGGCCTTCTGGGTGCTAGCCCTGGCTGTTTTTTCTTTTTATCTTCAGGAGAAGTGAAAAATTTGGTAGTAATCTGCAGCGTTATTTTTTGAAAAATATTTCCTACAAGTCGTGTTCTTTGCAAGATCATCCATGAAAATTCTGGCGAAAATCGCAACTGAGTTCTTGTGCAGTGTGGGACGTCTGCCAATATATGTGATCTGATGAAATTCAGGCGTGTAAGCCAGCAACGGTTTTTTTCAATGCTTACGTTCGACATGGTTCATCGCCCAAAAATCTTATAGTGAAATAAAAAGTGTGTAAAGCATTACAGCCAATAAACTGGCTAACTACCAGTGCGTTCCAATTCTACAGTTTTATTGTCAACATTAGGCCTATTACGTATGTTTGAAATCTTGTGATTTTTCGTTGCAACTACAAGTTTGACAAAGAAATACGACTTCACCTGTTTATATTGTGGCTCTGAAAATTCATGGAGCTAAAAAAATTCTTTATATAAAAAAATTTAGTTTTTGATGATAGCGCTATTGTCTTTTGTTTCTTTTTAAAACTGCAGCTATTTCAATTTGTGATTTTATGTGAATTGTTCTTTCTGTCATTTTATGTGCATCTTAATCAAAATATATCATTTGTAAAACATGGCAGTAACACTTAATTTTAACGATTATTAAATAAACAATATTTTAAATTCTAATTTGATTCTGTTTTAATTTCTCTAATTTGATTTCACAATTTGCAATGTACTAAATGTTTTCAGATGAATTAATTTAGTGGCCAAGTTTTTCAGGTCTGCAAAGGTAGGTGATTTATAAGAGTGTAGCTAGAATTGAATATTATTGTGTTTTATATTTCAGCACCCAGTATTGATTTAATTGATTTATATATATTAAACTAAATTTTAACATTGGGCACTTACCTTGCAAATACGTTTTATAATTACCACCCCCAAATAGCACCAGATCATCTTCTGATGTTGTAGCCGGTAACTTATCTTCTAATTTCTTTTTCTAGGAAGAAATCCACAAAAATATTAGACAGGTCAAGCAAGCACTGAAATTTAGCTATCAGTAATAATGAAAATTGTATATATACACTGCATTACAATAAATAATAATAAAGCCGGTGAAAGAGTTGACACAATAAAAAAATATATAACAAAAACATATATTATGAATCAAACAACTGAAACATTCTCTGAAATATTAATTTTAACAAAAAAAAAAAAAACAGATAATAATTTATATTTTCAGATTTTCTTTTTGATTTCCTGGAATAGATATATTCCATTGTGCAACCAGACTTGGGAAATTGAAACAGATCTTATAATTCTAAATAGTGGTCAGATGACACCTAAGGCGACATCCCACACTCCAAACAGACACTAGACATAACACCACCAACACGTCCCCGTGACATAATATGACTTTTTCGCCCCCCCACCCCGTCATCATCAACGGCTTAACCGCTTAAGGACCGAGTTATTTTGTAACCTACGGTATTTAGAACGAGTTAACTCGGGATAAGGTTAATTTGTTTAAACGGCCCAGTGAGCATGGTATTTTTTCGCCCGTTTATTGTATTTGAATTTAAAAATAACATAAACGCATTTGCGTTTTGTCATCGTGTCCAGTTGGCGTAGTGAGGGTAAGTCACACCCGGCAAATAATATGATTTTATCTTCACTAAAATCGTTATTAGTGACTTGACAAGTGTTAATGGAAACGGGGCATGGTATTATTTTCAAGACCCCTCATTTTTTCTTTAAAAACTGGCGTAAACACGGTAGTATTTCGACTGCATTACGCCTACTTAAGCTGGCGCTGGCTTTTTGATTGGTTAAGTGTCTGTCTCACATAAATGATTCTTTAATCTTTTACGCATCATGCACTGTGATACCAGATATTTCTTTTAATGCATCCTAGCCATAATATACAGATATAAGTGCCAAAAGTCATGGGATGCCTCCTAATATCGTGTGGGACTTCCTTTTGCCCGGCGAAGTGTACCAACTTGACTTGGCATTGACTCAAAAGTCGTGGGAAGTATAATCATCGGAACTCATGTTTTATAGTGAAAATTTGGTCATGAGACGACCGACCATAAAATGATGAAGAAGAAAATGATTTGGGCCAAAGAATTCACAGAAAGCCGATAATGATTAGCATCTTTAATCAATGGTTTTGTTTCTTACGCGTAATACATCAACGCAATATTTTTGTGAATACAGCATGCATATTCGGGAAGATATACAGGTTTTATTAAAAAATCCCAAATTTTTCCGTATGTTATTTGCTTAAACCAACTTACACAAAACTTACAGAATATGTGACAATATGTTAGCGAAGCATTGCATTAAAATTCGAAGTACATATTTTGAATATTAGAGAAAATACGAGTATTTGTTTTATAAAAAATATAATATAAAATATATCTAAATTTTTACTGTGCATGTGAGAAACATAGTATAATTCTTCTTTTATAACTTGTAAACCAGACACATAGGGCAGCTTTAAGGTGTCAAGAAAGAAGAAACACTTTTTTGTTAAAAAAAACATCGCTCCTCAGGGATTTTCCCATTCCTTTTTTGTTCTAACAGAGAGTATATAAATTTCCGCCCTTGAAATTTCTGAGAAAGTTTGCCTATAAAGCCCTAAAATTTGAAAAGAAGCTACAAAAATGAATAATTTTTAGAATTTTTTTCAGAAACTTTATTTGGTTACCAATGTGTTAAAACTGGTTTAAAGGGGAACAGCGGGTAGTATGGGCCACTTAAGGAAAATTTAATATAAAATTTATATTTTTAGTTGGAATGAGATATGAAAGAAAGTTGTTCAAAACCTTTCTTTGAACAACTTTCTTAATGTTTATTGTATTGAGAAAATTTATTTAGGCTATGTAAATTACATATGGCAATTAATTTTTAAGTCGATAGTTTACAAAAATTTAAACATGTCGGGTAGTATGAGCCACACTAAAAAACAACAAAGTTGTGTCTTCGGTCCAGTCAAGGAAACTGGTTGCCTAGATTTGACAACCAATATCTTCGAATGCAATTAAAGCAAAAATATTTTTTTTTATCCTCAAATACACACCAGCATACAATGCATAAACACAAATATGACATTTTATGCACTGTTTCACTTCCTCTTCTCCCTTTGTTTCCTCACAAATGATACTATCCTAAGTGTTTATACTTTTTGATCCAACATTTGATGGCTTTAATAACCTTTAATTAATTAATTATTTTTTGATTTGACTTCTTCCAATTCAAATTTATGAGGACTTCTAGTGATGATAAACTGCTTTCTGAGTTATTCCTATAATTCGAGATAATAATCCATTGATTTAAATGGTCTGATTTAGGCAACTGTTTGTGGTCCAGTCTAGGCAACCTTTGGACAACAATAACAACAAAAAAATTTCCGTACCTTATTTTTAAACTATTTTAATAAAATGATTATAGTAAATTGTAGCCAAAGTAATTTCCTGTCTGAGGATATAATAACATATTCTCCTGCTTAATGTAAAACAGTGCAAGGTTTTTGTTTTGTATTTTTTAAAATAATTAATTGACGATGTCTAAATCTAAATGTTTTCTCTCTAACTGTAAACATGTAGTGTATTTTCTTAAAAACAATTTCACACACACAATTTACAACGTTTAAACAGAATCTGCCTATTTTACGGCCCAAATATTTAATAGAATTGAAGTTATGATAACGGTCTAATCTATCTCTCCAATTCGGCGTCTCTCCTCACATGTCGTGTTGAAATAGACATTTTAAACCTATACATTTCACTACATGTTTCGTTTTGAAAATTACTGAATTCATATCAAAAATGAATATTAGACATATAGCTGATCATAAAAATGTAAAGGAAAGAAAGTTAGCATTTTTTTTTCAAGAAATTTGTGGTTTTACAGTGAAACCAAATGAACGGTAAAGGGTCATTTTCCCTCCGAATAAGTTATCATCGAAACGCAATTTAAATTGTGTATCTAATTTATAAGTATACATGAGTATTCAGGATATTCAAACTTCATAAAATTCATTATTACTTTCGAAGATTCAATTTTAAAAAATATCAATTTGTGCAAGAACCCTCATTATTTTCGTTTCTCTCAACAATTTAGCTCTTCCAATGTCGATATCTTTGTAAATATTAATGTTATTGAACTGGAATTTTTTATATATAAGTTGGCCCATATATCTGGCTCTTAAGTTATGAAGGAAAAATTGTGCTTCATTTCACTCATGCGCAGTAATCAAATTTCTCAATGTGTGTTTTCGCTGCGAAACCAATGAACATTAAAGGGTTAAGTGCATCCATCTGGCAGCAGTCTGAAATAAGGCTTACATTTGAGAATGGGCTTACATTTCAAGCATCCTGAAAAGACATACTCGCGCGGGCTTATTTCCTGGTTTGATCTTATTTTCTGGAATGTGCAAAACATGTATGGAAAGGACATTTGAAAAGTGACATCAGATAGTGATAATTTGTAATTAAAAACGTGAGAGTGTGTCAAAAATGTTTTGACATCCTCTACCTTAGATTTAGAACAGTTTTAGCACGTACCTCTGCTTCTAGTTTTATGACTTTACAGTTTAAATTAGAATTTGCATTTTCGAGGATGCTGATTTCATTTTTTAAAGAGGCTATTTGCTTTTCTTGTGCTTTCACTTTCTTCCGGATTTTTCTGCAGTAAATACTGCATCTCGGTTCTCTTTTACGGACATATAAAAGCTTTTCATACCTAAAAGGAGATAAAATGTTTAAAATCATAAAGCAATAATACAAAAACTACTTATTATAAAACGATAAATTAACATTAAAATAATAAAAATTAAAAGAAAGATTTTAAAACACGGCTTTGTAAGTTTAATAAAAAGTAGAATATTTTTTTAAAAAAATATGGACGTTAAACAAAAACACAAAAGAGCGAGATGCTGATAGAGATACTCTGCGTCAGTTGAAATTTCAATCAAATTTATGATATACCGTAATTTTTAATGAATGCCCAGAAACCTTCTTCCTTATGATATTCATTTTGGTTTAATTTCTTTAAAGTAAGATAAGTCAAGGTCACTGGACACACGGGGCATCTGAGCACTCCCTCCGTATTTCTTTTTAAACATAGATAATGGGAATTTACAATTATGGCAACACAGGATATATCTTCCCTCCAAAATAGCGGTCAAATCGGTTATCTCACTAAAGCAGTTGAAAAGAAAGGTCTTCAATAAAAGGAAGAAATTTTGCTCCTAACAGCTTGAGACATTACTCGATTTAAACTATTATGATGAGTGTAGTTTTATAATTATTTTAACTAGAACACTTAAAATCACACTAAGTAGATTTGATTTCTATTTAATTTAATTTTTTGTACGGTATTGAAATGTTATAAGGGATGCACGCGCCGCCCACACACCCAGCGTAAGGCAATTCGCGTCAACGTAAGGAAATTCAAATGAATCTGATGAGTCATCATATTCAGATCATTAGAAGTCGAGGTATCGCTTAGCTATTTTTTTGTAGAATTTTTAGCAGGTTTGGTGCGTTTAGTCTTATTAACTTCAACTATCACAGTTTTCGCTTTATCTTTTTTTCATCTTTCTCCTTTTTTAATGAGATGCTATTTTTTCACTGGAGTGCCAGTGGGGTGCATGAAGGGGAAGTGGCAGACAGGTAACACGACGAGCTCATGAATTAGCTTGGAGAGGTTCGTCATCTTACCCTCCACCCAATTCGTCATCTCACTCGATTTCTTCTTTTTCTTTCAAAAAAAGCTCAAGCTTATCACAAAAAATTAAAATAATACATCATTGAACACGTTTTGATTAGCTCTTTACGAATATCACATATATAAATCAAAAATATTTACTCCATGAACGCTATCCCTTACCAAGCAGCAACCAAAAGTTGCGTAAGAACAACTCAGAAACACAATACCGTACACTGCGAATCACATTAATAACGGGGTGGAATCTTTTGGTGTGACACGGGTAGCTGGTCGCTATAGGTCTCTGATGTAGAATCGGAGCATTCATCTAAGGTAATTGCCCGAGAAAAATCCAATTCGTCATCTTACACTCTTCGTCGCCTTACCCAACTTTCCCCTACTTCAGAAAAATTGATTTCAAAGAGATTTCATATTATCTATAATAATTCACCATAAATTAAAGACCACAACGGAGCAAATAATTATAATCAAGCAAATTTGTATTTTTTGATAAATGAATAATAGAGTTTGTTCTAAAAAACTCTTTATTTAATTTATGAAACTTAAAACGAGAACACCTAGATCACCCCGCCCTGCTTCCGGCGGGCGGGTAAACTGAATGACAGCAGACGCAATAGCTTCGAGTACTGAGTCCTAGCAGCCAATCACCTGTGTCAACGGCCCGACACCTCCCGAAGGAGGTACGTACTATGACTGGTGGAGGGACCCAGAGCCCCACCATTATTATACCCACAGGAGAAGCAAGTTCTTGCCTACTTATACGGCAGCAACTCATATCCGTGTACTTGCGGTGCCCCCCGTGGGATTTATTAAACTTATAAAGTAAACCCTTATTATAAACCTTGTTCACTTCACTGCCACCGCTACGGTGACATTGATTTGCGTGCACAATTTCGTCTCAAAACGCATTAAATGCAATTTTTTTTATTATAACAATTAATACAGGTTTTTACTGAGATCGTAAACAAGTGTTTTGGTTGCTAATCAAAGTAATTGTGCTGACCTTTAACTCTATATTGACAGTTCGAGTGCTTTAGTCGGCGAAGTGCTTATTTAACAGCAAGGAGAGATGTAAAGAGTTAAGGTTTCTATCGGGCGAATGTGACCTGCAAAGCAAAATCAGCATTGAATTATCTGGGTAGTTTTTAAAGAGCAAAGGTTAAGTATTGGGTCGAACCATGTTTACACTCCCAGCTCTCTCGTATTTAAAATTACTGCCCCTGTTCGGGCAATGCCTGTATCATTTTTTTTTATTGTACACAATAAATCCCGTCCTCCACATGCTGGTGGAGGTCTCCCCACTGGTCCTCTACCGACCTTACACCCTTTTTGGGTAGGCCGGGCCAGTGCGGGTATTTTTTGCGCCACACCAGCGGGAGCGCGTTTGGCACCTTACGTATGATTTAAGGTGCAACAGGCTCAATACACGATGGATCTTCAGTGGAAACGGGTTTCGAACATGGAACCTTCCGGCCCAAACCCGAGACCTTACCACTAAGCCAACGCGGCCTCAGCTTGAAACAAAAGTGCAGGGAATCTAAAAACATCTCAAATGCTCTATGGAGTCTTAGTTCAATCAAAACGACAACACATTCTAAAAAGAAAAGATATAATCTAAAAAGATTATATCTGTTTATAATAACTAATATATTATTAGAAGATATAATCTTCTAATAAGATTATATTTCCTAATAATATATTATCTAATAAGATTATATCTTCTTATAATTGAATGGTTAATATTTGTTACACTTCCTGTATGAAAAATATATATTTTTAAGTTTTGAATTACCCATTAAAGTTTTTTTTATAGTAACGCGAATAAATGACTGTATAATCTTATTGCTTAAAAAAATCTTAAATGAAAACTAGTAGAAATGAATCAGAAATGCTTACAAAAATACGGCTCTTTTCCCTTGAGTATTCTTATGCTTTATTAGTTGGGTTACGTTGTTGTATTTTTCATTTACAATTTGGATTTCATTTCTTAACGCCTCATTTTCTTTCGTCAACTCTTCATTAGATTTCTCCTTCTAAAAAGAAATAAAAACTTTTTCACAATCAATTCTAACAATTTTCTTCGGAAATATTTTTAAAAGGTTAACAAATGAATTGAGCTAATAGCTGCTATTACAGTGACATATAAAGCGGGAAATTCATGAAGGGGGTGCTCCAGTCCATTTGGAGCGCATATGTTTACACTGTTTCAATTTTCAGCCAATCCATTTAGGAAGGTAATTGAGGGAGATTCAATGCAAACCACACAACCGGGAACTTCAATCCCTAGTGCTACTTCGCCTCCCCCTCTTTCAAAAGGTGATCCCCTCCTAGCTTTCCGGAGAGAGCTCCACTCCCTCTCCCCCATTTTGTGGTTTTCGCTTTTGTGAGAGAGGCTCGTTTCCCCTTTCCACGATCGTATATTTCAGTTTTCTAACTTTCGAATGTAAAACCGGACCGGATGAAAATCCAAACTTTTCTACCACAACAGTCCAATTCTCATAGGATATTTGCATTAACGACGGGTTTTGGTGCGAGGCGATCCTTATGGTGTGGAACGGTGTCGCCGTGAATGTCCAGCTAAAAAAGACAAAATCTGTAGTCCAATCTAAAAAATTATTTTACGAGTTCAAAATTTAAAAAATATCTTTGCTTTCTAGAGTTGATGATGTAGAATGTAATGTCTGCTGATACTTGAATGAATATTAAATTTTCAACTAAATAAAGCATGTTCTATGCAAACAAAAGCTCATCAAATCTGTACGAAAGACAAGATTTTTCTCTCCTCCCAAATTTTCATTTTTCTTGAACTTTTGCATGAAGATAATCCTGATCAAAGAGTTTACAGCTTTCATGACCACAATCAACACTTGAAATTTTTGTTTTATGACAGGTTACTCCGAATCATATTACTCTGACACACACACACACACACAAGCAAAGAAAAGTTTAAAAAATTACTAAAGCCATTCTGAACAATATACTTCTATATAAACTCTATTGCAAATGAAAATAAATAAATAAAATTTTGTGAAATCATTAATGATTTTATAACTATGAATATGAATTGATTGAAATGCTGGTTGTGTTTAGAGACTTAATCTCTTATTATCATGCACAAAATGTCCATTAAAAAGTGGAAATATCGAAGAAAGTCTGTCAAAACATTGTCCGTCTTCAAAATTGGTCTGTATATGATATTTTTTCTTTTTTCGCTAAGTCATGTCTGTTTTGAAATAAAAGACGGCGAATACTTTGGAGCGGTTGAATTTAATTTTGTAGTAATGCGAATGTCACAATCGTGTTTTCTTCTTTTTCTCTTGTTTTTTTTTCCCGCTGTACTTCAAGGGAGACATTATTATCCAAATGAGGGTGTCAAAAGTGATTCTCTTTAACAACGAAAGTTCAAAGAAGAATGAATGGCACAAATATTTATTCTAAATAAAGATATATCTAAAAAGTGGAATTGATATTGTTGGACACTTGTATTCTGTTTGTTAGTCTGATCAGTGCCTGTTCATGTAGAAGCACTGCAACTTTTTTCAATGTGTAAATTTAGTCGCTAATTTATATAATTTTTGTATTTAGTATTTAAATCCATAAACGATCTAACGCAATTTTCCTTTTAAAGCGTACAGTCTTCAGGGGAAATTCAAGGAAAAATAGTAGGCCTTTCTTCAAAGAGGAAGAAAATTTGCTCAAGAATTTGCTTTTACCTCAGACCCGAATTCCCTTCAGACAGACAACAGTAACAGAGTTGTAAGAAACAGAGAAATTTGAAAATTAATGAGAAATTGAAAGATAATTGATGGTACACAAAAATTAATACTAATACTGTGTCATGAAATTTTTCTTGTAAATAAATTGCTTAGATGTGTGTTTATTTTTAACCTTCGGGAATTTTTTACTATTCAATCGCATTTACGTAAACCTTTATAAATGAGACCATGAACTTCAGGAAAAACAACTGAGAAAACTCATTTTGAAGTTAATTTTTTAATTAAAATTATTAACTGTTTAGTTACAATTTCTTTATTAAAAACTTACTACTTACATTAAGTAAAAAATATAATTATTACTTTTTATAATAATTTCACTTTGACAATTTTAATACTACTTTATTTTGAAATTTTTTTACTTTAAACTAATCTAAAATAATTCCAAATTAATTAATATAGGTAAATTTAAATTATCTAGAAACGCATCACTGCGCAGTGTAGTTCAGTAAGCTACAACAGCACCACGATTACAATGCACGAGTTGCCACTGATTGTGAGTCAGACTCTCGAAAGTCGGAAAGGTTCTTTTGGTTTTGAACTTTGGCTGAATTCCATCGAGATAAAGAAATCATTACCAAAAATATGTGCGCCTTTCTTTCATGTTTTTCTGCTGAAAATAAAAGATTCCTGAAAAAAGTTCGATAAGAGCTTTTCGATATACAGAATTGGAAGTCCGGCATATGCGACATTTAAAATAAGTAAATAAAATTCATCTTTGATGTGAAGCATTAAGGAACTAACAAACTTCTCTAAAATTGTGCTTGATTATTTCTCTACCTTTATATCAATACTTTGGATTAATTAAATGTTATCTTCCAGTTAATGACGAATGAATAATTCAGTTGAAATTATTCTAGTAGTCACTGTCATAAAACAATAGCCACGGCGCACATATCGTCGCTGTTATGTCATAATGCCGTGTATCAAAAACCACACATAGCAAAACATATGAAATTTTGATGTACCAGCTGGAATCACTAGTAACATGTGGAATTTTGTGACGACATACAACAATCACATATCTCATACAACAATTCAAAGCAAATGCAGCTAACTTATACAAGTGTTTTGTATCGATAAAACCTTTTGGCAAATTTTTGCATGGGATACTTTGATATAACAGTAATGCTATTTGTAATATCTCCTTTATCTCAAGGCAACAAATCTTTCTGACTTTCAGAAGGAGGCTAAAGAACGCATAAAATCCCAATTAGAAAGTCGAAAAATCGGGTTATGATGGGTGGTAGACAATTTTAGTTTGTAGATGGATGTTCATTGTTCAGGGGGAGAGAGAAGTAGGGAGAAGGTTTGGTGGAGAAAAGATGGGGGAGGGGGAAATGCGGTTATGAAATTAACATGTTTTTAGAAAGTAAATATAACTAATCCCAGGTGATCAATGCCAAATCCTTTGCAACTTTTGAGATATGGTGGAAACATCGTAAACAGACCAATTTTGATTTCAGTCAATATTTAAGTGGACATTCTTCGATATTTCGACGGTAAATACGATATACAATTAAGTACAAAATTTTCAACCGAAAAATTTGAGCATTTTCTAAAAATATAAAGTAATAATATTACATGTAAATAATGCATGGCTTATAATACTTACTTAATCAAATCATTAATAATCATAATCAACAGTCGTAAATAATAACAGTTCGTTTTTCGAAAAAGCATACATATTAGGCAGAAAGTGAAGCTCTGCTTTCCTCCAAAATAAATTTTAGAAATAAAGACTACCATTTACCGCTTTTGCAGCAAATAACAGAACATCAAACGAAGAATTTTTAGTCTTTTTCTCAATAAAGTGATTTCGAATTTAAACTAAATTTTCGGAAAACATATCTTAAAAATTAGATAAAATCTGAAAACTTACCTTTATGTCAATTTGAATTCCATAGACAAATAAGGTTTTTAGTAAGGTTATTTTCCTTCATTTTTAAATAAATTTTAAAGGATGAGATGATCTTAGTAAAAAGAAGAAGGGACAACAGGGTTAGAGAGATTTAGTAAAAGAATTAAATTTTCGAGGTACATGCTAATTGAGAATTGTTAATAAAGTAATTTTTTTCTAGATTTCTGTTTTTTTAAATTTAAGGTTGTTAACATCGAAAACATGCACCATTTTATTAACTAAGAAAAGTTTAAAATGCAATAAAATGTAAATACATACCTATTAATCATTCTTCTTTTTCTTTTTACCAAGATAAAGTAAATAAAAATAACATCTCCCTACGAAAACAGGATCTTTCGAGTTAAAACAAAATTTTTTTAAAAAAAGGGCATATAACTTAAGAGGTGATAAAATATGTGTGAATATTTAATTTCACTCAACGAAATTGGGATATTTGGATGGCCAAAATATAAATAAATTAAATAAAAATAACGCCATACACACTAAACATTTAAATTTAATTGCTTAGCATACTAAAAAGCAATTAATATCGAATCAATTCATATTTTAAAACCTTTATATTGCTTTCATTGTTCATTAGTATACATTATTTTGTAATTTAGACAATGTATTAATTTCAACGAAGCAAGTAAATTTTATAAATAACAGATTGGTGTAAAGGCTAGGTGGCTAAGATTGAAGCTAATTCAAGAATACACGTCCTTCAACAATTAAACTTAGCTTCTCTGTGATCTAGGAAATAAACCCATCATTAGGCTAGCGGTCTCTCAGATCACATGTTCCTTTTTTTAAATGCTGGAACACGTCTTAATCTTTAATTTTTATAATTAAATATCTGAAACTTTCATTGTTGAATATATTATTTATATTTCGAAAACCATACTAAAGCAGATTTCTTACGAATTTCTCTCATCGCATAGCATAGATTAGAAGTCATCATTACTTTGTAGAAGTCATCGTGAGATAGAAAAAGTGCTAGTATCAGTCGCACTCATTTTTGGCAATTTATTTATAATTCCCAAAGAAAATTCCCTAACCACGTTAAACCATTTTGTATTAAGCAACTAAAAAGTATAAATTAAATTAATTAAACAGTATAAATAAATTAATTAAATAAAAAATATTAAAACGAAAAATCTTACTACTTTGAGCGCGGCGATCTGAGAGAGCGGAATTACAGTTTTCGTTTTTAGTACTTTAGAAATTTTTTTATGTAACTGATTATACTATCGATAGAATCTTACCACCGTTCTATCCAGGGCAAATGATAAGTTGATCTATTTGAAAGAAAAGAGCATATTTTAGTTAAATTATTATTAGATGCAAATGTTTCAAAAATAATAATGTGACTAGTCATTTTAAATTTTCTTATTATGCATACAAAAATAAGGGCGACTCATATTATCAGGGCTGACTCATGCAAAATTTATGTTAATCTTCATCCTTCGAAGGTCTAGGAAGACAACTAAAAGGTCGCGAATCCAGCAGCGTATCCCCATTTAATGGGGTTCTCGACCACTTATCTTCTTGAACGTGCTTTATGAACTTTAGTTTTCTTGAAACTTAAGTAAAGTACAGAAACAAACTGAATGTAGAAAGTGACTTGAAGCTCAAACTGTCAAGTTTTAATCCAGATATTGACTCTCACATGGGGGACAAACAATGTTAAAAAACCACATTGAGTTTTTTTATTTTTTATTTTGAATCTTGACCGTTGTTTTTGAGTTTTCTTACATTGACAGCTAAGCTAATTTAATCAAAGAAAATTTAATCAATTAAAATTTAATTAATAAAAATTTAATCAATTAAAATTTAAATAATAAAAAATTACTTAATTTGAAATTAATAATTAATTCAGTTAAGAATTTCCTAAATATTAAGAGTTAAAATCACAAAAAAACATTTTTTTTCCACCGTAGCCCCTACATAACAGATTCCTAGATAAACCCTTATATGATTATATCGAAGAAAAAGTCTTACTGGTATTTCCTCAGTTTCTTCTGTATTGCCGGAGGTTCCCTGTTTCAAGAAAAAAAGGCATATTTTAGTTACATAGCATTATTAAATGTTAATATTTCAAAATTATTACTGTGATTAGTCATTTAAGACCTTCTCACTTCGTATACACAATACAGGGTGATTCAGAAGCCCAGAGCAATATTGAAAATCAATAATTGAATGAGGACTGAGATAAGATGATATCGTTTACTAAGAAATGATGGAAATGAAACTGGATTTTTAAAAGAAAATTACAAAATCCAGATTTATTGGTTGTATAGTTTTAAATTTCATCTACCAGATGAATCTTCATTTAGTGGTGTGATGCGTTATATAGGATCAAACGCTAGTGAAATAATGGCTTAGAGAATGTTCAATGGGCTTTTTTCCTTCCACGACCACAGCTGCACAGTAACACATATATGCATAACTTAAATTTTTGTCTCTTTAATGAAGTTTTAATTCATTTTTTAAATTAATCTTTAATTTTTTAAAGTATGATTTTATTTAGAATAATTCAATTATTAGTTATAATATAATTATGTTTTATTTTTGACTTTTAAGAAAGAAATTTTTTTACACATTAGTTTATGTTGAAAAATTGAGCGGTATATAAATATCTCATTTTTTATTAAAATTTTTGTCTGAATTTTTCTTTAATTATTAATTTTTTTGTATTTCTTTTACTATTTTTTTCAAATTTGAAAATTTGTTGTTGAAAAATCAGAAACAGTGCTCGGTGCAGGTTTAATACATTTCTAGTTTTAAATCTTGAATTATATTTTTGCTACAAAAATGTATAAATAAATTAAAAGATCTTTTAAATGTTTAAAAAAATTGAATTAAAAATATTTAAAAACAGGCTTTAATTAGTACGCTAATTAGCAAAAGTTGTTTGTATTAATTATTTTCTGCCTTTTAATCTTGAGATCTAATTTTTCAAGCTTTCACTACTGGTAGCGCTACTGGAACGGCTTTTGTAAGCAAACTGAATAAATTTAATAATTTACTGATAATAAAGTTGTGAAAATATTAAAATTGTGTTTTGTCATCGATAATGTAGAAGTGAACGAAATTTAAATCCTCTAGTACACCAAGAAGTGAATGAAGAGAAAAATTGGAAATTCTATAATTCCAAATTTGTCACAATTTATTTAAGCTAGTGTTTAAAAATAATAAATAAAAAGTTTAAAAATAGACAGATATAAAATATTTGAATTATATATTTGAAAACGCATCACGGTTCCAATTATTTATAATAAATTCTATTGGTTGTAACTTATTTTTCGAGGGGGATATGTTCTGAATAACATTTTTGGTGGTTATGTAACAACATATCATAGTGCAAATTCTTCGCATAATGAGAAAAATCGCCATATATTTTTAAAAAATATGTTGATGATTATATCGAAGAGAAATTCTTACCGGCATTTCCTCAGTTTCTTCTTCACTCTCAGTGGTGGTCTGGAGGTGGTGGAAAAAAAAAAATATTTTAGTTACATAGCCATTATTAAATGTTAATATTTCAAAATTAATAATGTGATTAGTCATCAGGGCTGTACCGAGGGGGTGGCGAGATTGGACTCCGCCAATGGCGCAGGCAGAACAGGGGCGCAAAAATGACCATTTAAAGAACTTAGACTGTGCAAATAAAAAAGAATTTGAGAATAAGTCTTCAGTGGTCAAGTTACCAGCTTGTCTGGTTGTGACCCCCTTACACAGAGAGAGAGAGAGGAAGGGCCTGCGCCTTTTCTCGGAACAAAATACACTGTAAAAAATATCCGTTTTTTTCCCGGACTTTTTCCGTATATTTGACGGTTTAAAGCTGTTTTGTTGACAAAACGGTTTTTCACCGTTTTTCGCTCCAGCCATAAACGGTTTAAAACCGTCAGTTCAAATTCTATTTTTCGTCATACGGTATTGCTTTCCGTACGATAACTTTCCCTTTTCTTAAATGTAATTTTATTGCATTCATTTCATGTTTTTAATAGGGTTCCATCCCCGCTATTGTTTACGCATGTTGCAGTAATCTGTTGTCACTTATGAAAGCTAACCTTAAAACACATGTTCTGGCAATAGTTGATTTTTACACCAATAGGTGGCGCCACTAGAGCTATAGTGACTTTAAAACTCAAATAGATTATTTTTACTTCATTTTATGAAGTCTCCGGTGGTCTAGGGGTTAGAGCTACTGCCTTTTATTTCTATGAACGCGGTTTCGATCCCCGGCTCGGAGGAGTTAGAAGTTTTGTCACCATCTTGCATCGAAATCGTCCAAGTACGTTCAATTAAAAATCATATTAATTAAACTAATTGAAATTAATAATTAAGCCTTGATTAATTAATATTCCTAATTGATAATACACATCAGCACATTTCAACTCAACTCGAACAGAAGGAGAAAAACAACTCAACTCAGTCGATGACGTCACTTACTTCGATGACTTAATTTTTACGGAGAAAACTTGATTTCATGCGTTAAAAAACCGTTGTGACTACGGATTTACTTCCTAACTTTTACGGGAAAAACTTGTTCCTGTATGGTAAAAAACCGTTGTGCCTACGGATTTACTTCGTAACTTTTATGGTTTTGCACAACCAACCCAGCTGCCAGTTTAAAACCGTAAATTTTACGGGATTTTTTTACAGTGTAGCAAGTAGCTTCATGTTACAAATTGATGCAGCAATGAGCAAGTCGAAAAGGGTCCTTCTTTTACCATGGGTGTGGTTCTTGCCTAGATGGCAAAACAATATGCTTTTTCTTCTTTTTTTGCATCTCATTATACAGTCGTAAAATAGATGGACAATGGAACTCGCTTGCCTTAAGAATCTTCTTCGAACCTCTAGGACACTGATAAGAGGGAAGGGAGGACAAAAAATTCACATAACTATTGACTATTATTTTATTTTGTTTACTATATTGTAGGAAGGATAAAGGGGCCTCATCCTTATTGGACCAGTGGTCCTTTGGTGTTTATTTAGTGGAAAATAATACGAACGAAATGTTGCATTTCTGTTTTTATTTCATCAGAGAGTGGGCGCTTAAAGAAATACTTGGACATTTTCATTCTTTTCTAAGGAAATAAATTAGTTTTAAAGAGGTAAGCTCAAATTATTTCTGTGTTTTTAAATTGCTTTTGTTGTATTAAATACTAGCCACCTTCTACTGCCAGCTGATTCGCCAATTTTATTAATTGTATATTATTTATGCCAATCATTTTTAAAGACATCAACTTATTTAATTTTTCGCAATCTAATTTGAACGAAATTTTAAGGCAATAAAATTAATGACTTTGATTTTTACATTCAATTGTTAAAAACGTCTTAGGCAGAATATGGCTCTTTAATATCGTTAAATTCAATGAAAATTAATTTTTATTTCGATCATGCATAATTCAGATTTAAATTGCATTTATTACACTTTATTTATATGACTATAACTTGCATGTTTTACCTAATTATTACAAATAAATAGATGGTATGATTTCATTGAAGATTATCTCCCCTAAGTGAAAAAAATGAATTTTAGATCATAGCTAAAAAGTAAATCTATCAAAATAATATAGTAAATCTATTAAAAAAGAAAATTTATTTCAAATAGCAAATAATTAACAAAAAATTAGACTAAAAAAACTGGAAAAGCAACGAAAATGTCAGCATTTCATTACAACAAAAGAAGGTTTTATATTGTAATAAAATCAAAATAAATTTTTATATCTCGTTTTTCAACATAAGAGAAACATTAAATTAAACATTAAGAGAAATATTAAGTTAATGATTTGATGAATCAGTGAAATTGGTTTGACTTTCAATCCAGCATTGTTATAAATTATATATAAAAATATATTTAAAAAATTTTTCAAATTTAAGAGAAAATTACACGACAACTAGACTGTTATCATTTGAAAGATAAATTTTAAAAAATATAATATGGTGTAGAAATCATTTTTAAATGATAATATTTCCGGCTATTATCGCTGAACTCCCTTCCAAAAAAATTCTTTCTTAAGTTTTAATTAATTAAAGTTTTAAAAAACTCACTGAGGTGTACTTTGCCACCCTTCATAATGTGGCGACTCCTGACGTCACCCGTAACTGCGGAACTGATCTTTAGCAGCATTATATAACTGAGCAGAGCGAACTGTGAAGCAGTCTCATTGAGTCTGGCTTCTGCATGTATTCCAGTCGCGTTGGAGCTTTTTTTCATGTAGTTGCGATTTCTGTGTCTACTTCCTCATGTTGCATTTACTGCATCTATGTTTAATCTTGTTTTAACCAATTTTTAAGTGTTAAATCTAATTTACAGTCTTTGAAGCATTTTAATAAAAGAATTCGTTAACGCTGGAATGACTTCTTGTGTCCCACCACGATGCCTTCTGATTAAGAGTAATTGTCGGTGTGTTATAGTCATTTGAACCCCTACATAGGTTTGTACCAAAGTTTCATAGTAGGTTTGTACCAAATTTGGAAACTCTAGGCTCAACGGTCTGTCTTATAGAAGACCAACAGACAGTCGCCTATACATACATGCACTTTTATTAGTAGTGAAAATATGCATACAAAAGCATGATTACAAGCAAAATTAAAATTTACAATGTAGTATTTCGTGTTAGAGTTTATTGCATAAAAAATCTTATGCAGCTATTCTACACCAAATTCATGATCTCCTTGATCTTACTTATCTTGATAACTGTAACTGATTTAACCATACATTTTACTCTACAGCAACGTATACAAAGATGAATGTTATTTGTCTTGAATCTTATTAGGTAACGCGCACTTGAAGCGCCATCTATAGCTCCAAGAACTAATTAGCGGGAACGAGATAAGATCCGAGTGAGAGAGGGCGTCTCACTTGCATCAGGAATTATAACAATCCAATCATGCAGCAGCCACTCGTTTCAGCAGTGGTTCGTATTCGTCATAAAATACCACCCGCTCTAGCGATGGTCAATTTGCGTATCTATATATCTAACCATCTGCCCTTGCGGAGTGGTCAACTTAAACCATCTGCCCTTGCGGAGTGGTCAACCTAAACCATCTGCCCTTGCAGAGTGGTCAACCTACACTATCCGCCCTTGCAGAGTGGTCAAGTTATGGAACTATTCAACTCTCTGCCCTTGCACAGTAGTTAATCTATGTTTAACTAATCATCCGTTTTTGTGGTTTGATCATCTCATACTGTAGATAAATATATCTACTTTTCCGCCCTGCGGAATGATTTTAGTGTATTCACCCTCCCCAGAGGTGACATAGTTGAAGTGAAATTACCAAACTAGCGGTAACAACTGTTTTTGTGTTTACTATATGTTGAGTTGCTAATAGAGATTTATTTTTCTATCGACGACTTTTATATGCATAACACTCAACACACAGTATGATCCTCATACATCAGCAAAAAATTAATTAAAATTTAATCAAAAAATTGTATTTATATCTTACTTTTCCACTAATATGTAGATTAGAGTTGCTGAATTTGAAATAGCTCCTGGAATGGATTGGTATGAAAACTTCAATTCTATTAAATATTTGGGCCTTAAAATATGCAAATTAGGTTGTAAAGACATAAATGTAGTATATGAAATTATTCTTGAGAGAAAAAACTTAGTGGTTGCAGTGAGAACATCAATTAAATATTTTAACAAAAGTCTAACAACCCTTACGCTGTTTTAAAAAGAAAAAGTAAAATATGTTATTATATGTTAAAATATTTAAAGAGACTTTTATTAGTTCACTTATTAGCAGAAGTTATTTGTATTAATTATTTTCTACTTTTAAAACTTGAGAGCTATTGTTTCACAATTCCATTACTAGGTGGTGCTACTGGTATCGCGTTCTCGAATCTAATCTTAATTAAATTAATGATTAACTGATAATAAAGTTCTGAAAATATTAAAATAATGTTTTGTCATCGATAATATACAAGTGAACGAAATGTCAGTCCTCTAGTACAGGGTGTAATAACTGTACTCCAACTTTCAATAAACTCACTTTCTTTTTTTACAGTAGTTTAATAATTCTACTAATACATATGATTAAATAGGAAAAATTTACATATGTACAATACAATTACCTTTCACGATTATTCATTATTAATAACTCAGAGTTCAGCACGAGAACTCCTACGAAAAAAACATGCACACTGTGCAGAGCCAAAACCCATTCACCTTCATGGCGTCTTCCCACCCACTTCCGCGCAACTTTACCTCCCACTCTTCACTTCACATCCTTTTCCTGAGAGCCGGAACAGCTACGCGGAAGTTAGTGGCATGAGACAGGGGTTCTCAACCTTTTCCCCCCCTTTGTTTGTTTTTTTTTTGTCGCCCCCCCCCTAACATAAAACCCCCCCCCCCCCAAAAAAAAATCATCCGTCTATGCAAAGGAGTTTTTATCAATAATGTTAAAGGCTCAGCAGTGGTGTAGTCGCAAAATAATCACTACCGGAACGCTCTAAACTAGGTGACAAAAATCGCGCTGTTTTAAGGACGTTTTCACCATTTTTTTCTCATTTATTTCTCTTGGGAAAAAAAACAGTGCCGAAACGCCGTTCCGACTCCACTACACCCCTGGGGTTTAGGTAAGCGTAAGAGTCAAATAACGCGAATTAATGACATTTACAGGACTTATTTTTAATTTTATATTTTATTCCAATTTTAAAATAGTATTAGTTAAACGACAAAGCAAATAAAAACAGTATTGTAATAATTTAATATTAACTTATAAGGTTAACTAAAAATTACACTTCGTAATAATCAGTTATTCAACTGCAAGAAAATTTCAATGCAATCGTTGAGCTTGTTTCAGAGCTGAGTTTTATAAAATTGGGTTCAAATAAAGAAAGATATAATTTCATGTCTGGAGCTGCGTCAAGCTTATTTTGATATTTATTCTTAATATATTTATGAGACGAGAATGTTCCTTCCACAAGTTCTGTGTTCGTAGTATTAAATATATTATTGCTTTAACACCAAGTTCTTCGTACTCTTCTTTCACTGTAACCCAGAAGCCATCCAAATTTCTTGTTTTTAAATTCAGATTCTAATGAAGAATCAATGGAAAGTTCAATTAATTTTTCTTTTTCAGAAATTGTTAATTTTTCAGCTTTTTGAAAAAACGTTTCGTTGAATGGATTTACAATCCACATATCTGCATCACTGCGGTTGGGAAAATATTGTCTGAATGACAACTTAAGTCCTTTTAAATGTGCTATTATACTAGTTTCTACTTATTTTGTTAATTTAAGTTCGTTCTCAGATAAAAAGCTGTGAAGTGTCTCAAAAACTTCATACTGGTTTTTTTTTAAATGCAGGATTCCAAAAATTCAACTTCGTAATCATAGACTCGATTTTGTCAGTTACCTTAAAAAAAGTTATGGAATGGTTCTGCAATCCTAAATTAAATTTATTTATTTCTGAAAAAAATGTCATATAAGTACGCAAGCTGCTGCAACCATTCACTTTCATAAAATTTAGAGCTCAACATAAAAGGGTGGTATTCAAAAAACATGAACTTCATGTCTAAGTTCAAACAATCGTGCGAGTACATTTCTTCGCGAAAGCCATCTCACTTCAGTGTACAAAAGTAACGCAGTATGTAGGCTGCCTTGTCTCCACACAAAGATTTGAACAATCGGGTGTTAATTGAATTGCTACTAAATGGCGCATTAGTAAAGATGTTTTCATGCTGCCATTTTATAATATCTCTCCAAAAACAACGCAGAGTGGTTTTGGACAATCTTCATCACCCGTGACGGAAAATCCATAATTTAAGTATTCGTTAGAATATTTTCTCTTCTTCGGAGGCGCGCTGATGTTTTCAGTTTTTTTTTTTTTTAACAAAATCAATTTTATTTCTTACCTGAACAGGCCAATCAGTCGGCCTTTGCACTTCATGATTACCATCTTGCTGACCCACAGTTATCTCCATAGCTACCAAATCGGTGGTTCGAATTTCAGTTCCAGATGCCGATCTCCAGTTTTCAACCTCTTGTCCATTTTGAGAAATCAAACTATATAGAACTGAAGTCACTCTAAAGATAAGCACTTCAAATTGAGCACGCATAGCCTACAAACACCACTTTTGTGCCACAAACCAAACCAATCAAATTTGAGCACCCAATAAAAACTCAAAAGCTTGATTTATAAGAACAGTCGCTATTCATTATGTATCCCAATCGAGAAATTAATGATGTCTGCGTTTAATCATGCTCTTAATAAAAACGTCAAAACAAGAATCTTTGAGAAGATGCGGGATTGTTCTCGATAAGCCTTAACTAGAAGAACAAAAATAAAATGCATACTACACTGGCTTCTAGTGAAGCTACAGCTTTTGCGAACACGCTGATGATTCATGCATAATCGGGGATGGTGAAGACAAAATATCAATCATTTACCAGGTTTTATTTCGCTTTCTTTTTTCTTATTTTACAGGTTATTTTATTTATGTAAGTTAGACTAGCATAACTTTCACTTTTACTTTTCACACGAGCTGTGACGTATGCCCTACTCCGACATTGATTAAAGACTGGGTGTGTGCGCTCCCAGGCGCTGGTCACTTCCAGATTCATCTGGACAATAGACACCTTCCATACCTTTCTTGTTGGCGGTCCTTCAAACACCGGGACCCTCTTTTGACGGGCTACTTACTGCTTTTCATTACCGACTTTCATCTACCGATTGTACCCTAGGCAACATTCCTAAACAGGTTTGTTTTTGTGCTGCTAAGTGGGTTCCCGTGAGAGCCCAAATGGGTTGGTCTTCTCTGTTGCAATATAAGATCTGGACGGAGAAACTACAGAGGAGATGAGATCCCGACAGCCAAACTGGTGG
>BGPR01000190.1:22433-73047 GCA_013235015.1 Araneus ventricosus | reverse complement strand
AGAAGTTACGTATTGCTTATACCTAGACACATAAGGTGATCTCTTGGGTCCGTTAAAGAGAAGGGTCTAGGCTGTTTGAAATAAAAGCATAGTTTAGTTACAGAACATTTTTAAATGTTAATAATCAGAAATAATAAAGTGCTGCAAAGTGATCCAGAAATCCGAGAAATATTTAATATCAATCATTAAATAAAGACTGAAGAGAAAAACAATTAACAGAAAGAATGGAAATGCAAGTCGGATTTTTAAAAAAATCTCCGATCTCTTTTAAAATCCGATTCCATCCTGTAGAGCAGCTGCCATGTAGCTAATATCAGCATCACTTAAATATTTTCAACTTTTAAACAAATTTTGAATAACTTAATAATTATTTATTAAAATAATTTGTTTCAATTTTTGACTCTTAAGAACGAAATTAAAAAAAAAACCTTTTTACTAAGAAACATAAGTCGAATAATTGAACCGTATTTAATTATATAATTTTTATTACAATTTTAGTCCAAAATTTTTTTAAATTATTTTTTTCTCTATCCCTTTTTACTCATTTATAAATATTTTTAAAACTGTAGAAGAAAAGCGGTAAACTCTGCTCAATGCAGGTTTAATACATGTTTATCTAAAAATCTTGAATCATATTTATTTTATCAAAAGATAAACGTCTTCTATCACATCAGAAAGGGAATAAAGAACCGATTTCAAAATTCTATCTTTGCAAATTTGAAACAAGCTACTTGATTTCAAAATTCTATCTTTGCAAATTTGAAATAAGCTACTTAAGTAAGTGTAATTCAATAAAAAAAATTCGTCTGAAGCAATAATTTCTTGGCAAACTCTTTAAGTTGATGCAAATTTAGTTAGGGTGAGGAGGGGGGGGGTTCTGAAAAACATCTTTGATTTTGATACAACAACATATCATAGTGGCAATTCTGCGATACTAAATGAAATCACCATAAATTTTAAAAAATTGCGTTACTGATAATATCACAATCTTACCGGCATAACGTCAATTATTATTGAATTGTTTAAGGTGGCCTGTTTAATAAAATGTACATTTTATTTACATAGCATTATTAAATGCTAATGTTTCAAAAACAATAATGTGATCAGTCATTTAATTTTTTTTACTATGCGTACAAAATACAGAATGATTCATAAGCCCCGAGCGATATTAAAAATCAATAACAGAATAAGGACTGAAATAAGAAGATATCGCTTGCACGGAAATGAAACTGGATTTTTTTAAAATTACGAAATCCGGATTTATTGGTTGTATAGTTTTAAATTTCATCTACCGGATGACACTGCGTTTAGTGTTCTGATGTGTTACTTAGGACCAAAACACCAGTGAAATAATGGATTAGAGAATGCTCAATGGGCTTTTTCCCTTCCAGTACCACAACTTCACAGTAACGCATATCTGTAAATTTACATTTTTGTTTCATTAATGAAGTTTTATTTCATTTTATTAAATTAATCTTTAACTTTTTTAAAGTGTGCTTTAATTTAGAATAAATTAATAGTTATTTATAGCATAATTTATTTTTATTCTTTACTTCAAGATGAAAAATTTTTTTACACGTTAGTTTATGTTGAAAAATTTAACTGTAAATAATAATCTGATTTTTATATATAATTTTGTCCACCGTTTTCTTAAATTATTTTTTCTGTATTCCTTTAACTCATTCTTTCAAACTTGCAAAACTTTTGTTGCAAAATGAGAAACTGTGCTCGGTGCAGGTATAATACATCTTTCACTTTAAATCTTGAATAATATTTTTGCTACAAAAATGCATAAATAAGTTTAAACATGTTTTTAAATATTTAAAACATTTATTTAAAAAATATTTAAGAACAAGCTTTTATTTGTGCACTTACATTGGAGACGTTATTATTTCCTGCTTTTTAATCATGAGATCCATTGTTTCACAAATTCACTACTAGGTGACGCTACTAAGGGTTTTTGTATTTAATCAGAATGAAATTAATAATTTACTGATAATAAAGTTCTGAAAATATTAAAATAGTGTGTTTCATCGATAATATACAAGTGAACGAAATTTCAGTTCTCTAATACATCAGGAAGGTAAGGAAGAGCCGAGACGATTTCTAAATTCTGTCATTGCAAATATGAAAAGGGACGTGGCGAAAATTTAACTTCTGAGGGGTGTGAGACAATAAAAATACCGACTTTACTGATGAATTTTGCAGACTTATATATATATATATATATATTAATAAAAGAAAAAATTAAGAAAACATTAAAAACACGTTGTATATATATATATATATATATGTTGTCTAACATACAAGGATGATCGCACTGAGAAGTATCATACATTTTCTATCAACTTTATTTTTAATTGAAAATTGGAAGATTGTATTTACGTGCAAGATTTATTGTTGTACGACATACATTCAAAGAGGTTCGAAAGTAGTGAGACAACAGGACAAAAAATTAATGATATATAAATTAAACACCTTTCATGACTGATAATAAATACAAAAAGTCTATAATGATAGACTTATTTTTTATGAAAAGTAAAAGATCTTATGGAGTTGCAGTGGCGAATCCAGGGCTGCAGTCCCTCAGAGCTAAACCAGAATTCTTGATTTTGTTCAAAATCACTACAACTGTTTGTTCTTAATTTCCCTTTTAAAAAAATATATAACCAACGGGAGTGTTCTCCCCTAAACTTTCTCGTATACTTCCCCAAAAAGGTGCTGTTTCCCCTCCCTCCGCGTGCATAAAAAAATTCGAACCTACTGTAACCCAGAATCCAATAACTATCAGAAGATTTTTCATTATCGTGATTGAAAAAATCTAGGTAAAGAATCAAATTCAAAGAGATGCGTACCGATGAAAACCCATCTATCACACACTTCTGCGCTTGCCGGCTCAAGGACAAAGTGACGAAATTAGCTCCATAGCTTTCGAGAGATTGCTTCCATTACGTATGCGCGTGGAGATAACGGATTCGTTTCAAAAGTAAAATATACAGACCGACAGACAGTCAACCCTTTGACGGATTTGGCCCAAAATTTTATACGGACCTACATTCATGATGATAAAACTGTGTACCAGATTTTATCTATATACCCATTCAGTTTTTGAGTTATAGTGTTCACATGACCGCGGACAGACAGACAGATAGACTTCCCGTAGACGGATCTTCTCCAAAATTTGATAGAAAACTACAAATTATGTGTAAAGATCACATACCAAATTTCATCCCTTATCTCTAATAGTTTTCGAGTTATCGTGTTCACAGACACACAGACATAATTCCAAAATTTTTTCGGACTCAGAGAAGTCTAAAGCGTGGAGATTTGCAAAATCTCGAGTTCGAATTTTTTGACGATTACAATATTTTCTCTTTGTATACTTCGTATACGACAAAGTAAGAACGTGACAACATTGCTTTCTGGCTTGGACAGGCTCGAAAATTTTCCTACTTTTCTAATCATTCCACTTGTACTTATAGCGTTGACGCGGTTGAAAATATTTTTTGTCTCGTTATTTTATTATATTTTTTATTAAATTATCGAAAGTATTGTACTGTTCTTTATAATTCTTATTGCCAGGTGAGTATTAAGTCACCAACAGAGACTATTTAAAAGGTAGTGAATATAGCTTTATTTCACGATTTAATTCAGACTACTTGTTTACGTTTACAACATCGTGGATGTCAATCGTGTTTCACTAAGTCTTTTAAACAAAAGATAAACATTAATTAATCCAACTGGTCATCATTCATGTTCGTTTAAATACGGTGGAAAACCATCTTCAATACACTAAGTTTATCTTTCACAAGATTCTGAAGATAAAGGTGATGTTAGAATGAGACGAATAATTTTGAAAGTTGAAGGTAGAACATTTCATAATTTAAATATTACCTTTGAAATACCTACAAAATTCAAGCAGTTTTCACTGAATATAGGAGATATATACGTTTTTACCGATTCATTTGACTAATTATTTCCCTTTGCTGGAAGTGGCAAAAAAATTTTTGAAAGGGTTCAAAGACCAAGGATATAGACTAAATTTTTTTGTTCGTGAGTCATAGTTAAGTATTTTAATCATTCTATCACTATTTGGTGAAACATTTATATATGCATTTTATCTCAATGCATTCAGTGTACAGAGGGGTAATAAAGTTTTAACGAGAGTATCAGTAAGTGTAATATCTCCATAATGCACGAAAAGTTTTAAAACACTTTCCCTAATACAGTTCAGTTAAAAATAGATTTTACGAATTAATATACAATTTTCTGTGATTCTGTGTGTGAAAGAGACGTACTTATTGAGATAGGTATTTAAAAACTAATCACTATTTGAGAAAGTTACTGTGTTGTTAGAAAAATTTCCTTTGGAAAAAGAAAATTAATAAAACAATTAAAAAATTTGAAAAAAAGCGATTGGTGCAAATACTATGTTTTTTTAGTGACAATTATTGTTGACATGTACTGTGATTATATCATTGATTATTTCATTGGGAAAAAACGTCTGCTAATTTTAAATATAAAGCATAACGTGAAAGCTCCAATCAAGTGTGAAGATCACAAAGGGAGGGCAAGACTTGGGAAATTCAATTTGGTATGAGACTTGGTTTATTAATAGTATACCTTTAGTGTGTTCATCCATTAAAATGCTAAAGCGCAATGGCCAGCCAATTGGGAGAAAATGGCCCTCAAACTTTCGGCATAGCTTATATATACAAGTAATTTGTCGCATTCGTTGAAGAGCGAATAGCATGGTCGGCACAGTACTGGCGTGCGAACTTTTTGCCCAGGGTTCGATCCCGCCTCCGTTTTCTTTTTTGAAAATATTTTTTAAAATAATATTTAATTAAATTAAAAATTAATAAACATCTTTTAATAAAATATTAATAATTTGTAAGCATTAAATATTTTTTTATTCATATGGTATATGAATCATAGTCATAATTTAATTTTTAAACAGTTAAATAATCACAAAAACAGTTTTAATCATGTAAATAATAAGTATAATTACCATTAACATTATATCTCATTAAAATTTTTGAAAGATTCCGTTAATGCAATTACAAAATTTCCTATTTAGCCTTACAGAACTGGTTTTGGTCGGGAAAGAATGTATTTATAATTATTTAACTGTTTAAATGTTATACTATAACTGTAATTCAAGGATCATATAAATAAGCAGTTATTTTTTCAATCAAATGATTAATGTTTTAAATTAAATATTTATAAATTGTTAATTTAATTTGAATTTATTAATTTCAAAAATTATTTACAAAAGAGAAAAAATAATTAATTATAAATACAAATTTAATGGTGCTAAATAATAACTAATTATAGTTGCTCTTATTAGATAAATGTAATATTGCTCTCACCGTAAAAGAACCTTGTAAATTTTTGAAATTTTCCGACCTTTATTAATTTTTATGCACATACAAGAATATCTCATAAAAATATTAGAAATAAAAGAATATTTTTACATATTTCATAATTAATTGGTGTACGTTTATTTTAAAGATCTATTGGGAAATAAATTTCAGATTTTGGACCATCTTTCTCTGTATTCAAAAGTTTAACGGTTGCTCTCTCTTTTTCGTGCAAAACCGGTTCCGTAATGAAAATTTCCACTAGAACGGGGAATTTTGTAATTACTTTAACGGAATGATTCGAAAATTTTAATGGCATATAATGATAATAGTAATTATACTTATTATTTAACATCATTAAAATTGTTTTTATGATTGTTTAACTGTTTAAAATGAAATTATGACTATGATTCATATATCATATGAATAAAAAAAATATTTGATGCTTAAAAATAATTAATATTTTAATAAAAGATCTTTATAAATTTTTAATTTAATTAAACATTTATTTTAAAAAATATTGTCAAGAAAGAAAACGGAGGCGGGATCGAAACGTGGGCAAAAAGTTTGCACGCCAGTACTATATCGACCATACTATTCGTGCGTCATCAACGGTGACAACGTACTGGTAAATACGCTAAGCCGAAAGTTTGAGGGCCATTTTCTCCCTATTGGCTGGCCAGTGCGCTTTAGTATTTTAATGGATGAATACCCTAAAGGTGCACTATTAATAAACCAAATCCCATCCCGAACTGAATTTCCCAAGTCGTGCCCTCCCCTTGTTAGTTCAATTCTTTTGTGTTTATCTGACAAGGGGAGGGCAGGACTTGGGAAATTCAGTTCGGGATGGGACTTGGTTTATTAATAGTATATCTAAGTAAAACAGGAATTGTTACTTTATTTTAGAAAATGTTTTATTTGTATAAATTTACTGCATATGTATCAGAATGTTGGATATACACTTCATTATTTAATCTTATTTCTTTTATTGTTATTTTGTTCAACCTAATTTTAAATTGAAGTTCTTGTTGGATACGTTTTTGCATGTCAAAGAAATTTAATTCAAAAATGATCTTTTCAAAATCATATTTTAAAATTTTGATTGAGAGCAACTAATTCTATACGAAGATTGAACTTGCTCTAGTCAGAAAGCAATTTCAAATTTTTCCAAACATCTAAATTCAAAAATTATGCAGAACAGTAGTGCAGAACCAGTGTAATAATATTCTTGTGCAAGTATTAAACCTAGGAATATCACACAAGGAAATGACTGCCATAAGCATTCTTAAATTTTTCTTCGTTGCTATACTGATTCAGCAGAGTTGGTCTCTAAACATTTAACTTCATAGGTGAAAATAGGAAAATTTAAGGTGAAGGGGGAAAAAAATGAAATTTGATCGAGACTGGATTTCCAGTAATTAAATTTTTGCTCTTCTAACTGATTTATAGAAACGCTTCTTAAATTTGTCCATAAACAAAGCTTTCTGCGCTTTCGAAGGAGTAAAAGGCTTTAGAAGTTATCCTCTTGGGATCAATGAAGACACAAGGTACGGATGTATTTAAATAATAAAAACATTTAAAAAATTAGTAAAATTTTTAGTTCAAAGATCGAATTAACTAAATAATATTCGAATTATAGACAATGCCTTAATATTATTTTAATAGGAAATTGAAAGGTCTAGAGAAAAATTTCGAAGTACGAAGAATTTGATCGATATACCGATCAAATATACCGAATATAGAATCCTTTGAATTTCCAGCAACTGAAAAATACCTGTGTAATTTTTATAAAGAAAATAGGCCAGGGAGATGCCATTTTTGTTTTCTGTCATTAAAAAGATTTATAAACATTCTACCAAGAAAGTGTTCAGGGTATCAGATTCCTTGCCTTCTCTTGCGAAAACATTGAATATTATTGTTTTATTGACACCCTCACTGGACCAGCCTACCAGGAAGGGTGCACTTGGTCGGTAAGTACAGGGACGGTTAATGCTGGCTGTGGATGGCGCTGGAGTTGTCGTCCAATGATGTCCCATACGTGCTCGATTGGAGAAAGATCTAGTGATCAAGCAGGCCAAGGCAACAATGTCGACACTCTGTAAATCATGTTCGGTTACAACAGCAGTATGACGGAGAGCCGTTATCCTGTTGGTAAACACCCCCTTGAATGCTGTTCATGAATGGCAGCACAACAGGTTGAATCACCAGACTGACGTACAAATTTGCAGTTAGGGTGCGTGGGATAACCACGAGAGTGCTCCTGCTGTCATAGGAAATTGCTCCCCAGACCATAACTCCAGGTGTAGATCCAGTGTGTGTAGTCCTCAGACAGGTTGGTTGCAGGCGCTCACCTGGCCTCCTTCTTACCAACACACGGCCATCACTGGCACCAAGGCAGAACCGCCTTTCATTAGAAAACACAGCAGATTTCCACTCCGTCCTCCAATGAGCTCTAGCTTCACACCACTCACGTCGCAAACGGTAGTGGTTTGGAGTCAGTGGAATGCACGCTACAGGGTGTCTGTCTCGGGGCTGTCCTTGAAGTAACAGATTTGTAACAGTTCGTAGTGTCACTGTGGTGCCAACTGCAGCTCGAATTTTTGTGGCAGACGCAGTACGATGCGCCACAGCCATACGCTGGATCTTCCCTCTCAGTAGTGCCACGTGGCCGCCCGGAACCCTGTCTTCTTGAGGCAGTACCTTCCCTTGACCACTGCTGCCAACAATCATGCACAGTGGATACATTCCTGCCAAGTCTGTCTGCAATATTAGCGGAAAGAAAATCCACCTTCTCGTAGCCCTACTACACGACCTCGTTCAAACTCAGTGAGCTGTTGATAATGACTTCTTCGTCTTCTTAAAGGAATTCTTGACTAAAATCAACTCACTGCATCAAGTCTCAACGATAAATAACGCTCACGAACTTTCAACGCGTATTTAAAGCAAACCTGATTTACATTTTCATAGTGGCACTACTAATGCCACACTTACGCGCCTAGCGCGAAATTTAATTGACGTCATCTTTCAGATGTATAAACACGCCTATCAAATTTCGTTTATCTAGCACAACTCTTTCTTGGTGTTGGGATTTTTTTTCCGACAGTGTAGTTTTACTTATTTTTGCAGATAGTATACACTGGTGGACAAATACTAAGGACCATTTTTAAGATTTCGAAAAATTTCTACTTAGTAGGAATACAATGCTTCGGAATCAGTTGCGAACCATTTTCTCAGTTTGTGCATGGACCCTTATCATTTAGCTTCTCTTAAGAGTGTACCGAAATTCACCTAGCTGCAATACCGACATCTTTCTGAATATGTATGGTATTGAACTGGAAGTTTTATATAAGTTTCTCTATATATCTAAACTCTGAAGTTATAAAAGAAAAATTACACTACCTTTCGCGCATGCGCAGTAAAAAATTATTTACTACAAGTATTCATATTTTCTCTAATATTCAAATTATTTAATTCAAATTTTGATACAATGCTTCTTTTACAGATTTTCAAATATTCTGCGAGTTTCGTACAATTTGGTTGAAAACTCTGCATGTTATAACAAAAAACATGTAGAAAAATTTGGGATTTTTTAAGAAAACCTTTATATCTTCCCGAATATTTGTGCTGTGGTTACGAAAATGCATGCAAATATTATGCACATCAAACATAACCATTGATGAAAGTTACATCTCGTTATCAGCTTTCTGTGAAACAAGATGGGCCAAACTCTATTTTCGCCTTCATCCCTTTCTGATGGCCACCCTAATTGCCCTCGTGACCGAATCTTCATTGTAAAATGTAAGTTCCGACGATTGTATGTCCCACGATTCTCTGCAACTGATTGCAAACCATTGCATTCTTATTAAGTCCAAATTTTTTTAAACCTTAAAAATGGTCCTCAGCATTTGTCCACCAGTGTATAAGTTTTCTTTCGATAAATAAATTATTTCAACAAAGTGGCAGAACGCCCCATGCCCGATTGCCGTAAATATTTCCCAAAAATACAGACTTAAGAAATAAAATTTCATATTCTTTCCTTAAGACTGAAATCATATTTATCCGAACGTCGTCGGCGTGCAGAATGAAATATTAAGTCCAATAATTCCTTCAAATTTTGCCGACTGATGGCTAAAATGCCGACGCGGGAAAAAATCTGTGGTGGTGTCGCACCCCATCCCCTTTCGCCACGTCCTTGAATATGAAACAATTCATTTAAGTAAGTGTTTAAAAATGATAGACAAAAAATACTTGAATTACATATCTTCAATGAAAAATCTATCAAAAAAATGCGTTGTTTATTATATCATAGAAAAATTCTTACCCCCAATTTCCAAACGGTTTCTTCCGGAAAGCAGGAGGCGACCTGTTTGAAAGAAAAAAAAGCTTATTTTAGATACATAGCATTATTAAATGTTAATGTTTCAAAGGTAGCTATGTTATTACTCATTTAATATATTTTTAATTTGGATACAAAAGACAGGGTGATTCAGAAGCCCCGAGCAATATTAACCCTTTGCCCTCCAAAAACTAATTAGATGCGTATTGTACATTGCGTCACATTTGCAGATTAAATTCCTTAAAAGAATACGCAATTACTTTGATTCGTAACCAAAACAAGTAGTAACGGTCTCGGTAAAACCCTGTCTAAATTGTTTGAATAAAAATTGCATCATAAGTGTTTTGTGGGTAAAGTACGAATGCAACTCATGTTGCTTTAGCGGAGACAACGGAGGCCCTGAGTAATATTAAAAATCAATAATTGAATGATGACTAAGATAAAGATATCGTTTACTCAGAAATGGTGGAAATGAAACTGGATTTTTTTTTTAAATCATGAAATCCGTATTTATTGGTTGAATAGTTTTAAATTTCAACTAACAGATGATTCTGCATTTAGTGGTGTGATGCGTTACATAGGATCAAACACTAGTGAAATAATGGCTTAGAGAATGCTCACTGAGGTTTTTTTTACATCCTGAAGCACAGCTGCACAGTAATTCATATCTACATAACTTAACGGCATTTATCTCTTTAATGAAGTTTATTTCGCTTTATTAATTAATCTTTAAGTGAGTTTTCATTTAGAATAATTTATTAGTTAGTTATAATATAATTTATTTTTATTTTTGTCTTCAAGAAGAAAACATTTTTTACACATTAGTTTAGGTTGAAAAATTGAACTGTATATCATTATCTGATTTTTATTAAAATTTATGTCCAAAATTTTCTTAAATTATTTTCTCTGTATTTCTTTAATTCATTCGTACAGATTTACAAAACTTATGTTAGAAAATGAGAAACTGTGCTTAGTGCAGGCTTAATACATCTTTAGCTTGAAATCTTGAAACCTATTTTTCTTACAAAAATGTTTAGGGTCAGTTAGGGTAATAGGGGACGAATTTTGCAGACTCTGACATTTCTGTTTCTTTAAAAGGTTAGTATGCAATGGAAATGAGATTTATTTTTTGTGAGTGCATAAACATATTCTTCATTTACAATTCCTCCTTTCAAAATTAATTTATTAATTAATCAACCTCACTTTTAGGAAAGTTCTTAATTTATCCCGAATTGTTCCGAATTACCCTAGAGGGATAAATGGGGATATGTAGTTCTGCTTCTGATCACAATAGCGAATTGATTTGAAGAGAATATTATTTTGAAATGATGTGAAACTACTGTATATTGCCTCAAAATGCATTTAACTGCTTTTTCCTAATTATCACAAAATACTGTTTTTTAATGTTTTTCAGCAAAAGTATCTTCTATTTCATGGAATATCGCATATATATAGACTATTATAAATTATTATTATAATCACTCTAACTCATATTTTGTCGAGAAAAGTTGGGAAATGAATTTTTATGGGAATTGAAATGACTGAATATTATGACACACTAGAAGGAAATAGTTAAAGACTTAAAAACTACACATAAAAATTTAGTAGAAACAAAAATTCAATTTAGTAGAAGAAAGTAGATTTTCTACTTGAAATCGAACGTTCAATTCACTATTCTACTAATTTTTCTTTGATATTTACACTACCTGAAAGCCAAATACTTTTCTATAATCTACTTCAAAAATACGATCTGGAATTATAGCTTTCATTTGACTCTCGGAAATCGCAAACTGAACAATCACCACCGACACAAATTTTGATTTAGCCAAATTGGTGGTCCTCAAGCCTGTCATATCCAATTCACCACCATCATCTCCTTTAATCTCGCATACGTATCAATAATGTGCCTTTATTCTGACATCAAATATATTTGGTGAAAAATCAGCCATAGATTATTTCAGATAAATTAATTCCTCCATCTCCGCAGCCTCCATTTCTCGTTGAAAACAGCCAAAATCCTAATCTTCAGATTCTTCCATCAGTATCACATTTTTTCTTTCTCGTCATCAGTTCTCTTGTTTTCTTCCATACTTGAAGTCAAACGGCTTCATATCATTATTAACAAGCAATTTTCATACGTAAAAAGTAATAAGTATGTACTTCACATGGAAAATGTTTTAAAATGTTAGTTGTTAATTTGACATGAAACAGTGAACTTAACCGAAGGAACAGAACGCAATCGCGTTTGCAGATTTAAAATTGCAATCATCAAACAATAAATTATTCCAAATACATAAAAATACAGGTTTTTGTAATATTAGAAGTCAGTTTCCAATTACGCAGCAGTGAAAATTGGCAAGGTTAATTAAGAACATTAACCTGTTCCTCAAGATGAAATCCAAAAATGAAAATTGAAGTTTCCTCGTAATCATTATATTCTACAGATCTGAAAAATATAAAACTCAGCGACTTAGCTTGTATCCCAGATAGCATGTACACTTGCAGCAAGTTTGATTTTTCTTGATATTAGCTTGTCATGACAAACTTGATGTGGCAACTTTGGAGCAAATTTCCTGCAAAGTAACAAAGCATAATCGACCAACCCACTTGCACAATAAGTTTGCGGTGAAGTTGTTACGACAAACTTCACAACACGATTGCAAAACAAGTTTGTTGCAAAGATGATACAACACACTTACAGATAATCTTTGCCTCTGTTTTAAAAAACATTCAATTTTTAATAGCATCTCCTAGATCGTCCTTCTTTTTATTAATTCAGTAAATCAATGATAATTTGTAAAAAAACTAACTTTTTTATAAAAAAGATTTTGAAAAATTCCCCATCTTTTTAGTAAATATAGAACTCGCACTTTAAAGAAAACTATACATCGCCTTTTTCTTCGTGTTGAAATTTTAAAGTTCATAAACAAAATTAAATCTAAAAAACAGTCAATATTTGTTCAAAAAAACAACTTACATTTTGTCCCATTTTAAAAGTCATTACTTTTGAACCCTAATTTCATAATTTATTCTACTAGCAGAACGTAGTTATTAGCGAAAATCGCTCTCTCTTTGACTTCAAATTATATTCTCAACTCAAAATTTAAAAAATTAATGATATCAAGAAAACAGTTTAAAATAAATCGTATAGATGCACGATCTATTAGCGCAATCTATCTTCTCCTCTCCGAGTCGAGCTGGCTGAGTGGTTAATACGCCAGGTTTAGGAAGCGGGATGTCGGGGGCTCGAATCTGAGGTTGTCTTCGTACTCTGTTTTTGCTATAAAGATATAAATACTGATTAAGGGAATTTATAATTGTGAAAGAGTTAAAAATACGAAAATGTGTGTGTGTGTGTGTGACAACGATTAGAAGAATGTGGGGGATGACTTCATCAGAGGCCATTCATCCATGCAGATTTAAAACTAGAATAGGTTTTCTATAGAGGAAAAAGACTTTTAAGGTCTGAATTTAATATAAACTAGAGGTCTCCCAGCGGTCGAAATTCGACCGTAATTCATTAAATTTTTAAGTTTGAACGTTATTGAGGTTATTTTTTTATTGAAACAAAAAACAAACAAAAAAATGGGCGGTTAAAAAAAATTTCTGACTGTTGACCACAGACTTTGCTGTGTTTGACATTCAGTATGAACGTAAACAATGAATGGTTTATTTTATTTAATTTTAGTGTATTAGTAATACATACTATATATAAATTCCCTAGAGACAATCCTTACTCTGTGCGACTGTTTGACCACAGACTAATATGTGTTTGACATTGACAGATTTAAATAATCTGCATTTTGCGTTTCACTCCGAAGAGTTTTTTTTTACAAATAATCTAAATAAACTCCCTTTTGGAGAGGATTTCACTGCGGGGGATTAAATCAATTACAAATCATACACTCCGCATAAGCTCCTCAAGGGAGGCCAGACCAGGAACAATCAGGAACCAGCGAGTGCAGCCTGCAACAACATCGATGTAGTGCAATGCGATAACCATGTGTCCAACGATCAGCAAACTCCAAAAAACCGGCACATAGCCATAAAATGGTGAAAATTACCTATAAATTCTATCAGCATTACATAAATTTTATCTTTCTGCACTCCTTCTCCATATGAACTTTAACTATGCCAAATCTCACACTCCTCCGTGAGCGCAATTTGCTTAAGAAGGGGTACAAAGTTTTCTCTTCACGTATTAATATATAGATTTCCTCTAAGAAGGCTGCTGAAAAGGCACATGAAAAATTAGCTGAAGCATGCATTAATTTATATGACTCTAACTCTAATTTCATAGATAAAAATAAATGGATAGAAATTTGCAATATTAACATCTGTGAAAATTATCTCTTCAATCGAATCAGTTACTACAGACAATTGTGTGGTCTTCCGATGGGTACAAGTTTCTCCAGTGCACTGGCGAATGTTTTTCTTCATACGTTCGAGAAAAAATTCATAAAAGAAACCTCATTTCTGCCTATCGTTATATTGATGACCTGATTGTATTTGACTTTGACAACCTTGACAGTTTAATTGACTGTTATCCGGAAGAACTAAAACTGAATAAAACCAATGATGATAACAATAATTGTAATTATTTAGATCTAGTAATTAAAATTTTAGATTCAGGAATTTCTGTTGGTATCTATGACAAGAGAAATGTCTATAATTTTAGGGCTATTTCTCTTTGTCATTATCATACCAATCTTAACCTTAAAGTCATAAAAAATACCATCCACTCTCACATCAAAAGAATAAAAAATATCTGCAACAACCATTCTGCTATTGTCAAGGCCATTGATAATTTAAATATTAATTTAAAGCTAAACTGCTACCCAATACATTACTTTATAATTAAGAAATAAAGTATTTTTAAATCTATCGGGTTTTAATTAATTTTTTACTTGTCAATTTCTCCACTGAACAGTACTCATTCCACACCTAACCACACTTTTTAAGGGCTCACCTGCAAACTTCTCTGAATTTTTTTAAAATAATAAAATAAAAAAACGAAAATAAAAATTATAAAATGCATAAAAACAATAAAATCTTTTTTAAATATTAAAAACAAAATAAAAACCTTAAAAAAATCTTTTATGAAAAATTTACAAAAAAATTATCAAGTTTTTAGTTACTCTATCCCTCACTAGATGGAGATAGATGCGCAAACCTATTTACTTAGTTTACTTCGTAACGGCGTTCTTTCTTTTGTCCCACTCCACAGCTTTTATAAGAGGTAAGATTTTAAGCTCTTATTTTCATACTTTGTTTAAAAGACTGTTTTTAATTTCTTCTTTGTGTATAAATGTTCTTGTTTTTCTTTCCAATATATTCCGGAATAGGTTCAGGCCTTAGAAGAAATTCATATTAAATTCAGACCTTAAAGTCTTTTTCCTCTACAGAAAACCTATTCTAGTTTTGAATGTGCATGGATGAATGGCCTCTGATGAAGTCATCCACCAGATTCTTACTTCTTATCGTTGTCTGTCATTATTTTTGTATTTTTAACTCTTTCACAATTACAAATTCCTTTAATTAGTATTTATATCTTTGTACTTCGCAATTTTTTCCTGGATGCTGCTGCATTGCGCATACCAATAAAATTGCTTCTATTATTTTTTGTCTTTTTAGATATTCAATCCTGTTTTTGCTATAGTTTGCAATGAGTTTGACGCAGCAAGCTTGTGACAAGTTTGATGCGTGGTGACTAATTCGTTTGTGTTAACTTGTTTCAAGCCGTGTCAAACTTGCTGCAAACTAAAATTGCTATCTGGGATGTAACAGGCTTAGAGAACGAAATATGAAACTTCAGAAATTTTTATTTCACTTTTCTGAAAACGGTTCATTGATGGTGTATCTATTTTTTTTTTTCGTAAAATTATCCGAAACCATGCTATTGAGAAATTAGTGCGAAAAATCATCCAAAACAATGCAAAACATTAAATAAAATATTTTCTAAATTAAATTTTAAAATTCCGGCTTCTAGGTGCATTGAGTCACCATTAAGACTGCCGTGCACACGCCACCTACAGTTTCAGAACGTAATGTTATCCTATGGAGATTTATACTTATACCTTTTCTCGTTTGCTATTGCGTTTTTTTTTTGGATGCAATCAAGTGCATTCGATAGAAGAAATAAAAATACAGGTTCCTATAAAATGACTTTTTTTCTGACTGCTTAAAGTATTTTTAGATATTTTTCAAAAGTCTCTAAACTTCAAGTTCGGGTTTGAAACATTTTCAGAAAATTTTCAAGCATAGTTAAAATAAAAGTAGCTTTATAGAAACCTTCATTTTGTTATCTTCTTTTCAATGCACATTTTAAAATTTTTCAAAAAATATATAAAAGCCGTGTTTGAGCAAAAATTTGAAAAAAAATCTGCAATTTTTCCCCACTTCGCGAAGCTCCGTCTTCTGCGGAAGGATACAAGCTTCACTCTTTGATTTGTTACCTCGCTCCGATCTCCCCTTTCTCGAGGACGGTGGGGTCAATCCCCTTCCTCCCCCCTTATCGAGGACTGGTGACTTCCACAGCCAGTATCTTTATATATATATATTTATTTATTTTATGGCAGTAGGGAAAGTTTTTGTCGCTTCTGAGCTTCAAACCAAACACTAACCAAGGAGCAAATGACGAAAACGAGAAATGTAATAATTAAATCTTCAAATCAGTATAATAGACGCATCATACCCTTTTCTTTGGTATTTTTTATCTCGAAGGACCAAAACCTTTTATCTCTTATTTCTTTATTCATTTAGAAGTTTTAGATATATAAAGTCATATACAGAACGGAAATTTTTGAAAAATTATTCCATAAAGTATTTACAGAAGATTGCTTATGAATTCGGATAATTTTAAAACTTATGTTCAGATTATTCCATAATTCAAAACAGATTAAGTTTGATTTTTTTTATTGAACCCACCATGACAAATTAATACCTTTTCAAATTCGGATATTATTATTTTAGTGATACAGATAATTGTGTACTTCGAGAATGCTCACACATAAACACAAACCTTGTTCCTGCGGGTGTTTTCATTCGGAGTTATTTGTACGTGTACTTGATTAAAATCAGATTTTCATGCTCATCTTATTTTTCTGAAGAAAAATAGCATTGCCTACTTATTATAACAGAAGTGAGACCGTTTTCTTCATGCCATAAAGAAGACGCGGCGATTGGGTGGCAAAAGGGTGTGGGGGGAGGGCAAAAAAATGTAGAGACACCTAAAAGCACCCTGGAGAATAGGGAGTTGGCAACAAAATTTTAAAATTTAGTTTCAAAATTAGCTAACTTTCCCAGACATTGTTGTTTTGAAAATACTCCCTAGTTTTAGATGTATTTTAGTTGATATAGGCAGATAAAATGAAATAAATATTTTCCTCAAAAAGTGAGGGAGCCCCCCTCCCCTCCACTGCCATAAAGTGTCACAACCTCTACTATTCACAATCTTGGTAATCATAAGAGAGACATTTGTGAGTCTATTATACGATGTAGTATTAAATTAGTTTATTTTTAGATGCGAAAATTTAATCGAAGTAAATGATATAATTTTTGAAATGACCCTCGTTAGGATTAATCAGAATATACAGGGTGCCATAAAATATAAAACCCATTTCAAAAATTAATTAAAAAAAACAACCTAATAATGTTACAACTAGGTTTTTTCCTAATGAGAGAGCAAATAAAAAAGTTTTTTTTTTTTCAGATAGGTAACGCGGCGTTACGGCGTTCTAAATTTATTACAGCTAGGGAATTCCATACGCAATGGCTATAGATTGTCAAAAGCCGATGCGCGTTTTCTGGTTTATTTTTTTTAGTTTTTCTTGAAAATAACGAAAAACATTTAGTTTCCACACTACATGTGAATTAACAAATTAAAGAGCGTAAATTTCCCTACAAATGCATGCTCTTATTTTTCTTCTAGCTTTGATATTTTCACAGATAACGGCTTTTAAAAATGAGAGCCGTCCAAAAATTTACGACCATCGTAACAAAGCGTTACCTATCTGAAAAAAAGAAAAAAATTAAAATACTCTATCATTTAAAAAAAACCGTTGTTGTAACAGTATTCTTTCTTCTATTAATTTTTGAAATAGGTTCAATATTTTATAACCACCCTGCATACATTTTCATTCTCGGCAGTATGTAGAATAAGACAGGCTTCCGCAATACCAGCCAGTGAGTCGTTTTCAAATTTTTTCGGGACGAATTCGAAATGATCAGATATTACAATATTATATTCATAAAAACTTCAAACATTTTTTCAAATATACTGAGTGATAATTTTCGTGTAAATTAAAATCTGAATTTTGATTTCAGTTGCATATTTGAAATTAGAATGATTTTTTCTATAAATACAGATTGCTTTCACGCGTTTTTAAAAAATGCTGGAGTTCCCCTTTGGGGCAACCACAGGATATTAAGGATGTTCTGATTACGAAATTCTATCTTTAAATATCCTGTGTTTTATATCTCAGATGTTGTTTAAAATGTACCTAATTAGGATTAATTAGAATATATATATTTTTATTTTAGGCTTTTTGTTTGTGGAGAAGTTTACTAGTCCCTCTATTTTTCTAAAAATTTTCTCGCTCTCGCCTCTGTAACTAATTTCCATATAATGTGTAAAATCACAAGAAAAGTTTAGTGCACCCTAGAATCAAACAGAATCGCATGCAAATATTTCAATTATTTAAGAAATTTTTGATAGGTACGTTTATTTATACTGCATATGTAACAGTTTTATTTTATGAAGAATTAATATTCACCAAATTAGTATCGCTGTTAGATGCAAATTTTTCCAAAGTAATATAAATTGTTTCAAATCGACCCAGGGTCGGATTAGGCCCTGTTTAAGAACTATAAAACAATATTAGAATATATTATTCCCAGCTAATTCGAGATATTAGGTCATTTAATTCAAATATGTATCAAAAAAAATTTAAGAACGCTCTATAAATACACCAAAAATCTTTTTCTGTTAAATTTCAGTATGAAAACCAGTTGCTTTTTTTCCGGCTCAACAGATGTATACAAAAAATTGCCGAAGATACATTATTTGAAATTGTTTGTAAATATTATTTAACAAACGCACATTCAATGCCATTATTTAAAAAGTGACATTTATTTTAAAATGTTAAGTTTTCTTACTCTGGTTTTTAATAACTAATTTTATTGTTTAATTATAAGAAATAAACCTGTACCAAATCTGCCGAATAATTAGTAAATTATGCTTCCATTTAAAATGTAAAAGTTCCGTTGACTATCATGTCTCCTTCTTAGACAGGTTAAAAATTTTAAAACTTTAAAAAAAAAAGTGAAAAGTAAAACAGAAAACTTGACCACTAATATAAGGTTATTTATTAAGCTTAAATGGAAACGTCCATGCAATTTTTTAAAATTTTTTACATACTTTTGTAAAATAACATTTTTTTTTAGCTATTTGTACCTTTTTCATGAGAATGGCCCAAATATTGTCTTGCTGTTAATTCTAGCATTACAAGTTTATTAAATGATTTATTTCTTTTATTGCATTTAGTACTGGCGCAATTAAACATATTTATCTGTTAATATTTCAACTATTAAAAGAATTCTTAATGGATATCTGTATTTATTTATTATTGTTACGTAGGACCAATTATAGTTTTTATTTTCATAAAAAAAATCCTAAATCAATTGTAGACACACCCACCCAAAAAAATAAGTAAAATCAGAGAGTATATTTGGAGTTTTTCTTGTAAATACTTTGTTTATAATAAAAGTGAGAGAATTAAATGTCACATCCTCAACTCTTCACAATCTTGTTAATCCCACGAGAAACGTGCGTGCCTTTATTAGATGAAATAGTATTAAATTAGTATCTTTTTTCAGATGCGCAGATTTTATCGAAGTAAATGACGTATTGTTTATGAACCTCGCGCGCGGCGTTAGGATTGATCAGAATATACGTTTTCATTCGCTGCTTCTGTATGCAAAATAATGTAGGCTTCCGTAATACTAAGAAGCCATTGAACTGATCTCAAAATTTTTCGGGCCGAATTCGAAATGTTCAGATCTTACAATATTATATTCATAAAAACTTCATACAATTTTCTCAAATGTAATAAAAATCTTAGTTTTGGTCTCTGAATTGGGACAACCACAATCGCTTTCCTGCTTTTGAGAAAATAACAATTATCCGGCAATATATTTAACAAAAAATTTAAATCTAAAATAACGGTTTTCACAGATTTTGGAATCTTTTCGTCAAAGGATTTGCAAACACCCGTCTCTAAATTCATTCTCCGTCCTGCAACAATATTTGGAGTGTAGGTTGACAAGCGGTCGGGTATCAGATTACCCTTACAAAGGAATAGAGAGAGAGTCTTTGGGGGACAAGGTATGACCTTATGCCCCTTCCCTCCGTTTCGCGACCGCAAAAAAGTAATCCGTAGTCCGCGAGTTCGCTTCTAGGCTGTGATAGGGCTTGTCAATTAATATTTTAAGACCACCTCTTCACCCCCACCGTCAGAAGGCGCTTTAATCGACACTGTTTTTCGTTTAAGTACACGGCAGACTTAAGACTACCTGTGTGCCAAATTTCAAGGCTGTAAGTGCGATAGATTCGTCTGGACATCGCACGTACGCACGCACACACACACACATTACCTTTTATAAGTATAGATAGACAAATTCTTACTTCAACACGGCCATTGGAGTCTTCCGAACTTGAAGATGACGAAAACTGCTGTTTGAAAAAAAAACTATTTTAGTGAAATAGCATTATTAAATGTCATTATATCAAAATTAATAATGTGATTATCCATCTTACATTAATCTTTAACTGTTTAAAACTGTGTTTTAAGGCTTGTTTCGTAGAATTTTAAAAATGCCTTTTTCCAAGAGATGGCGCTGAAGCTTACCAGGCTGTGATGTCATCTTTTTCATCAAATTTTTAGCCTTTTTGTCAAGAAGGAAATAAATGGTACTTTCTGGCACCTGAAAATAACTCAAGGGTTCCCTACCCTCATAAAAAAAACCGCAAGGACAGTTCTTTCACATTACAAAAAGAGGAGAACCCCTCCGCCTTAGGGTACGGCAAGAGGGTCAGGCTCTGGTTTGAGAGCAGGTCAGTCAAATTCCCGTTCTGTCAGAAAATTGTTTGAGAAAGTTTTCTCCAGCTAGTTTTTCAGTCCATCATAATGTTTCGATAACAGTATTTTATGCTTCTAGAATGACAATGTACTGAATTAAAATTTAAATCAATAATATTAGCCTTCCTTGTTTAGAATTTCGTGCTATTTAAAAGCAATAACAAGCAATCTATAACCAAAAAAAAATCAAATTCGCTTTTCTGCAATCAAACCAATAAAACGCTTAATAATTGGCTAAAAAAAAAATAAACTTGGGGGGGACTTAACAAAAATATATAATTGCATTCCGCACATCTCTAAAATTATTGAAGAGCTTCTCTTGATTTAATTCTCATGCCAAGGCTCCACACCTCCTAACCCAACCCAAATTTCTTTTATCTTTACGATAATATTTGTAAGATACACTTATATGATCAAAAGTATCCAGACACTTTTCGGATTTTCACACTTTTTAGAGCTTCTCAGGAAAGACTAGACCAACATACCTTACACACAGACCACAATACCCTTAAACTTCGTCCATGTAAAAAATAGACTCTAATTCATATTTTACTGTGAAAATTCGGTCACGAGGGCATTTAAGGTATCCGACTGTGTTCGGAGACATTTTTTTGAAAAATAACTTATACATATTTTTTAATGTTATTTTTCAACTGCATATGTTTTAAAACTATGAAATCCTATTGAATCCTATATATAAATCAAGTTTATTTATTTCTGAAAAAATGTCAGATATGTACGCAAGCTACTGCAACCATTCACTTTCATAAAATTTAGAGCTCAACATAAAAGGGTGGTATTTAAAAAAACATATGAACTTCATGTCTAAGTTCAAACAATCTTGTGGGTACATTTCCTCGCGAAAGCCATCTCACTTCTGTGTGCAAAAGTAACGTAGTATAGGCTGTCCATGTCTCCACCCAAAGATTTGTACAATCAGGTGTTAGTTGAATTAGCCGCTATGACGCGTTAGTAAAGATGGTTTCACACTGCCATTTGACAATATCTCTCCACAAACAACGCAGGGTGGTTTTGGACAATCTTCATCACCCGTGACGGAAAATCCATACTTTAAGTATTCGTTAGAATATTTTCTCTTCTTCGGAGACGCACTGACGTTCTGAGTTTTTTTTAACAAAATAAATTTTATTTCTTACCTGAACAGGACAATCAGTCGGCATTTGCACTTCATGATTATCATCTTGCTGATCCACAGTTATCTCCATCGCTGCCAAATCGGTGGTTCGAATTTCAGTTCTAGATGCCGATCTCTTAAATGTTCCAGTTTTCAACCACTTGTCCATTTCGAGAAATCAAACAATAACGAATTGAAATCACTCTAGAGATAAAGCACTTCAAACTAAGCAGGCTACAGTTTTCGCGAACACACTGATGATTCATGCATAATCGGGGCTGGTGAAGACAAAATATCAATCATTTACCAGATTTTCTTTTGCTTTGTTTTTTCTTATTTTGAGCGTAGGTTTTAGACTAGCACAACTTTCACTTTTACTTCTCACACGAACTTAGGGAAACAAAATACTGTATCATTTTTAATCCTTTATAATTTTGCGTCCGCTATTACCGATTTTGATTTCGCGTACCCTCAACTGGTCCTTCGCGTACCCCTAGGGGTAGGGGTACGCGTACCACAGGTTGAGAACCTCTGCTCTAATACATCAGGAAGTGAATGAAGAGCCGATTTCACAATTCCATCTTTGCAAGTATGAAACAATTCATTTAAGTAATTTTTTAAAAATAATAAATAAAAAGTTAAAAGAAAAGACAAAAAATACTTGAATTATATATGTAAAATTATTTCGCTGTTGTAATTCGTTATAGGGAAATTCTATAGAATATGTTGTGAAAATCCTTTTTGATGAAGAAATATAAGAATTCCAGAAGAAATAACAACATACCATAGTGCAACATTCAGGATATTGAATTAAATAACCATTTCTTAAAGTTTTTTTCAGTTACTTATTATATTATGGACTAATTCTTACCGGCGTTTCTTCCATTGTTCCTTTGGACTTAATGGAGGTGTCTTGTCTGAAAAAAAACCCAAACATATTTTAGTTACAGAGCATTCTTATAGGTGTTAATGTTTCAAAAGTAATAAAGTGATTAGCTTATTTTTGATTATGTAGATATACAAAATGAAGGAAGATCCAGAAATCCCAAGCAATTTCAAAAGTCAAAAAAAGAAAAATTCAGTAAGGACTGAGATAGGAAGATATTGCTTGCACAAAAATGATGAAAATGAAACTGGATTTTTTTTAAACATGATATCTGGATTTATTGTTGGCATAGTTTTGAATTTGATCCATCAGATGACATTGCATTTGGTAGTTGATACTTTACATAGGAATCAGACACTAGTGAAGTTACTGCTTAGACAGAATGCTCGATGTTTGTTTTTTTTCCTCCCAGGAGCACAGCTGCACATTAACGAATGCCTGCATCACTTTCAGTTTTGTCTCTTTTTATTAAAGTTTAGTCTATTTTTATGAAATTAAACTTTATTTTTTTAAAGTGTGTTTTAATTTAGAATCATTTAATAGTTAATTAAGAAAATCATTTATTTTCATTTTTGAGTTCAAGAAGGAAATTTCTTTACATATAAATTTACGTTGAACAATTAAACTGTATATCATTATTTGATTTTTATTAAAATTTTCGTAAATTATTTTCTCTTCATTCCTTTAACTCATTTATACAGATCTACAGAACTGTTGGAAAATGAGAAATTGTGCTCTCTGAAGGTTTAATACATATTTATCCTTAAAGCTGGAATCAAATTTTTGCATGATTATAATAAAGATGAGAAAGCATGTTTTTTTAAAAAATTAAGTTCATTTCGTTATAAAAAAACGAAATAATATCAAAGTAAAATTATGACAATGATATGCCATTATCGCGAAGAAAAATAAGCGGGAAAATCAATATTGTGTATCTTTTGTTTTGATTTTGTTTTCGAAACTTTTTCGTGTTATTGTGGGCGTTTCTTTTTATTTTATTTTGTTGAAGTCCTGATTCCACGGGCAACGCCGTACGCGAACTGCTAGTATAATATATAGAATATCGTCGTTTACCAAGTAACAACAACAATCTCAATTTTTTGAAATTTCTAAGAGGAACAGAAAACTGAATTTTTCTGAATTTTTTTAACGTCTGATATAATTTTGAGAACTGTATGTCCCTACCCGATATGGGAAAAAAAAAAATCAGAAATATTGTTTATTGGTTGCGAAAAATTCAGTTTTCTCTTCCTCTCTGAAATTTCAAAAAATTGAGATAGGTGATGCTGCTTGTTAAAAGACGATATTTAATTATATATATATGCCAAACATGCTCATGTTCAGTGCGAAAAAAATGACCATATTTACTATTAACATTTCAAGTACCATCATGTTAAATTTCAAATTATTTTACTAAAAGCATTTCTGAAGTCATTTCTTCTATAAAGCTAAGAGGTTGACCTTCTACTTACTACTGTCCTTGTTTAATCAAACATGACCGAACGGAAAAAATATGATCGGTATCAAAATTCAAGAACCAGCGTAACGAGAAATAAGAAAAATTGATTGGCTACACATTTAAATGCTAATAAAAAGAGTGCCATCATTTTGCATTCTTGGTAATGAGCAGAAATACTGGAAAGTGTCAAAATAATGCAACGGTAAAATTGCATGCCTATACAATATTAACAATTAACCACATAAAGGAGCTAATTACAGTTTTGAAACTCAAAAATTCTTTGACAAGGTGATAATAAAACTATATAAAACAAAATTAACAATTAACCACATAAAAAGAGCTAATTACAGTTTTTAGTCTCAAAAATTGTTTGACGAGATGATAAACAAAATTAAAAATTAACCACATAAAGGAGCTAATTACAGTTTTTAGTCTCAAAAATTGTTTGACTAGGTGATAATCAATCCATATAAAACAAATTCAAAAAGAAATAATTCAGTAAATGCTTTTCAAGAACAGAAATACTAATAAAAATAATAATAGTAGAACTGGTTGACAAAATAAATTACTGTTTATAATAAAAATTCAGTTTACAAAACATAGAGAACAATATGCGTGAAAAATGCGTGTTTTGAGAAAGTTATAAAATTGGACTACGTTCGTAAACACAGCCTTAAACAATTAATGCCCACAGTTCCTAAAAAATTATAATTTACGAAAAAAGTTATGTTTACAAAATATACAGAACACGCAATTAAGTAAAAATCCTATTTTGAAAATGACAGGAATTTAGATTCCCATTTGTTAAACAAAGCCGTGAACCATTATACTTCGGCAGTTACCGGCGTGGCACTTTTACTGATTACTACTGAGACTGCTACCGATAGTCATCTGAGAGTTTTAAGAGCAAAGTACTAGGTAAATATTTTACATGAATTAAATTTAATAAAAGAAAGTACATTACCCGTAAAAAAGTGTACCAAACGATAAATAGTTTAAAAATAGTTCATCTACGTCCGATTACATCAAATTAGAAGAAAAAACCCGACTTGACAACTATTTGTTCCAAACAGAACCTCCTCCCTCAGAACTATCTAATCTGACGTTCCAGTGGGGAAAAACTCTTGAGCCAGAAGTAAACAACGTATTTGCAGGGACAATTCTGACAACTTAATCTTATCATACAAAATACTATATTATTGGAAGCCACTGACGGTTGCAATTGTTGAATGACCCCTGAACGCTTTCGTAGATTTATCATGATATCCTCCTGCCCTGAAGCGGACAGGACCTGTTGGGGTGAGAGGGAGATCTGGGGGTGGAGAGGTGTTGTCTGGGGCCATTTGGGGTGGCCTTGTTCCGCATCCCTTGAAGAACACACGTTCACGTTTTTTCTCTTTTTTTTTCAATGATTGGAATCGCCAATATTTAAGTTAGACATATTTGTTTTTCACCGAATTCAGGCATTGAAGGAAAGGGGGATAGAATGAAAATTTGCTAAGTTTGCCAGAAAGTGCTGTATTCAATTTCAATCTAGAATATAATATGTTCGTTGACATCGTAATAAACACTGTGCGCCATTATAAAATTAAACATGTTTTCATTCAAACATAAATAAGTTGAAGAAATTGAGTTTCAACGTAATATGAATCATCAATATTCAATTATTAAATGTTGTTAAATAATTCCTATTAGTAAACAAGAAAAAGCTATCGAATATCATTCATTTAGAATATTAAAAAAGATCGGGATTACCTAAATGAATAATTATAAAAATAGCGGTTTAAAATTTGCTTATTATTTTGCACATATCAAACATATACATACACAAAAAAATAACAGATCTAAAAATATGCTTATGATTTTATATACATCTTAAAGATACACAAAATGTACCAATCAATTCACAAGAGATCTTGAGATTTGGTTATTAGTTTTTGTATCACTTTCAAAAAGACACACATAAAATAAACCTCTCACGTATAATTACTATCTTAGCTTATTGATTTGACTGATTACGCGTGACGGATTATGCGATATAACATGATATTAAAACTACTCATTTGAATTACATTTTCTTTCAGTCTCAAAAATATTTATGAAACTTAGATTAGGATTTGCTTAAGTTAGTGCCTTTCGAATAATTAATGCACTAATTTTACAAATTAAAATAAATTTCAGTTTTTAAGAAAATAAATTCCATCCTGCAATCTGATTTCCGTCGGAAATTGCGATAAGTAGGAATTGATTCGAAAAATAAATTAATAATGTAAAATATTATTACTATTATTTTTTATTTTTTCTCAATTAAATAATAATTGGCTAACAATTATAGAGATAAAATAGAATAAAATCATTTTTACATTGGTACATTGAGCATTTGGGTTTAATATGTCTCTGTTATGTTACCAATAAGAAGAATGTCACCATTATGGAGATAATAGGATGATAAATCGATACGCTCCCTACCAACACCCAATCGATGACCCTTATTACGCCAAGTGGGGTTTCAAGTAAATAAGATTACATGAAATACTAGTGCCGCTCTTGATAAAATAAAAATACCATCTTGGAAGGAAATTATCAACAAGAACTATCCACAAGAATAAAACGAAGAGCTTACTTACACGTTTACAATAAACTGGAATGAAATGTGCTAAATTGCTTCAATATGTCCATCAACGACACCGCTCAATTGCATGTCCCCTCAGTCTGCTTTGTTCTGTTATAGGTTCCCCCCTCCCTTCTACACTCGATCGATAATTTTTTTGGGTAATTTGTTTTATTTTTTGATGCAGCTGTTATTGATTCTAACAGATACAGGAAATATGGAGATCAAACACGAACCTTCAATTTTTGTCTTAGCTGTTTATCAGATGTCTAATCAGTCGATTATTTTATGAGTTGTTATAATTGTTTTAGAAATCAATTTTAGTAATGAGACAGTTTCAGATGAATGAAAAACTGTATACACTTGGGTTCATCCATGCTGTCCCAGTATTTACTGCTAGTTACTAAACGTGTTACTTGCTCAATAAAATTCCTATCAGCATCTCAGCTTTCAATCCTTTCGGGGCACAGGCGGTACTCGGTGAATTCGCGAAAACTAGAGGTGTTTTGCTTATTTATTGTATTATGTTTCGATTAAATAATATATGGCTTTCAATGTGTTGTGGGGAAAATTCATAACATTTTAATACACACAAATCTCCACCCTTCATTACAAAATTTTGGGCAAAAAAATTTCACTTTCTAAAAATTTCAAAAAGTATTCTATTGTGCCTAAAATATATTTGGAAATTATGGGTTCAAAAGCAGACCTTTATTAATATCACAGCATGCTGTAAACATTAATCCTTTTTGTTCATTAAGTTCTATGTTTCACTACACACACACACACAAAAAAAAATGATATGAAAAACTTTTTCTATTAAAAGTATGGAATTACAAAACACGATAATGTTCGAACTTTCAACCCTTTATTTCCCGACTGTACTTAAAAGTACTATTTTAATCACGCTCATATCTTCGTAATTTAAACGTTTCTCTTGACAGTATTACATGAATACGATGAATGTAGTTCTGACAGCTAGCAGTAGATGGCAGATGAAGACAAAAATTTATTTTTTAAATTATTAATCAAACTAATTAAATTATTTTGTTTGATTAAAAAAGTTTTTTATCTTTCTTGGGGTTATTCTGCATAGAAACGTATCTAATGTTGCCGAAATAAAATTGAAAAGTTGCTGGCAAGTTAATTCTGTAAATAAAGTGTTAATGTCACACTATAAGTTCAAAAATAACTTATAATAACATATAACTTAATGAAAAATAACATAAGTGTTAAGTGAATTACTCGGCATTTTTTTGCGAGTTCATGACGCATTAAGTAAATTTATTAAACTAAGGGAATTTTTAACTTTATGCATTGACAATCCCTTTTCGGATGAAAATAATTTTGGCGATCCCATTTGCGTTAACAAATTTTCTTGTCCTGATCCCTAAGTAGGAAAATATTTAAGAAAATGAAGCGATTATTAATGCATTTTTCAAACACCTATTCAAATGGAATGGATATTTAGCATTTTTTTATAAATATTTTAAATCAAGATGATTTTGTTAGATATTTTTTCTTTCAAATTTTGAAAGAAGAAATTTCTTTAAGAGATTTAGCATTCCCAATATTTTCTTCGCGATTCCGTTATGGTCGCAATCTATAATTTCAGAAGCACTGTCATAGACCACCAGGGTCGTTCTTATCCCATGGGATAATTGGGTTGTTGCCCAGGGGCACCTACAAATTTACATTATTGTTTTTATTTTAATTTTGAACCAAAAAATGTATTTCATTATTTTAAATATGGAAACGCGTCGATTTCCAAATTAAAATTGTTAATTGCAATTGTAAAGCTGTTAATCAGGAAATGGATGTTTTTTCTTCATTTTCTTCTTTTGTTTTTTGCTCATCAATTATTTTATTAGGTAGGTATTTTCTTTGAGCGTTACTGATGGGACGCCAAATAACTCTAGCCCAGTGAGCTTAATTTTGTTAAGACGACCCTGTAGACTACATTCTTCTAGTGGAGTAAATGCTACATACATTTTAACACACTCATACAAAAAAAATATTATAATAAAATTTAATCACGTTAAATAAAGAAATGGGATCGCGAATGGCAATGTATATGCATACAGAAGCTGTTCATAAATTTTTTAAAAATATTTTTAATAGAATACATAAGCAATCGTTTGGTTTAAAACAGCTTTATATATTCAGTAATAATTTGCTCAGACTTTAAATTAAAATATGATACTGCAAAGTTTTTGAATTACAAAATGCATTTGTAAATAAATAATGGATAGAAGATTATGCTTCTATTTTTCGCAAGGAGAAATATTCCTATTCTGTTATTCAAGAATGCTATAAAAGTCATGGGATTAGTATATCTAAAGGTAGAATAAGTATAATTGTTTATAGTGAAGAAAAATACTAAACAATTTCCAAGCCACAGAAGAAAGAATTATCAGAACATTTTTAAAAGAAAAGAATACCTGTTTTGGACTCCTGTGAGTGGCTTCCTTCCCGATTTCGAGTTTTTATAATTGTAACCTTTCGTTCTTCCCCCGAACTGGGTGAGATTTTGTAAGAACTTGTTCTTTTCCTTTTCACAGAGGTAAAGTAAAAAGTTATTTGCCCAGTTCGACTCAATGAATGGTGATATCGATCACGCACCACTGCACCGAGAGCAGGGGTCGTGGAATTTTTCCCCTCTGGGGAGGAACCTTCCTGGCCCCGCCCTTTGGGGGCGGGTTCCCCCCCCCCCCCCGTTGTCTCACTTCATGCGAGGGTAGGTGCGAAGCTAACAGCTTTCGATTCAGTAGAAAACAGTATGTTTACGAGGATTTGCACGTTGAGATGTAATCATAAGAAAAATATCGTCAGGGCCGTACCGAGGTGATCCTGCGCCCTTGGCGGAACTTTCACAGCTGCGCCCCCACTCCCCTTATGTGAAACCCCTACACGGAAAAATCTACATTCCTGCAAATGTTTTTATACACAAATCTAGCATATTTTATGATTTATTAAATAGGTTTAATAAAAATTACGTATTCTTAAAAAATACTTTAATGAACTATATTCATGAAAAATACTGTACTTTTCATCAAAAAAATTACAAATTGCACTTTTTTTCTAAAAGACAGAAAATAAAACAAAATCTATATCTTATTGCTTCTTGCAAATATTGAACATTGGCTTTTGTGTGATACATAATAAAGAAGAGAATTTATTTATATATAGAGTATAGTACATAAATTACTAATTAGAAATAAAAGAAATTAGAGCTGAAATTAAGAGTTTGAGTATACAGGGTGTCCACACTTATCGTGGTCCAATAGTTAATTTCTAAACTGTTAGAGATAGACATATAGTTCCAATTCGAAAAATGTTTTCAATAAAGGGAAGAATTATATTTGATGTTTCTTGAGTCACTAAATATATTTCTGAAAGAGTTACGAATACTAACTTTTTATATGGTACCCCTGTCCTCAGTCATATTTCGTAAAATATTCTTGACACTCTAACATTTTAAACAAAACAAGTCGCACTCTTCTGCGACTAAAACTGAGCGAGTTATGTTGCTTTGAATTTCATGATTTTTAACCAATCAGCGGCCTCGTCGAGCAAGTGCTGAGCATTGATTGGTGGATCGTCTTCAAGACGGCTATTGAAATGGTGTAAAGTGGTCTAAGTCAGAGATATTCAAAGCTCCATAACTCGGTCAGTTTTAGTCGCAGAAGAGTGGGACTTTTTTTTGTTTAAAATGTAAGAGTGTCAAAAATATTTTACTAAATATAATTAATAGGACCGGGGACTGTATAAAAATTTAGATTTTGTAACTTTTTCAGGAATATATTTATTAACTCAAAAAACATCAAATATAATTATTCCCTTCATTGAAAACATTTTTTCAATTGGAATTATATGTCTATATCTAACAGTTTAGAAATTAGCTATTGGACCACGATAAGTGTGGGCACTCTGTATATGAGCTGAATTCAAATTTTATTATTATCAAATGACTTTTTCTAGATCAGAGGTTCCCAATCTGTGGTACGACGCGTACCCCTGGGGGTACGCGGGGGACAAGTTAGGGGTACTCAAAAGTGATTTTGGTAATGGCGGAAAGCACAAAATATAAGAATATTCTAGAATTTTGTTTCATCAGGTTAATTTGAAAAATGAAAATCTTACGAGTTCGAAAGCCTATTTACGGAATTAGGAAAAAGGAGAAGGTAGATTAATATCTAGTAATTGAGTAATTGTTAGTTTTCGTCATGACCGGTCGCCACGACTTCATCAAACACTGTGGTCCTCGCATAATAGCCCCCATTATGAGAGACATATGCGACGACACCCCATTTTACAGGGGTTCGACCCGTCATCGGAGATGGGCCCTAAGAGTCACAAAAACCATCACTGTATCCACCAAGGGAGCGAGAACCTGCTTACTTATCCGGCAGCTTCTCATCCGTGAACTTCGCCATGTTCGGATCATGTGATTAAATATGCGATTATATAAAAATAAGGAAATTAGTGATAATGTGATTAAATATGCGATTATATAAAAATAAGGAAATTAGTGATAATGTGATTAAATAAGGAAATTAGTTTGTCATTTTAAAATTGAAAAGTATTGTTGCAAATCATACATTTTTTAATTTTTTTAAATTAAAAGAAAAAAATTGTACAGTTATTAAATTGGTATCATTAAAAAGATAAATGACGTAAAAAATCATTTTTTTAGATGATATTTTTGAAAAAGACAGCAAAATCTTGCCTCCTTTTTTGTTAACTGAAGTTTTAATTATATTTTGAGCTTTGAAAAGTTTATAGTGATTCTACTCTTGTTTTGAAGAGCATATGCGCCAAATTTCATCAATATCAAGCAAAAATGTCGATTTTTTTAAAAGACAAATAACATTCACCTTTGTATACATTATTGGAAAGTAAAATTTTATGGTTAAATCAGTTACAAGTATCAAGACAAGTAAAATCAAGGAGATCATGAATTTGGTGTAGAATAGTTGCATTAGATTTTTTATGCAATAAATTCTAAAGCGAAATACTGTAATGTTAATTTTATATTTTGCTTGTAATCATGCTTTTGCATTCATAATTTTACTACTTATAAAAGCGCATGTATGTATAGGTGACTGTCTGCTGTCGTTCTACAAGACAGACCGTTGAGCCTAGAGTTGCCAAATTTGGTATAAACCTACTATGAAGGGTGGCTAATTACACCTCAGTGAGTTTTTTAAAACTTTAATTAATTAAAACTTAAGAAAGAATTTTTTTGGAGGGGGGATTCAGAGATAATAACCGGAAATATTATCATTTCAAAATAATTTCTACACCGTCTTATATTTCAAAAAAGTTATCTTTCAAATGATAACAGTCTAGTTGTCGTGTAATTTTTTCTTAAATTTGACCATTTTTTTAAAACTATTTTTATGTATAATTTACAACAATGGTGGATTGAAAGTCAAACCAATTTCACTGATTCATCAAATCGTTGATTAAATATTTCTCTTAATGTTTAATTTAATCTTTCTCTTAATGTTTAATAATGCATTTTGATTATTACAATATAAAACCTTTTGTTGTAATGAAATGCTGCCATTTTCATTGCATTTCCAGATTTTTCAGTCTAATTTTTTGTTAATTCTTTGCTACTTGAAATAAATTTACTTTTTAAATACATATACTATATTATTTTGATAGATTTACTTTTTAGCTGTGATCTAAAATTCATTTTTTCACTTAGGGCAGATAATCTTCAGTGGAAACCATACCATCTATTTATTTGTAATAATTAGGTAAAACATTCGAGTTATAGTTAGATAAATAAAGTGTGATAAATGTAATTGAAATCTGAATTATGCATGATCGAAATAAAAATTAATTTTCATTGAATTTAATGATATTAAAGAGCGAGTATGTCTAAGACTTTTTTAACAATTGAATTTAAAAATCAAAGTCATGAATTTTATTAGATGCAAAACATATTGCCTTAAAATTTAGTTCAAATTAGCTTGCGAAAAATTAAATCAGTTCATTTTTTAAAAATTGGTTGGCATAAATAATATATAATTAATAAAATGGGCTAATCAGCTGGCAGTAGAAGGCGGCTAGTATTTGATACAACAAAAGCAATTTAAAAATGTAGAAATAATTTGAGCTCACCTTTTTAAAATTAATTTATTTCCTTAGAAAAGAATGAAAATGTTCAAGTATTTCTTTATGCGCCCACTCTCTGATGAAACAAAAACAGAAATTCAGCATTTCCTTCGTATTACTTGCCACTAATGAAATACCAAAGGACCACTCGTCCAATAAGGACGAGGCCCTTTTATCCTTCCTAAAATATAATAAACAAGATAAAATAAGACCACCCCACTCTGAAACACAAAACTCTAAGAAAAAGCGCGATTCCCTTTTTCCTTTGAGCTTTTAATAGTCAAATTACGTGAATTTTTTGCCCTCCCTCCCCCTCTTATCAGCGTCTTAGAGGTTCAAAGAAGAATCTTAAGGCAGGCGAGTTTCCTTGTCCAAAAATGAAGAAAAAGCCCGCTGTTTTGCCATCTCTTGGAAGGACCTTTTTCGCCTTGCTGGTGGGACCCTTTTCTACTGCGGCAGCAAGAAACTCATTTGAGCTTTAGTTCAAAGAATAGGCGAAGGCCCTTTCTCTCTCTGTAAGGGGGTCACAACCACACAAGCTAGCAACTTGACCACTGAACAAAACAACTAGAAACTCCCATAACGTTTACTGAGCCACTGAAGACTTCTCATTTTTTTTGCAAAGGGCATCGTACCAATCGAACCCTTAAATAAAGTTTTTTTAGTGGTCATTTTTGCGCCCCCGTTCTGTCTGCGCCATTGGCGGGGGCCAATCTCGCCACCCCCTCGGTACGGCCCTGAATATGGTATCTTAAAATGAATACTTCAAAAAAAAAATGGTTTAAAGAGAAAGATTTTAGGTTTGTAATTCAATTAATTTCTTAAACTTTTTCCTCTCGCCATTTTTGCACGAAAGTTTTTTTTTTTTTTTTGCTATTCTTAATGTACATAGATGTATAAAAAGAAAGTAGGCAAATAAAATAATAATGCGTTATAGACAAAATGTATTTCAATTCGTTATAGCTATCATTGAAACATAAAACGTGATTTTAAGCCCTAGGCCAGGGGTTCTCAACCTTTTTTCCCTCGCGTACCCCTTCATTAGTCTTTTCGTTTTCGCGTACCCCCTACTGTCATACCCCACCGTCTGTCTATGCTTTTTATCAATAATGTTAAGGGCTTAGGTACGCTTAAGTAAATAACGCGAATTAATGACATTTGCAGGACTTATTTTTAATTTTATATTTTATTCCAATTTTAAAATAGTATTATTTAAATGGCAAAACAAAAAAAAGTATTTTAATAAGGATCACCTTAACTTATAAGGTTAGGTAAAAATTACATTTCGTAATAACCAGTTATTCAAGTGCAGGAAAATTTCAATGCGATTCTTGAGCTTGTTTCACGGAGCTGAGTTTTATAAAATTGGGTTCAAAGGAAGAAAGATATAATATTATGTCTGGAGCTGTGCGTCAAGCTTATTTCGGTATTTATTCTTAATATATGTATAAGACGAGAATACTCTTTCCACAAGTTCTGTGTTCGCGAAAGGTAGTGAATATTGTACTCTTCTTTCACTGCTACCCAGAAGTCAATCAAATTTCTTTTTTAAATTCAGATTCTAATGAAGAATCAAGGGGAAAGTTCAATTAATTTTTCTTTTTCGGAAATTGTTAATTCTTCAGCTTTTTGAAAAAACGCTTCGTTGAATGGATTTAAAATCCACATATCTGCATCACTGTGCTTCAGAAAATATAGTCTGAATGACAACTTAAGTATTTTTTAAATGTGCTATTATTATAGTTTTTACTTGCTTTTTTAATTTAAGTTCGTTCTCAGATAAAAGCTGTGAAGTGTCGCAAAAACTTCATACTGGTTTTTTTTTATACGGGATTCACAAATATTCAGCTTCTTAATCATAGATTCTATTTTGTCAGTTACCTTAAAAATGGTTATGGAATTATCCTGCAATCCTAAATTAAGTTTATTTATTTCTGAAAAAAATGTCAGATAAGTACGCAAGCTGCTGCAACCATTCATTTTCATAAAATGTAGAGCTCAACGTAAAAGGGTGGTCTTCAAAAAACATAAGAACTTCATGTCTCAGTTCGAACAATCTTGTGAATACATTTCCTCGCGAAAGCCATCTCACTTCTGTGTGCAAAAGTAACGTAGTATGTTAGTTTGCCCATGTCTCCACCCAAAGATTTGTATAATCGAGTGTTAGTTGAATTAGCCTTAATGAAATTTACAACTCTGACAGATTGATTGAGTACTTTTTCAATGAATCTGGCAAAGGCTTCGCTGCTAAACATTGTCTGTGGATGCAGCAATGGCTTCAAGTTACATGAGGAGCGACTATTTTGATACGAGCACTTAAACCTTTATAACAGCCAAACATAGATTTTCCATAATCTGTGCAAACACTACAGTACTTAGCCCAATCCATTTCGTTTACACAGAAATAACCCTGAATGACATTAAATATGTCCTCGCCAGTACATCTTTTAGTGAGAGGATGATACAATAAGAGGTTTTCTTCAAGTTCGTTACCATTCAAATATCTTGCGATAACACGCAAAATTGACAAATCGGAAATATCAGTGCTTTCATCCACCTGTATTGAAAAGAGAAGCGGCTCTTTTTTATTCTTTCATTTATAGTAGCTTCAATGTCAATTGACATGTCCTTAATTCTCCGAGAAACTGTGCTGTTAGACAAAGGAATATTTTTGTTTTTCGGACATGCATTCAACCGCATCCTTGATACACGGAAATACCAAATTTTCAGCGATAGTATGATTTTTTCCTCTTTTAGCTACATAACTTATTCTGTATAATGCCTCAATTGCAGCCTCATTTGCTTTGTTTGTGGATATCAAACAAGAATTTAAATTAGGGCTGTTGGATAGTTGTTGGAAAAAACTAATATTTCTTTGCTTATAAGTTGGATGTTTTGTTTCTAAATGGCGCATTACTAAAGATGCTTTCATGCTGCCATTTGACAATATCTCTCCACAAACAACGCAGGGTGGCTTTGGACAATCTTCATCACCCGTGACGGAAAATCCATATTTTAAGTATTCGTTAGAATATTTTCCCTTCGGAGGTGCACTGATGTTTTTTCTTTAACAACATCAATTTTATTTCGTACCTGAACAGGCCAATCAGTCGGCCTTTTCACTTCATGATTATCATCTTGCTGATCAACAGTTATCTCCAAAGTTGCCAAATCGGTGGTTCGAATTTCAGTTCTTTATGCCGATCTCTTAAGAGTTCCAGTTTTCAACCACTTGTCCAATTTGAAAAATCAAACAATATCGAATTGAAGTCGTTCTAAAGTTAAGTACTTCAAACTGAGAACGCATAGACTACTAACACCAGTTTTGTGCCACAAAACAAACCAAACCAATGAAATTAAGCACCCATAAAAACACAAAACTTGAGTTACACTGAAGAGCCAGAAAAACTGGTACACCTGTCTAATATCGTTTAGGGCCAACACGAGCACACAGAAGTGATGCAACACGACGTGGCATGGTATCGACTAATGTCTGAAGGTATCCTGGAGGTTTTTTCACACCATGAATTCTGCAGGACAGTCCGCAAATCCATAGGAGTGCCAGAGTGTAGAGATCTCTTCTGAACAGCACATTGCAAGGCAACCCATATAGGTTCCATAATGTTCATGTCTGAGGATTTAGGCGGACAATGGAAGTGTCTAAAGTCCGAAGAGTGTTCCTGGAACCACTTGGTAGCGACTCTTGACACGTGGGGTGTCTCATTGTCCTGCTGGAATTGTCCAAATTCGTCGGAATGCACAACGGACATAAATGGGTGTAGGTGATAGGATAGGTTGCTTACACACCTGTCCCTGTCAGAGTCGTATCTAGACGTATCAGAGGTCCCATATCAAGCCAGCTGCAAACGATCCATACCACCACAGAGGCTGTACCAGATTAAACTATTCCCTGTTGACATGTTGGGTCCATGGATTCATGAGGTTGTCTCCATACTACATGTCCACCCACCCGATACAATTGGAAATGAGACTCGTCAGACCAGACAACTTGTTTCCAGTCATCAACATTCAATGGCGGAGTTGGCAGGCCCAGGCGAGGCGTAAACCTGTGTGCCGTACAGTCACCAACGGTACACGAGTGGGACATCGGTTCCGAAAACCCATATCAATGATGGTCAGTTCAACAGTTCGCACGGTGGCACTTGTTAATGCCCCAACACTGAAATCTGCAGCAATTTGAGGAAGTGCTGCACGTCTGACTCGTTTAAGGTTTCTCGTCAGTCATCGACGGTCCCGTTCTTTCAAGGTCTTTTTCTGGTCTCGCCGATGTCGGAGATTTGATGTTTTACCGGATACCCGATATTAACGTACACTCTTGAAATGGTTGTATGCGAATATCCAAATTTCATCGCTACCTCGGAGATGCTATGTCTCATCTCTCGTGCGCCGACTATAAGGCCCCGTTCAAAGTTACTTAAATTTTGATAACCTGACATTGTAGTAGCAGGAACCGATCCAACAGCTTTGTCAGATACCTGTTGTCTTATATAGGCGCTGCCGACCGCATCGTGTTAGGCTGATGGGTTGCATATCTCCGTTATTTGCATTCGAACGCCTGTACCAGTTTTTCTGGCTCTTCAGTCTATATGAACAGTCATTATGCATCCCAATTGAGCAATTAATGATGCCTGCGTTTAATCAAGCTTTTAATAAAAACGTCAAAAAAATAATCTTGAGAGTATTCCGGATTGTTCTCGATAAGCCTAAAATAGAAGAACAAAATTAAAAAGCATACTACACTGGCGCCTGGTGAAGCTACAGCGTTTTCGAACACTCTGATGATTCATGCATAATCGGGGCTGGTGAAGACAAAATATCAATCATTTACCAGGTTTTCTTTTGCTTTCTTTTTTCTTATTTTGAGCGTAGGTTTCTAGCACAACTTTCACTTTTACTTTTCACACGAACTTAGGAAAACAAAATGCTGTAACTTTTTTAATCCTTTATATTTTCTTGGGTCCGCTATTACCGACTTTGATCTCGCGTACCCCCAACTGGTCATTCGCGTACTCCTAGGAGTACACGTACTACAGGTTGAGAACCTCTGCTCTAGGCTAACAAAAGTTAATCTGGATAAAACATAAGTTTACCATACCAATCGACAGCGTTTTAAAAAATTACAACAGGGTGCGAGCAACACACATTAGATGTATGTGAATAGGGTTACCATAATTCTTTTAGATTAAATCCGGGCACGCCGGGAAGGGGGGGGGTCAAAGTAAAGCTTAAAATTTTAAAATCTGCCTACAAACGACCCTCTTTTATGACACTAGCACAAAGTTTGCGGAAGTGAAAAAAAAACAACAACGTTAAGACATCAGAATTCAAAGAAGGTACAATTTTTATTAATGTTTGGTAATTCAAAATTATAATAATGAAAAACAGAATTAAAATAAAACTGCCAAAACTTTTAATTTTCAGTTCGAACTAGGACCTGGGTAAGGGGGCTCATCCATTTTCTCATCAACAATGGATGTAAACAGTGTAAACAATGAATTTTCTTTTACTGGTAGAATGGCAACAGCTTTGCCGAAATAAGACAGATTTTCTCTATTGCAACATAATTCCTCTCTGGCCACATTCGCTTACATAAATCCTGACATTTCTAAGATCCGAACAATAGTCCGGACGTGAGCTTGAATATGCATGGAGAATATGGCAATAAATATACATCGATATAAATATTTTGTCCGCTTATTAACATATTTATAACAGATAACTAAATTTATTCTTATTTATCTCAAATTAATATTTATTTTAAATTCATTCTAGTAATACATATAAATTTTCATGCAATGGTATATAAAATTCTACACAAAAACATAAATGCTTGGAGAATGCGTGCATCTTGAAAACAGAAGACTTATTCCAAAACTGAATTATAAAGATTACATTTGGGCTCTATTTCAGCTCTTCAGCAATTCAATTGCATTTGCCCCCCCCCCAAAATACTTTTACAATTTAGCTTTTAAAAATCCCTACCGTTTCAATTCTTGTCCTTCTTATTAACAATATAATGAAATCCCTAATAATCAGATATCAACCGATTAATCTGAAGAGGGATTTAAAAACAACATTTAATGAATTGAGCTTTTAATAAGTAATCTTTGCAGATTATTTTATTAGATTGAAACTGAAGTCCCTCTTTGAAGCTACTCGAAGGCGACTCCAGGATGGAGCTCATAATTTTGTATCATAATCAGATGACGAGAAAGGTACCTAGAACCAGAATAAGCCTTGAATTGCCCCCCCTACCACCTCTCCAACTTCCAAAACCAGATATATATCATTGATTTTAATTTTATCTGTATATAAGTAGTTATAAGAAAAAATTAATTTAACGAAGGGAAATAAATAACAAAACATTAAATTCTGAGTCACTTTAAAGAGAGTGGGTTTCACTCTCTCGCGTCTACGAAAATTTAAATTTAAAAATAATTTTAAACAAAATGGTAAAACATTTTTTTGACACAATCTAAATATTCTTATACAAAGTGTGCCATGACTGTTGACTTGCGAGACAATCATCCAACTACAATAAGAAATGTAGTTGGCTGATGCTTCACTTGCCACATGCTTCACTTTCTCAACACGGAGCGACAAGTGAATTTGAAAGTATGAAAGAAATCCTAAGAATCCTCTCAAATTTGAACGATACTTGGTTATACAGTAGAACCTCGGTAATCCGACAGGCGCTAATCCGGAACCCTCGGTAATCCGGACGGCCCATGGAGAATGATGCAAACCCGCACCCTGCGCTGATCCAACCCATGGATCAGAATGTTATTCAAAACATAAAGCTGGGATATCGCAAGTTGCTTTCTACGAACATACTCAACGATCATGTGTACAATGAAAACTTGGAAAAAAACACTGAAAAATTTAAATTTAAAAGATGTCGTGTTCAGTCTTGATAACTTTTGGGCATCTGTGTCTACATTGCTAATCAATAAGTCGTGGAAAAATTTGCTTCCCAATTTTACTGATTCTGAAGTTGAAGAAAATGTACAAACTGAAGAAATTCAGCTTGCATCACTCATTAACCAATTACAAAACACGAACCCGATGTCTAATACTGAAGCCCTCTAGTGGGCTACTGAGGCTGACAACAATTTGGCTCGAAATGAAATTTTAACAGACGACTAAATTATCAGGACGGTCACAGCAGAAGATGATGATGGCGACGTCGCCCCTGTAAACCCCGTCAAAATTTCTCATTTTGAGTCTGTGGCGGCACGCAACACTTCATTACAGTGGGCTGAAGCGCAACATTTTGAAGTACACGAAATTATGCTCCTGAGACGTTTAAAAGACCGCGCATTTGAATTAAAAATTAGAACGACCGCGCAAAAAAAAACAACAATCACTGACTTTTTTGGACACTGATTATGTTCACTCACTTACATATGTAGTAATTATGTATGTACATATCATGTTCATACTGTATTATAATCATTCAATTTATCCGACGACGACAAGAGACGAATTGTTAGGAGTGCTTGAGCTAATTAGCTCTCAACCTCCAGGACCGAACAGTGTTACATTATAAAGTGGGAGTAATTAATAGAATGGAGGGATATACCATGCTAGTATATCAATGCATAAAGAGACGGCCTACGCCTTAACAACAAGGAAAAAGGAAGGAAGGAGAAGAGAAAGGGAAAGGATCTGTAAGGCAAGAAACAATTATTCTATTCAGAAATATACACAATACCAGCGATTTAGGGATCAATTTATCCATACAATGTTAGTTCATACAAATATACCATAGTACCTATACATACAATTTTTGAAAAAGTGTTTTATTAAAGAAAAGTGTTATTTAAAGTTATTTTGAAAAACCTCGCTAATCCGGACGTCCATGTGCCTGAATTCGTCCGGATTACCGGGGTCCTACTGTAATTTGAATAAGTTTAAGCACATGGCTCATTTAAATGAAATGAGAGCACACAATAAAATTATCTGAAAAATAATGCACACACACAAAAAAATCGAGGTCTTGGGGTTCCACAAAGCTCCGGAGCCCTAGGCAATTACCTACTTTGCCTATTTGATAATCCGGAACGAATGTTAACGTCAACGAATGTTAAACCTTCGAATACGCTGTATCTTTGGTGGAATCGGGTCTCAAATTCGAGACTCCCCCTTCCCAGAATTAAGATACTGTTCAGCAGATCAACAGCCAGCAATGCTAGCTGAATTAATCACTAAAGTAAGTAGAGAAATTTATTTTTTCCCCTGTTAACATATAAATCTGAACAATTGTACTTTTTTAGTTTTAAAGCATTTTTAACACAGTTCAAACAAATATACTCTATTTATTTTTTTAAAAAAGGGTATACATGTTTGAGATAAATGTGCCAATTTTTTTACACCTCCCTTTTTAAAATGCAAATTATATTAAAACTTCAGAAAATTGAAGTAGTTTAATATCTTGCATTATATAGTATAAAAATAATTTCAAAATTGAAATGGTTTAAATTCAGTCTTAAAGGAATTTAACAAAATCACAAAATGAGTGCTAATAAATAATCATTTTGACAAACTTAATTCATTCAGTGTTTAATTTATTTCTTTATTTTTAGAGGACTATTAGTAATCACGCACACAATTCAAGCCTATATAATTCAAATTTTGTGCTTAAAAAATAAACATGTACGTGAAGCATTCAACTGAAGCATTCTCTCATGTGCTATATAAGATTGTTTGTGCAGTTTTTATAACTATAAAACTAACAGAACGGGTTCTCATTACCTGATCACGGTACAAACTTAAAACGTCTGTCTCAAAATAGACTTGTATAGCCTCACAATGAAGCGTTAATATAACTAAACTAAACTAAACCAAACTAAAGAACCTTCAAACATTGCACATTACTAAAGTAAGCAGGTTGAAAGAACGCGAAAAATTATTTTTTATCAGATAAAAAAATTTCAATTTAGAATTTTTTCCAGTAAATTTTAATGACAAATTCATGAATTTGCTTTAAATATTATTTAGAGAGAGAGTTACTACAATTTATATGAAGTAAAATGTGCGAATTTTTTAGTGTACTTTACCTCTATGAAATATTATTTATCCAATTCTCCTTCGTAGTCCTGTTCTCTATAATTATCTAGCACGGGCAGAATCTCAAATGCTTCAGCCCAGTAGGTTTTATAGATACCTGTAGAATGGAATTAAAATAAAATCTAGTAATAGGTTTTCCAGGAAATGAATTATTGACCTCAATAGTTATTAAAATTTAAGAAAGATCACTACCTTCCTTCCAGGAAACTATTGCCAAATTGAGATTCAATCTATTGTCTACAGATTTCTAATTTTTAATCAAAAATGTTCGAAAAAGTTCCATCTCCGTTGCTTATTAATTACTTACGAAAGGGTTGCCTTAATTACGCTTTTATCCTTCGCTTGGCACTGTAGACATTGAAAATTGTTTCGACATTTTGGGTTTTTGATTTTAGTGAGAGAACAAAAATTTACAAGTTAATGTAATGTTAGGTCGAAATTTGGTTTGTGGAATATGTAGTAATAATTTGATTTCCAAGTATAATCGTGTTAGTTTGGAATCCAGGTGTGATTTTGTGGAATAAAAACAAGAATTAAAAAGTTTCCCACAGTTAAAAGTTCGTTAATGGATTTATCATAAAAATTATTTAGAAAATTCCATTTTAAAGTATCAATTTTATTTATCTAAACGTACTATATTTTTAAAATCTGAAGTTGCAGTTGCAGTTGGTCCGAAGATTATTGATTTTGTAATTATTATTATTAATTAATCCATAGGAGGGAACCGACCTGAAAAAATGTAATATTGCAATATAACGTTTCCCTACATATTTGTTCCCTATGTTAACTAGAATATTGCCATTGTAATTTCTTTGAAAATAGAATAGAACTTATTATCTTATCATTTGGATATTATTAATTTTCATATATAAAATGTCTTCGTTGTTGCAGTCATAAAACAGCCGAGTTGTTAATCAATTTGCTTTATTATAAAAATATTTTGGAGAGTGGCGGACATACCAACATCTTAGTTGAAGTTTTTAGTAAAAGTGTATACAGAAAATCCCCGATTCTCTCAGATAAGGTAATAACAATATAACACGTGATCAAAGTGAAGGGAATATTGGCTATTTTTAATAAATTACGTAACTGTTTTAGGGAAGATGCATGGCGTCAAGGAGTCGTTGATTTCGCGATTTGTGCGCGCGTGGAAACGATTAAAATATTCTTTTAGTAATAAATATGCTAAGACGAGAGATTTAATATACCTCCAGGGCGGGTATATATATAATATAATGATTTTCGTGGTTGTAGACATTGAAATAAACAGGCCGAGCAAAAAACTACTTCTTATTTCATTATCAAACTATTTAAGTAAAATGTAGGAGAGTGGTGGGTATACGTGTGCATCTCCGTTTAGGTTACAAGTAAAAGTGATTTTGGAATACATTAAGATTTTAAAATATACAATATTAGAATTTGAAATAAAATTAAGTGAAAATATTACATATATATATATATATGTAATAATCTCGCTTAATTTTATTCCAAAATTACTTTTCTAAAACTCCATTTTCGTTCTTTTCCCGCTCTGGACATATATTAAATCTCTCATTTTGGCATGTTTATTACTAAAAGAATATTTTAATCGCTTCCACGTGCCGACAGAAAATCATGACGGCGTCTCTTTGGCACCAGACTTTTTTTCCCTGAAACGCCTACGTAACTTATTAAAAATTCCCAATATTCCCTTCACTTTGATCACGTGTCCATATGTTATTCCCTTATCCGAGAGAATACAGGGATTTTTCTGTGCACTCTCGCTTGTAACCTAAACGGAGATGCACGTATCCACCACTCTCCTACAGATAATAAAAAGAAATTAGTTAATTACTCGGCCTATGTTTATTTTCAACGACTACAATTACGAGTACATTTCATATATATATATATCTTCATTTTCTTCTATTACAGCTAACCTCTTCCTTCATTATTTTGAGAAGAATTATTTACTTCTTCATCCTCAGGCTTTCAGATTCGTAGATGATCTTATTGTTTTTAATCATGGATCATTTAATATTACGTGGCAAAATATTTATCCTTCAGCCTTGCTTCTTAAACATACAAACTGTAATCAGTTTGAAGCGGATTTCTTAGATCTGGATATTAGACTTATTGATAATAACTTTTGTATCGATATCTTTGACAAAAGAATGGATTTTAATTTTTGTGTCAACCGACTTTCATATTGGTCTTCTAATATTTCTATTAAGATTTATAGAAACACTATTATCTCTCAATTTTCTCGTATTAGATCTATTTGTTCGAACGAAATTTCAAAATCTAGACAATTAAAGCTTTTGTATGATCAACTTTTAAATAATGGTATTCCCGAGAACTTTGTGCGACGATATCTCAAGCAGTGATTACAGAGCTACTGACATAGCCTCTTTCTCCTTTTCTTTCTCTTTCCTCTGTTTGGCAACGGCGATAACTGGTTTGGCGTTCATTTTCCTCGTGGTCGCGGTAGCGTTTCCCTGGCCATGGTAAGCATAGTTCGCTTTATTTTATTATTTTTTATGTTACGGCTGTTTTTTATTCTAGGTATTTTTGTATTCGGATTTTTGTATTTGATTCTTTTTAAATCTTCTTAAATGTATTTATATTTTTTTTCAAGAAATCTTCCATTTTCGTTTGTTTTGTGCTTTTAGAGGGGATGACGGCAATTTTTAACGGATTTCGTTTGTCGTCAGCAGAAAAAAGCACAAATTAATATCATGAGCGAGCTTCTCTTCCTGACGAGCGGCTCGCTATGATATTTTTCATTTTTTTTTTTTGGTTTTTTCTGGTTTTTGTCTATTTAGCCATTTTGTCCTTTTTTACTGTTTTTGAGTTTTTATTTTGTGTTTATATGTTGGTTTTGATATATATATATATATATATATATATATATTATATTTATACTTTATTTATTCTATCACATGCTTATTGGATATTTCTTTTTCTACTTCTCTCGAGAAGTAATTTCTAAATAAATCCACCAATTTTTGATTTATTCAGAAATTGCTTCTTGACCGTTACTGTCTTTAAAAAGAAAATTAGAAATCATTTTTTTTGTAAACAGTAAACACACTGCAGCATTTTGGCGAGACTGACGTTGAAATATTTATTTCAGACTATTGGCGAGGTTGAACAGACAGAGTAACCCTAAGATGCGCCGTAACACGCATTCGTCATTCTCACTGGAGATAAGTCTGATTTTTTTCAAACTTCGCCTTAAAAGTGGTTAATTTCATTTATGTTGCGAAATATTATTTTCAGTGGAAACTCCGAAAATTAGCATTTCGGTGTTATTCTACCCAAAACAAGAATACAGAGAGTGATAAAAAACATGTTTTAAAAACTATCAAGTATTTTCAGTATAACTAGTGTAGAGCAATCAGGCCCGTCCTATCCCCCAATGGGCTAATTGGGCTGTAACTGAGGAGCGCCATTGATCCAAAGGCGCCTAAAATTTACTACTATATTGATTTTATTTCAATTTTTGAACCGAAAAATTATTTGATTATAATTTTAAATGTGTTAAAAGTAAAAATATGATTAGGGCTCTTAATTATACTTATCGATTTTGTAATGCTACATAAATATATCTAGAGTAGAACCCCGCTAATCCGAAATTCCGGTTAATCCGAACGGATTTTATTTTCGAAAATTATATGTAATTGAAAAGATTACCTGAAAAGATTTAAATATACATACTAAAAACAAAAAAGTACTTTTTCAGCAAGCATAATTTTGTATACATTGAAGAAACTAACGCAATTCGCCGTAAGATAAGGTCACTTCATACAGGAGCACATCCATTATTCTAATGAAAAGGGAAGACATATTCTCTTTCTATTGCTTTTGAATAAAAGAATTCAAGAGATAGTAGTACTGAGTACTTATAACTTTCATTTCTTAGCACACACATTTTTATTTTCTATTTTTATCGTAATTTCGGGTAATCCGAATTTTTTGTAATCCGAAAAGGCACCGGTCCCAATTAGTTTGGATTAGTGGGGTTCTGAAATATATTTAAAAAATATTCATACATAGAAAATCAGTGAGAAAATCCTAAATTATTTTATAATGGAAGTTATCTACATTATCATTGATAAAGCAGATTGCTGCACACTGATTCCTAATACTACAGTTTGCTCCTTAATTATTTTATTAAATACGCATTATCGTTGGCCCAAATTTCTAGTTTCGGTTCTGATGGGGTGCTAATTTACTCTAGCCTAAGGACCTCGAATTTTCTAAAATTGCCCTTGAAGAAATATAAGCAATATACAAACATTTTCATCAGAGATTTTTCAACGTTTGGTAAGAAAAAAATAATTTCATTTTTTATTTTGGGAGACTCCTCGGTGGATGTTAATTTTAATGGAAATAATGCTAATGATCAACAAACATAAATTAAAACTGGTTATTAACTGACCAAGACTACATCCTGGCTAATCGAGAAGAATTATATTTTGCGAATTAAACGACATTTTGGTGTTGTTTGCAATGTGACTCGAAGCCAGAGGCAGCCCAAGGCCCGGGCAACTGCCCGTGGTTTTAAAGCTGGAGTGTGAAGGGAAAAAATGTTTTAATAGACTTGAGAGTAAGTTTATATATTTTAAAACTTCGTTGAATACATTATTTTAGTTTCAATTTTTATTGCTCAAATTTCAAAGACACTTAAAATTGTTAAAGTAAAATAGAAAAAAAGCGGAACCTGGTGCAAAGTTAACTTGCGAGGCCCTGAAAAAAAATTCGTAAAACAGAATAATTTATTGTCGTTTGCTATTTATTACATTACACAATTTGGAATAGCAATGAATAAAGGAATTCTTGAAAATGATAATTAATTAAATTATTTTTAGAAATATTTTGTTTAATTAGATTAATTTTATATTTCAATCACACAAACAAATCGTTAAAAAATTCAACAACAAAAATAATTGATGCATAAATACAATTTGGCATGCGAGTTATGATAAGTTTAACATAGGGGATTTTTATTTAATTTTCTTCTACGTTTTATAGTAAATTCGTTGATAATGTCATTACAATTTAGTTTTTTGGTTAATTCGGATTCAATAAATGAAATGGTTAAGGATATAAGTTGTTCTTCACTAATGCCAAATCTCAAGTAATTTTTTTATTATTATTTTTAGATGAATAAGATCTTTCTGCAAATTGTATGGTAATTGGTAAGGTCAATACAATTTTAGAACAGAAGCAAAATTTGGATGTAATTCAAGTGAATTATTTTTAAATAAATATTGCAATGTTTGTTATATTGTGTCTTGTGAGGCAATACTTGACAAAAATTTTTGACTTCGTTAAATAAATCAATGCAATCAATTTTCGTTATGCAAAATGAGCCAGCAACGTGTGTGCTCGCACCGTTAGCAACCCCCTCGGGCCGGTCCTGGATCAGGGCGCAAAGGAATACAATTTGGCGGTCCAGCACGATTCGAAGAAGATTCGATTCAGTAGAATACGGCGAATTCGGCTGAGAGCTGAAAATGTGTCGGTGGTGTTCACACGGGGCGTTTGGCGAATCGTCGCTGTATGGTGGCCCCGCATATTCGGCTTTCGTGGCCACATTCGTCGTTAATCTTTCTGAGTGAGTGATATACGTGGCTCAGAAATGGTGATTCATTTGAAGAGCTCCCATCGAAGGAAGAATTCATTGCATATAATGAATAAAAATTTCACAACTTATAATGTATGGAACTGTTTCAGAAAATTCTCAATTGAATTCAGGATAACATACATTAATATATAATTTTTTGTTTTCCGGTGTTTCATATAATGTTCTCACAAATTAAAGAATGTCCTATGGATATTCTGCTTATTCTGATAAATAGTAGGCATGTAATTGAATTTAAAATAATTTTATTTTGATAAAAAATCCATTTTGAGTTATTTTTAAACAATATAACAATTCATAATGATCATTGCATGTGTTATTTTGTAGGGAAAAAATCGCTTTAAAAAATAAGCAATTTCATATTTTACAAAGGCTAGGGAGGAGAAAAATTATTTTTCAATATATTTTTATTTATGATTCTCAAGTCACATTTTTCAAGTAAATTCGAAAAATTATAAAATTTGAACGAAGAACTGAAAAGGTTATACGTTATACCAAAAAGTTATATACTAAATATTGTTCAACTGACCTAAAACATTAATAATTTTCAACCGGTTCGTTGTTGTATAGAATTTGTTCAAAATTATTTAAATTCTAAAATTTTTTCTTGCGGCTTTGTTTTGATAAATTTGGAATTTTAAAAGATATTCGTGTTTTTATAATTAACAAAAAACTGATGATAAGCCATTAATAATAATATTGTAATATGTTATTTTTTTCAAGAAAGCACTAAAGCAACAAAGTTTATTAAGCGAATTTCGTTTCATTTTTTTCTGTTACTTGGTTTTTCCTAGCGGAGAAGATTTTTCTCTTTATGAATCAACGTCTCGAAAGTTTATTAACCCCAGCGAAAAGAATTTGAGGGAACACCCGTCCCCCCCCCCCCCTCCTAGTAGGTCTTCTAACCCTGGAAAATGGCTTGAGCTGTTTACAAACTACAGCTGTGGAATTCTTCATCACCCCCTTGCGACAAAAATATTGCGCTTTTTCACCCTCGAGCTGATCTTTTGAACTGGGAATGGCTGTGTTTTCACCCGTTTGGGTCTGTTTCTGGAGTGTGTTTCTCGTCGGTTTTTAGGGTTGCAATATTAATTGCAAGGGACAACACATAGATTGGCAAAATTTTGGTTTTTGAGCCGCCAAAGAGGGGTGTTTTTTTAAAAAAACTAGGAACTTGGAGCAGACAGAGCGTTTTTGGGATTAAAGAAAGGAGGGTGCAGTAAAAAGCTGTAGGGACTTTCTCTCCGGCATCGCCGACCCCGAAGGTTCGGGAATGGTGAAGAAAGGGACTTGCGTGTCTGCCAGCCTTTAAAAATTTTCCGAGGGCTTTAATTGATAACTGCGGTGATGGGAAGTTTTTCATAAAAATTTTTCTTCCCGGGGACGTAGAATGTTGTTGTGAAGTTTAGTTAAATCACTAAAAATCAATTAAAATATTTTATTTGTTAAATTCTAAAAAGGGATGAAAATTAAATTAAATTGTATTTATTGTAAAGTTTAGTTAAATCTGTAAAAATCAATTAAAATATTTTATTTGTTAAATTCTAGAAAGAGATGAAATTCTGGGTTATTGCACGTTAAATTACTTTTAACTTAACACAACGCATGATCAAACACCATCTAAGTTTGTTTGATTTTTGATTATGGATATTATTTTGAGGATATTTAGAACAGAAATTAAGTTGAGAATGCACCTTATGCCCGTTGCTAAGAGATTTCATTAAGTGGAGATTTTAGTTATTGGTTTATGATTTGTTTGATGTTAATTGAATTTTAAAGAAATGAGGTTTTAGGATTGTTGATATATGTGGAAATTCATCTTGAAATTAATTAGCAGTGAATTTGAGTGTCTGTTAAGCAACAGGTGTAGTGTCATTTTGAATATTGAAATTTCTAAAATATTTGAAGGTGTAAATTTCTATTTGAAATTCTTAAATTACTATTAATCTAAAAGATTAAATTTAGTAAAATTTTTTAAAGATTCTTAAGTCTGTCAAAGGATTTCAAAAATCTTATCTAAATATCCATATGCTGGTAAATCGTGGAAATGTTAAATTCATTAATGAATTTATTGTAAAGGAGCATTTGTTTGCAAGATTGTATTTAGAGAGCTAAATGTAAACAAACTGTTAATTCAAAATAATTCCACAACATCGTTAAAAAATATATATATGCTTTTTTTGCAAAGTATAAATATATTCTGAAATTTGTTAAAATTAAAGAAAAAAATTACATAAGTTTGAAATTCACATCATTGAAATGATTAGGATGGAGTCGCCGAATTTGGACCATCTGGACGTTGTTTACTGCACTGTGGTGGAGAAATAATTTTAACGAAAAACAAGTAATTGAATTTTTTGTAGCTTATTTATTTATTTTCAGAACGGCGTAATTAACTTTTTATGAAATGGAATTTAAATTAGGAAAAAGCAAATTAAAGTTTAGCAACTTCCTTAATATCAAAAATTTGATTCGGACCTACATTCCTGATGATAAAACTGTGTACCAAATTTTATCCATCTAGCTATTCATGTTTTTGAGTTATAGTGTTCACATGAACGCGGACAGACAGGCGGATAGACTTCCCGTGGACGGATTTTGTCCAAAATTTGAAAAAAACCCACAAATTATGTGTCAAGATCACATACCAAATTTCATCCCCGTAGCTCTAATAGTTTTCGAGTTATCGTGTTTACACAGACAGATACGGAGACAGACATAATTCCAAAATTGCATTTTTCGGACTCAAGGAGGTCTAATTCGAATTTTTTGAAGATTACAATATTTTCTCTTTGTATATTTCCTATATGAGAAAGTAAAAAAAATTAAATGTAGAAG